>JACEFO010001941.1:0-46936 GCA_015342445.1 Digitaria exilis
TCCCGCTCGAGGGTAAGTTGTAACCTCGAGCTCGGTTAGGCTCGATCGTCACGGACATCCCTGCTCGAGGGTGGTCGTTCTACTCGAGCGGTATGGGTTTCCAAGGAAGGAGTTGTCGCGACGGGCCTTTGCCGGGCTGCAGAGCCAGACCGACGTCGTCGTAGGCCTTGTTGCTAAGTAGTTTAGGGCCCCAAGTTAGGGTACCCCTTTTCCAGGGTCCCGACAGTAGCCCCGAGCCTTCGCAGGGATGAGGTTTTCATCCTGCGAAGGCTGGAGTTCGCCGAGGCCTTTCGAGGCCTTCGTTTCTTCGTGTGTTCCGGGAGTCCGTGGGGGCGCGCTAGCGCACCCGCGGGTGTAGCCCCGAGGCTTGGGAGAGTGGTTGACACTCTCTCAAGGTCTCAGCCTGATGCACAGAGCATTTGCTGCTTCCTCAAGTGTGGGTTCGTCCACTGTGCCTGAAGTAGGGGGGATTTCGAGCTTTCTACGTGCCTCGAGCCCCTGTTTGAGGGTGCCTGAGGAGGAGGCGACCCATGCTTCCCCTCGGTGGGATCGAGCCACGGGTGCCTGGTTGAGCTGTTAACGGGTGGGTTCGAGCGGACGTCCATACCCATTCGATAAGGGTAGGCTCGTGGTCACAGGACACGTCCATAAAAGCCTTTCGCAAAGTATGCTAGATGGGTCTCGACCTCATTCGATAGAGGTCGAGGGCTCGATGCTCCCCTCGAGGGTCCCTCGATCTAGGCACTTTGCCCGGCCTCGAACATAATCGGCTGGCTCCCTCGAGCGTTCGAGCTTCGAGGGTACCGTCGATTATCCCTGACTCGGTTGATCTGAGGCTCTTGTCGAAACCCTTCGTAGGCCCAAGGTTCGAACCCCTGATCAGTAGCACGATGGCTTCTTCAATTCGAGGAAGAAACCATCGAGCGTGATTTCATGGTTCCGCTCCGCGCGGGTTTTCGAGGTTTTCGAGACCTCTTTCCCTCGAGGGGCATCCTCGAGCCTTCGAGCTTCGAGGTCCCTCCTCTGAGGGTGGGCGTCTTGAATGCGCCCTCGTTCTGCGCGAGTCATGATGACCCGTAGCGAAAACTTCGCGGTTTCGTGCGATCGTGGGAGAAGTGGGAGAAGTGGGCGCGCTTTCGGGTGAGGCGTGCGGGCGCAGTTTGACACGACCGCACGTCTGCCGCGCCAGACTCCTCGAAATTTACGGCGCAGTTACTCGATTGCGCGGTTGACGCGGCCCGTGCCGTTACGTCTGCCGGGGCAGGCCTGGCTGTCAGTCTAGGGACTGTCGTGTCAAGGCTGGAGTCCTGCCGTGCTTAGCTCCGCGGGGGGAGTATAAATAGCACGGCAGTGCCCATGCCAAGGGTACGCTTCCCTTTGCGTTTTCGCCTTAGCCTTCAGTTCCCTTTGCCCTAGCTATCGCCTTCGTCTTCTTCCTTCGTCCGAGCTCTCCCTCCTCCTTCATGGCCCAGTTCGCCGATCCTGCGCCATGGAAGCCGTCCAACGCCACCAAGCATTGCTTGGACAGCCTTGTGGAGGTCGGGGTGCTGCCACCCAACGTCGACGGCGAGCCACCCGTCTGGATCTCGCCGGGGGCCGCAACGGAGCCCGATCCGCCGAGGGGCTACGTCGTCAGCTTCGCTCGTTTCCATGAGCGGGGTTTTGGAGTTCCGGTGGGGAGGTTCATGCGAGCGTTGTGCTTCCACTACAAGGTGAGCTGCACAACTTCTCGCCGAACGCGATCTCGCAGGCGGCGGTCTTCGTCGCCGTCTGCGAGGGTTATCTCGGCATCGAGGCCCATTGGGACCTTTGGTGCCACCTCTTCGTCGGCGAGCTTTTCTTGGAGTACGTCTCCAAGGGGGTTCGTCGCCCTGCTCGCGCCGGCGGCCTGGTGCTCCAAGTTCGGAAGGGGCGCAAAGACCTCTATATCCCGAGCCCATGGTTTCCAACAACCAGGACTGGGATAAGGGATGGTTCTACCTCCGCAACGACGGAGGACATCTGCCGCCCTACACCGGCCTGCTACTGACGGAGAAGCAGCCCGACTGGCACTTCGGCGTGTCGCCGCCATCGCGGAAGAAGAAGCTCGACCGCTGGTGGACGCGCTCCAGCGGCTTTCGAGGCTCGGCCTCACCGCTGGCGGGGTCATCGCCAACTTCCACCGGCGGCGGGTGCTTCCCCTTATGCGGCGGAGGCTCTCGTTGTACGAGATGACTCCCGATGCCGACCTCACCGGCACGGTGATGGCGGCGGAGCCATTGCCCGTCGCCACCGCCGTACAGCGGGCGCGGCGCGCCGTCGACAAACTGCCGGACGACCCTTGGGTAGTGCCGATGCGGCCCGAGGATGGCTATGTAAGCCTCGTAAGTGATCCTCGATCTTTGCTTTTGCTTTTTTGGGTTTTGTCCTCGTGTTTCCGACCTTACGAATGGTGCCTTGCAGGGCGTATCGCGTGGCCACTACTCCAAGCCTCCCGTCCCCGAGGACAAGGCCGTCAACCGCGCCATCGCCGAGAAGGCGAAGGAGGCCAAGGCTCGGAGGGAGGCTCGATTGCAGCGGAAGGAGCAGAAGAGGCAGAAGCTCGAGGCGGAGAACCGCGAGCGGGCGAGGCGGGGGCTCTCACCGCTTTCCGCGCCAGAATCCTCCACCGACCGTGATGGATCTGACGAAGACGGCGGGGCGAGGAGCCCATCTCCGTTCGAGCTTCCCATCGGCGGGCCCGCCCCCGCTGCGGCGTCTGGGGGCGGTGGTGAGGAGGTCATCGACCTCGGGACACCGCCGTCGACCGCGGTGCCTTCCGTCGAGCGTCCGTCGGGGGCGGCCACGGCTGTTCCCGAGGGAACTCAGGGCCAAGATGAGGCCCTCCGTCGACCGCGGGGCCTTCCTCTGAGGGTCCATCGGGGGCAGCACCGGCTGCCCTCGAGGAACCTCGGGTGGAGGCGAGGTCCCCGAGCGGCCGAGCGCCGTCGAGGAGGCCCCGACCCGTGGGGCGGAAGCGGAAGTCCCCCAAGTAGAGCCCGTCGACTCTACGAGGGGTGAGGAGGCCTCGAGGGTAACCCCCCAGGGGGAAACCGTCGTCTACGCGGGAGACGAGGCCTCGAGGACGGCTCCTCAAGGGGAAACCGTCGCGGCCACGGGAGGCGAGGTCCTGGGGGCAGCTCCCGTTCCGGCCTCGAGGCCAAAACGGAAACTCCCCTTCGTGCGGTAAGTTTTCCTTGTCGCTTGCTTGTCGTTGGTGTTTCGTTTTTGCCTCTAACCGAGCTTCTTTTCATGTCATAGTCGCTCTGGGGGGCGGAGCACGCCTTCCCTCGCGCCAACCAAGGCCCTCAAGATCGGGCCTAGCTCGTCGCCGCACCCGTCCTCGCAGCTCCTGGGCCCGACGAACGAAGTCGTGGAGGACTTTGTTACGTTTTTCGACACCCAGGCGGAGCTGCAGGCCCGGCAGCAGCCGCGCGAGGAGGCGCCTCCGGTCCTCGAGGGCCAAGGCCGCCTCAGCTCCTCGAGGGCGCGGTCGAGCCCCACGTCGAGGCAGCTCGGCCCGAGGAAGCCAACCCCGCGCCTGGGGAGGCTCTTCCCGTCGAGGAGCCGTCTGCGGCGCCCGTGGAGGCGGACGCCGTGGTGGTCCCTCCGCATGAGGGGGGAGAGAGGCGAACCCATGGCGGCGGGTTCCCCCATCTGACGGAGCTGGCAGAGGCTCTGGGGGTTGGAGTCCCCGTGGCGCAGGGGCGCGAGAGTGGCGGGGCCGCGCCATCGACTCTCATCACGGCTCAGCCGGGGCCAGTAGCGGCCTGGTCTTACGAGGCGCATGCCCGTGGAAGCGCGGAGATGTGGCAAGCCCGCAGCGCGCTTCCCCAGTGGTTCGTCGACGAAGCCGTGGCAGAGGAGACTCTGTGGGAGGTCCAGTCGTCACACGGCTTGGACGTTCGCAGGGCGCTGCAGGACATCCTCCGTCTTCACGACGATGCCGGCAAGGTCCACCGGGTACGTCTCGGTGTAAGTGATGTTTTTGCCATGCCTTATTTTTTCAAAGAAGGCTTATCTCTTTTTCTTTTCGCAGGAACTCCGCAAACAGGCGCTCGCGAAGAACGACCAGATTGCGGAGTTATCGCTGGAGCTCCGTCGCCTGTCCGGGGTGCTCGAGGCTCGAGACCGCCAGCTGGATGACCTTCGAGGTGCTCGGGACCAGGCCCTCTCCCAGGGTCGGGAGAAGGGCGAGGTCATCGCTCGCCTTGAAGGCTCGGCCAGCGCCCTCCGCGAGCAGCTCGCGAACCGCAATGACTGGCTGGAGAACGAGCGGGCTGCGCGTCGCGCGGCGGAGCTGGCGGTCGAGGAAGAGCGGCGTCTCGCGGTCGAGGCTCGAGACCGGCTCGAGCAGGAGCAGACTGCTCGGGCCACGGCGGAGCGGCAGGCGCGAGAGGTGGAGCAGCGGGCCCAGGAGGCGGAGAGGGCCCTCGAGGCTGCTCTGGGACAGGTCGAGGGTAAGCTGATTTGGCTCGAGCTCTGACCCTTTCGTTTTGTTGCTTTTTGGCTGACTCTTGTTGGTGCAGCATTGAAGCAGGCGCTTCAGGCCGAGACCGAGTCGAAGGAGGCCGTGCTGGTGGCGCAGACGGAGACCCATCGTGAGCTCGACGAGCTGGTGCAGGCGGCCTCGGCCGCCTGCAACGAGATTGCTGGTCCCGGCCTGCAGTTTGGGAGCACCCTCGCAAGCCGCGTTCGAGCGCTTGGGGGCCACTTCACTTCGCGCGTGAAGGAAGCCCTTCTGCTCGGAGTTCGGAAGGCGCTTGGAGTGGTTACGACCCACTACCAAGCGGACCTCTCGAAGCTCGCCGCTGGTACGTCGTCGCCGACACCCTCAACGACGAGGAGGCGGTGGCGGCGATGGACGAGGCCGATGCTGCTGCTGACGGGACGGCGCGAGTGCTTGCCGGCTACTTCGAGGGCGCCCTCTTTCCTGGCGAGGACGGCGGCGGCTGGGACGACCTTGGCGGCGGGGGCGATCCCTGAAAATCTCGGGCCATCGAGCCCGATTGTAAAGAAGTAGATTAGGATTTCGAACTCCTTTTTTGTAAGACTGATTTGCTCGTATCTTACTGAACGTCGTTTATTTTGCTTTAAACGTGATGTTATTTTTATGCGGTGCCTTCGCGACATGCGTTAGTCCGATGCTTGTGCCTCGAGGGGAGAGCGTTGCTAGGATCGTTCGTACGTGAATGACTTGGGCGGAGGGAAGTGAGGTGTTGCCGTAGCCTCGAGGCGTAAGCGAACACTCGGCTCAGGCGACCCTGCCCTTGTCCGTTTCACGCCTAGCGTGTCTCCTTCGAGGTTTCGCAAAGGATTTTTCTTTTGAAAAGCGACGATTTTTTCGAGGGTTAGCCTCCATGTAGCCCCCGAGGGAGGGATGGTTCTACCGAGGGTAGAGCCAAACCTCCCTCGAAGCTTGAAAAGAATAAAAGTTCGTTTTATTTTCTTCCAAACTGTGGGGGTAACAGCGTCGACACTTAATTCAAAAGAACTTGCACAAAACTAGAGTATGTACAAAGATTTCGAGGGCCGCGGGGCCACTCTAGGGATAGAAACGACGTAGCTGTTGGATGTTCCAGGCGTTCGTGAAGACGTGCCCGTCCTCGTCAGCTAGCTTGTACGTTCCGGGCTTGAGAACTTCGGCGACGATGTATGGCCCCTCCCACGGGGGTGAGAGCTTGTGCCGCCCTCGGTTGTCCTGTCGAAGCCTCAACACGAGGTCTCCTTTGCAGAGATCTCGGTGTCGGATCCTTCGAGCCTGTTGTCGACGCAGGCTCTGCTGGTACCTCGCCGAGTGGAGTAAAGCCACGTCTCGAGCCTCGTCGACCTGGTCGAGCGAGTCCTCTCGAGCCTGGCAATTTCGCTGCTCTTGGTACGCTCGGAGCCTAGGGGACCCATATTCCAGATCCGTAGGGAGGATGGCCTCTGCCCCAAAGACGAGGAAGTATGGGGAGAACCCTGTTGCTCTGCTTGGGGTCGTTCTCAGACTCCAAATCACCGATGGTAGCTCTTGCACCCACTTGTGTCCAAACTTCTTCAGTTTGTTGTGAATTCTGGGCTTTAGGCCTTGTAGAATCATGCCATTGGCACGTTCTACTTGGCCATTCGACTGTGGGTGAGCCACTGCTGACCAATCCACTCGGATGTGGAAATCATCGCAGAACTTTAAGAACTTCTTTCCTGTGAATTGCGTACCATTGTCGGTGATGATGGATTTCGGAACCCCGAACCGATGGATTATATCGGTGAAGAAGAGCACCGCCTGCTCAGACTTGATCCTGCTGATGGGTCGAGCCTCGATCCATTTGGAGAATTTGTCGATGGCCACCAGCAGGTGTGTGAAGCCCCCGGGTGCCTTCGCCATTGGCCCGACAAGGTCGAGGCCCCATACGGCAAAGGGCCACGTAATGGGGATGGTTTGCAACGCCTGAGCGGGTAGGTGCGTTTTGCGCGCGTAGAACTGGCACCCTTCGTAGGTCCGTACCACCTCCGTGGCGTCCGCCACGGCAGTGGGCCAGTAGAAGCCTTGTCGAAAGGCGTTACCCACGAGCGTTCGTGGAGCGGCGTGATGCCCGCATACGCCCGCGTGAATGTCAAGGATAAGCTCTTTTCCTTCGGGTATCGGGATGCAGCGTTGCAGGACCCCCGAGGCTCCCCGTCGGTACAGCTCCCCCTCGATGATAAGGAACCGCTTGGCTTTCCTCGCTACGCGCCTTGCCTCCGTTCGATCGCTAGGCAAGACGCCTCCGTCGAGCCAATCGAGGTACGGGCTCCGCCAATCTCGAGGTGCCGAAACCTCGTCAATTTCCATTGCCTCCGCCTCGTCCTCATCTCCCGAGCAGGCTTCGTATCCCATAGGCTCGTCCTCGTCCGCCAAGAGCTCCGCGCCCGTGGGGTCGAGGGCGGACGTTTGAGCGTCGGGTACGGTCGAGGCTTGGGTTGAGGCGGTGAGGGTAATCGAGGGTACGTCGATGTCTTTGGCAAAGACGTTCGGGGGAACGGGGGCTCGCCCCGACGCGATCTTCGCCAATTCATCGGCTTCCTCGTTGTACCTTCGTGCGATGTGGTGAAGCTCGAGGCCGTCGAACTTGTCTTCGAGCTTACGTACCGCCTGGCAGTATGCCGCCATTTTTTCGTCGTGGCAGCTCGATTCCTTCATCACTTGATCGACGACCAGTTGCGAGTCGCCGCGAATGTCGAGGCGCTTAATGCCGAGCTCGAGTGCGATTTTCAAGCCAGCAAGAAGCGCTTCATATTCCGCCATGTTGTTGGACGCAGGGAAATTGAGCCGCACAACGTATCGAACGTGCTCCCCGCGGGGTGAGATGAAGAGTAGGCCGGCGCCGGCGCCGGTCTTCATCACCGACCCATCGAAGTACATTTCCCAGCAGTCGAGACTGGACTTCGAGGGAGGGAGCTGGGTGTCGGTCCACTCAGCCACGAAGTCAGCCAAAGTCTGGGACTTGATGGCTTTCCTCGGTGCGTAAGCGAGAGTCTCCCCCATCAGCTCTGTCGACCATTTCGAGATTCGCCCAGAGGCCTCGCGGTTCTGGATGATTTTGCCCAGCGGAAAGGACGACACGACGGTCACCGGGTGGGCCTCGAAATAGTGTCGCAACTTGCGTCGAGCCAGCACGATGGCGTAGACCAGCTTCTGGATGTGGGGATACCTCGTTTTGGTCTCAGATAGGACCTCGCTAATGTAGTACACCGGTCGCTGGACTGGCAGAGAGTGTCCTTCCTCGTTCCTTTCTACCACTATGACCGCACTGACGACTTGAGTCGTTGCTGCGACATAAAGGAGGAGAGGTTCGCCCTCTTTTGGTGAGGTAAGGATCGGCGTGTTTGTTAACGCAGTTTTGAGTCGGTCAAGAGCTTCCTGAGCCTCCGCAGTCCAGGTGAAGTGCTCTGACTTCCTCAAAAGTCGATACAGAGGCAACCCCTTCTCTCCGAGACGAGAGATGAAGCGGCTTAGGGACGCTGGGCACCCCATCACCCTCTGTACGCCCTTCAGGTCACGGATCGGTTCCATCTGTTGGATGGCCGTGACCTTCTCGGGGTTGGGCTCGATGCCTCGTTCGGAGACAATGAAACCCAGGAGCATGCCTCGAGGCACACCGAAGACGCACTTCTCGGGGTTGAGTCTTACTTCGTGCGCCCTGAGGCAGCCAAGGACGACCTCGAGGTCGCGCACCAGGTCGTCCGCCTTCCTGGTTTTTACGACAATGTGGTCGACATACGCTTCTACGATACGACCTATATGATCCCCGAAGACGTGGAGCATACAGCGTTGATACGTGGCCCCGGCGTTTCGAAGGCCGAAGGGCATCGTAACGTAGCAGTACATGCCGAAAGGAGTGATGAAAGAAGTCGCGAGCTGGTCGGACTCCTTCATCTTGATCTGATGGTAACCGGAATACGCATCAAGGAAACATAAAAGTTCGCATCCCGTCGTGGAATCCACAATTTGGTCTATACGTGGTAAAGGAAATGGGACTTTTGGGCACGCTTTATTCAAGCTGGTGTAGTCTACACACATTCTCCACTTCCCATTTTTCTTTTTTACTAGCACAGGATTTGCTAGCCACTCGGGGTAAAACACTTCCTTGATGAATCCGGCCTCCAACAGCTTGTGTACCTCCTCACCGATCGCCCGCCGTTTCACTTCGTCGAAACGGCGGAGACGTTGCTTGACCGGCTTGGAGTGGGGGCGGATATCAAGAGAGTGCTCGGCGACCTCCCTCGGAATGCCTGGCATGTCCGAGGGGCTCCACGCGAAGATGTCTGCGTGAGCGCCGAGGCAGTCGACGAGCACCACTTCCTATTTGTCACTGAGGGAAGAGCTGATCCTCAACACCCTGCCGTCGGAGCTATCGGGGTCGAGGGGAACAGTCTTGGTGTCCTCAGCGGGCGCGAAACTCCCCTGCTGCCGTTCGTTGGCATCAGGGAGCGTGTTGACGATTGCTTCCAGATCTGCCACGAGGGTCTCATCGAGGGCAAGAGCCTCTGCGAGCTCGATGCTCTCGATGTCGCACACGTAGGCGTGCTCGACCGTCGGACCGACCGTGATGACTCCGTGGGGCCCTGGCATCTTCATCTTGAGGTAGGTGTAGTTGGGGATGGCCATGAACTTAGCGTAGCACGGCCTTCCCAAAATGGCGTGGTAGGCTCCCTTGAAGCCCACTACCTCGAAGGTGAGTACTTCCTTGCGGAAGTTTCCCGGGGTTCCAAAGCAGACAGGTAGGTCGATCTGCCCGAGGGTTTGGACGCGCTTTCCGGGCGCGACCCCATGGAAGGAGGACTTGTTGGGCCGCAGCTCGTTGGTGCTGATCCCCATAAGCTCCAAAGTTGGAGCGTACAGGATGTTGAGGCTGCTGCCGCCATCCATGAGCACCTTGGAGAAGCGCGTGTTGCCGATGACGGGGTCGACGACGAGAGGATACTGCCCGGGGTTCGGGATATGGTCGGGATGGTCTTCGCGACCGAACGAGATGGTCTCCGATGACCAGTCGAGGTACGAGGGGGTCGCTGGGCGGACCAGCATGACCTCTCGGCGTTCCCTCCTCCGCTGTCGAGGCTTCAAGTTAGCCGCGGGACCTCCCGTGATGAAGAACACGTGTTCCACCTCGGGATATCCGTCGTCATCCTTGGCTCCACCATCCTTGGGCGGACCGCCATCCTTTCGAGGGATGCGGTTGTAGAACTTCCGCAGCATCTCACACTGCTCGAGGGTGTGAGCGACTGCGGTCTTGTGGTAAGGGCACGGCTTCTTGAGGAGGTCGTCGAAAACACCCCCACCACGCGGGGGACCTCGAGGTCCCTTGTGGTTAGGGTCGACCGCGAGGGCCTCGTCCTCGACGTCGCCCGTCCCGCGGGGGGCCCGGGACTTCTTTCCCTTCTTGCCGTGTTTTCGTTTTTTCGAGGGGCCCTTCGCCTTATCGTCCTCCGCGGACGCTTCCTCGGGGCGTTTCCCCTTTTCGTCGTTGAAGATGGCGTTGGCCGCCTCTTCCCCCGAGGCGTACTTCGAGGCTATCTCGAATAGCCGGTTCGCGTCGGGGGGTGGGCTCCTCCCCAACTTGCACACCAAGCTATAGCAGGTGGTGCTTTCGAGGAAAGAGTGGATGATTTGGTGGTCGGAGATGTTGGGGAGCTCGGTGCAGCGCTTGGAGAAGCGCCGGATGAAATCCCTCAACGACTCGCCAGGTTTTTGCCTGCACCCCCGAAGGTCCCACGTGTTTCCAGGGCGCACGTAGGTGCCCTGGAAATTTCCCACGAAGGTCTCGACCAGGTCGTCCCAGTCGCGGATCCGGTTCGGGGGCAGGTGCTCGAGCCATGTCCGCGCGGAATCTGCCAGGTGGAGTGGCAGATTGCGGATGATCATGGCGTCGTCTGTGGCGCCGCCGAGCTGGCACGCTAGGCGGTAGTCATTGAGCCATACCCTGGGGTCCGTTTCCCCAGAGTACTTGGTGATGGTGGTAGGCTGTCGGAAGCGGGTGGGAATCGGGGCAGTGCGGATGTTGTAGCTGAACACCCGCGTGCCCGCTGGCTCTGGGGCCGCATCCCGGTTCCGCCCTACGTCGGCGCGCCCGCGCTGGTTGGTCCAGGCTCCCTCTCGCCGCCTGATTTCGTTCAGGGTATTGCGAGCGTCGCCATCATCGTCCGTGCCACGGGTGTCCCGGAGGCGTGACCTCGCGGGTTCCCTTGCTGGAGACGTTCGTGTTTCGAGCGCACGTGGTTCGCTGGCGTGGCGTCGCGCCGTGTCGCGGTGGGAGTTGCCCCGGGATTGTGCTCGCGCCCTGCCGTTGGGTCGGGGTGAGCTTACCGAGGATTCCCCTCCTCGTTCGCCCTTCGAGGCTGAGGAGCGTCGAAGGCGGGAGGCCGAGCTCTCGGCATGCTGTCGGGCAGCATGCTCGACCAGCTTTTGAGCCTCGAGGTGCAGTTTTCGCCCTTCGGGGGTGGCTGCCTCCGGCATGGCTCGGAGCAGCGCGGCCGCCGCGATGAGCTTCTGGCTCGTTCTGGGGGCGAGATCGTCGTCTTTGCCCTCAGCGAGGATGCGGGCCTGAGCCACTCGTCCCGCGTGTCGGGCGTCCGTGCCGCGTTCGTCGTCTTGCTTGGCTGGTTCGCGGTCGGAGCGCGCTGGTGGCGAGACGTCACCACTAGCTCGTGGCCGATGGCGCGGATCCCGCTCGTCCTCGGAAGGAGAGTGATCCGATGGGTCCGACGGCTGCGCGCCTGTCAGATCTACGCCATCGTCGTTCCCCTGGTCGTCACCCCCGCCGTCGTCGTCCGACGTCGACCCCTGGCTGGCTTGTCCGTCGTTGATGACGAAACACTCCCTGGTTGGGTCATACTCATCATCGGAATACTCGAAGCAGTAATCCGCCGCTGTTTGAAAGGCAATAAAGGCCTCTGGGTCGCGGAGACCCGAGTAGTCCCATCCGAGGTGTGTACGCGTAAATGCGTGTCTATCATCGGACTCCGTGCGGGGATCACCGGGCAACGGATCGGCGAAATCTCGCTCGGAAACTGGGTGGCAACCAGGCTGGTTGTCATACGTGGTAGCGTAGATGGAGGAGGCGTACGCATCCGCGGAGTTGCGTAGCCCGTAGGGATAGGAATGCACCGTCGTAACGCGTGGTGCGGACATGGGCCCTGGGAGGAAGGGAGTAGCCCTCTCCTGTGGTCCTGACCGCAGGACGTCCCCTTCCCTTGCGGGAGGGGGGACGCCGGCGTCGGCGGCGCGCCTCGCGGCGTGTGCTCGTCGTGCACGAGGTCCGGGACGACTCCGTCGTCGTGGTGCCGCCGGTTGCTGATGATGAGGCTCCGGTCGGTCGCTTGGATCCTGCTGGAGGATGGGCATGTGGTAATCATCGCCACACGCCCGGAATCGTAAGCTTCCGAACCAGATCTCCTGCCCCGCTGGGAGCAGATCGCTCTCGCCCAGCGGAGGCCGTCCTTCGCCGAAGTTCGCCATCGGGAATGGGAGTAGCGCAGCGCTGGTCCCCTACCTGGCGCGCCAACTGTCGGTGCCTGATTTGGTCGCACCGGCACCGACGAGTGATTGCGGTGCTAACCACTCGTTTTCCCGATGGCGAGAGTGAGAGACAAGGGTTTTATCCTGGTTCCGGCCACGGGGCCGTACGTCCAGCAGTGGTGCGATGCACCGGGTTACGTGTTGCTTGTAGTAGGGGTTCACAAGCAAGGTGGGAGAAGGAGATAAGCTCCTAAGTCCCAGGCTATGATGCGTGGGTGCGTTCTAGAGTGTGTATGAACTCGTGTGTTCGTGTCGCTTGAGACTTGTGATCTCGTTCCCTTTGCATGAGCTTCCCTCCCCCTTTTATAGACCAAGGAGGAGGGATCGGATACATGCGTTCGTGTCGTGACGTGGTCGTGGCGCTGACGTCGTTTGGTGCACTGTGCTGCCCATGCCGTGTACCACGCGGGCGGGAATCGCGCCTTCCTACTCCGGCTGACGGCATGGCGACAGTTGACGTAACGTCCTCGAGTGACGGTCCACGGCTTCGAGGGTAGAGGTCTTCGTACGGCCGCCTAGGTCGGGGTTCGGTAGCTTTCTTCGAGGGTTGCTTTCGAGGGTAGTGGCGCATCCGAGGCGGGCGGAGTCAAAGGAGTGGTTGGCACAGTGTTACTGCCAGGTTAGGTTTGCCGTGCGGCGTGGCGCTCAGAAGTCCACTGTGCGATTGGATTTGACCGATGTCTTCTCCGTGGCGTGGGTGGTGACATGACGCAGCGATTCCCCCGCTTTTTGACCGTGGAGGGACGACATCATGTCTTGAAGTGATAGATCGCAGAGCGAGGGCGTCGTTCCCGGCGTGGCGGGCTCGAGCATGGACCGCATGCTCGAGCTAGCCGACCCTCGTACGAGACGGAGATCCCCGCTCGAGGGTAGTTGTAAACCTCGAGCTCGGTTAGGCTCGATCGTCACGGACATCCCTGCTCGAGGGTGGTCGTCTACCTCGAGCGGGATGGGTTCCAAGGAAGGAGTTGTCGCGACGGGCCTTTGCCGGGCTGCAGAGCCAGGCCGACGTCGTCGTAGGCCTTGTTGCTAAGTAGTTTAGGGCCCAAGTTAGGGTACCCCTTTTCCAGGGTCCGGACACAGTCTTGAGTTACATTAATGCTAGATTTACAATGGTATCCTGTAATCTTTTTTTAATAAGCATTACTAAGAATGAAAAAAACACTTATTTCGTGTGAGAACATCTTAACCCATATCCATAGAAATGATCACAGATTCGTGCCTATAAATGCTATTGACTATCTCTACCAGGAATCGGAGGTGGAAGCTGTGCGTGGTGCGCAGGGACGTCTAGCCCAGCACAGAGCTTCAGAGTGAAATATTCCGAGTCGAGGAGGGAATATTAGCTGCACGTAAAATATTCTCTCGACAAATAAAGGTCACCTAGATTGCTCACCAAATGTGTAGAGATTCTATTATGATATAGTATGTGGTGCACAATGTTGTGAGATACTTGCAAGTAGACCATAGAAGATAAGGATGAAGGACCTGACAAAATCCAGTTGAGAGAACCATATCGATTGGACAAAATAAATGCAATTTATATCAGCACCAAAATATATTCACAGCACTGTCACTGCTCACTACTTCAAACCGTATCTCAGATAGCACATAAACAAGTATTTGAAGTATCCTTATTTTGTGCCAAGGTACTCTACTATAGAAAAACATATCTAATCCTCCAGAATACATCTCAGCTCCCTATCCGGGAGCAGAACAATATAATCAAAGAAGTATAACATGATGTCATTCATGTGATAGTCTTAACCGAGACACGAGATGATTCCACCCACTGAATGTCTTCGCAGCACCAGATATTTATAAGCCTGAAATAGTTCCAACATGAGGCACAAAATTAGAATTGAGATTATTCCTGGTACTAAATGTATTGACAATAATCTCAATGATCCGAAATGATCTGGATCGAAGACATGATCACATGAGCAACTGACCAAAGCAAGAATTATTAATGACTTGATATGGTCTCAAGATAATAGTAATCACCACTAAATAAACACGCACAAGCAAAATAACCACCAGCCAACAAGGATTATGTAGAGTGGCATGCAAATATAGCCACAAAGAAGCTATCCAGAGAAAGTATGTGAGCTTGCGTTAGTAATTTGCTGGATTAGGATGGACAGTAGATGAACAGGTATACACTACTGAAATTCAGCAATACACCAGCATGGACAGTAGAGGAACAAGTATACACTACAGCTGAATTAGGATGTACAGATGAACTAACGCGGAATGGAAAGCCCTGCAGCCTCCAGTGCTATCTAGATGAGATCACTGATGAAAAGCAACAGATTAATCAGGCACAGCAAAGTAATTTTTTTGTTACAAACAAATAAATACAGTTCCTACAATTTGATAGTTGCAAAAAAACTGGCTATATGAAACTTATGGGATGTTTTTAAGTAGCCCACAGCTCAACAGTTGGGTCTGATAACAGGGAGGGTTTGTTCGGTTACATCGGATTAAATCCAGGCCGGGAATGATAATATAGCAAGAAATTCATGATAGGTATAATAAGAGGCCGGGATTCATTCCGGATCAAGAGCTAATTTACTCATGATAGTGACACCAAAAGACCGGAAACCAATCCAATAGTCAAGAGGTGGGGAATCATTCCGGGTCTCTTGTTGTATCCATCATGAGTAATTAGTTTCCGACCCGGAATAAATCCCGGTCTCTAGATATATCTATCATAAATTTCTTGTTATATTTATAATTCCCGGCCCGGATTCAATCCGATGGAACCGAACAAACCCGTAGGCTGTAACTGTAAGTTCAACACTATAAATTCAGAGTGCAGCAGACAGGCCGGATCTGCCGATCTGGTCACATGGGTAGAAATTGCAATTTTAGTACATGAATCCATACTTGCGCTACATGTTTAACCTGCTCTCAAAGTTTCATAAAAAACATTCACAGCCTGGTCAGAAAAGAGGGACTACAATTTTTTTTTTTAAAAAAAAAACTCCAAAAACCCCTCTCCTCATCCGTTCACGTAAAATAAATTATCCAAAGGTTCATCAGAATAGGCTCTTGTTTTGGAGAGTCAAGCTTAGTTGGCACAAACATTTGCTGTATGAATGCTAAGGCATCCAGTAGCAAAGATCTTAGATCGAGCAAATAAGGCATGGTCTAAAGTATTTTATGTCACCTTGTCTTGTATTTAACAGAACAATACTGAACTAGGTTCAGTTCTCTAAATTAATAGTTAGTAGCTATTTTGTCTTTGAAAATATTACATGAACAAATGTGTGCTCAGATCATACTGCTAATTAAATATTGTACATAATATCATAAGCTTAGAACTGTCAATAGAAGTATAAACTGGATTAGGACATGGGTTCAGCTAACATGGTATATGTGGGTAAAGGCATGCAATTCAGTGTTATTTAGATGACAACAGATTAATCAGAGAACCAACTATATCGCAACAGGCTAATATAGTTCCTCACCCTCTGATCCATTTCTCATGAAAACAATGTTTAAGTTAAATACAAACATTCAGATCAGATATCAAGAGTCAATTCAGCACCAAAGAAGATGTTACATATACAGGGACAAATGCATGCTCCGAACAAATCACCACCAAGAAGATATCACACATGTTGTAATATGAAAATTTTATTGCAAGGATATTTGGACAGGTGCAAGATTACTTTAGAGGATGAACATCTTCCATTCTAAAAGAAAACAGGACATAAGAGTAGGCAATTAAGAGCCATGTACCTATGTAAGCGATCCGTGTACATCTACAGCACTATCGAGTGACTGATTGTCATGAAAACTGCCTCAGTGCTGAGACCACTCGATGCTCTTGAGGTCAATGCCAGCCTTGGCCATCTCATAGAGTGGGCTCATGTCACGGAGTTTCTTCACCTGATGCACAGTGAGTTCAATTGCTCTGTCAACCTCTTCCTCGGTGGTAAAGCGGCCCATGCCAAAGCGAATAGAGGTGTGCGCCATGTCCTCCTCCACTCCGAGAGCCCGCAGCACATATGAGGGCTCCAAGCTGGCACTAGTGCAGGCACTACCGCTCGACACAGCCACCTCCTTCAGCCCCATCAGCAAACTCTCCCCCTCCACATATGCAAATGACAAATTTAGGTTGCCTGGGTAGCGGTGCTCCATGCTTCCATTGATGACAACCTCATCAACCTGAGCACGGATGCCATCGAGCAGCCTCTGCTGCAGAGCACTGACTCGCCTATGGTCATAATCCATCTCTTGGGCCGCAATCTCACAGGCAGCACCAAACCCAACAACAAGCGGCGTCGGCACCGTACCACTGCGGATGCCACGCTCCTGCCCACCGCCACTCATCTGCGGCTCCACCCTGATACGCGGACGGCGACGAAGGTAGAGCGCCCCCACGCCCTTGGGGCCATAAATCTTGTGCCCGGAGAGGGACATGAGCCCAATCCCCATCCTGTTGACATCAATCGGAATCTTCCCCAGCGCCTGCGCGGCATCGGTGTGGAACGGCACCCCTTTCTCTTTGCAGATGCGGCCAATCTCCTCGAGCGGCTGGACGACGCCGATCTCGTTGTTGACGGCCATGACGGAGACGAGGCCGGTGTCGGGGCGGATGGCGTCCTCGAGCTGCGCGAGGTCGACGAGCCCGTCGCTGCGGACGGGGAGGTAGGTGACGTCGAAGCCCTCCTGCTGCAGGTAGCGGCAGGAGTCGAGGACGCACTTGTGCTCGGTCTGCGTGGTGATGACGTGGCGGCGGCGGTCGCGGTAGAAGCGCATGACGCCCTTGACGGCGATGTTGTTGCACTCGGTGGCGCCGGAGGTGAAGAAGATCTCGCGCGGGTCGGCGCCGACGAGGGAGGCGACGCGGGCGCGCGCGGCCTCGACGGCGGCGTCGGACTCCCAGCCGTAGAGGTGGGTGCGGGAGTGCGGGTTCCCGTAGCGGGAGAGGTAGAAGGGGAGCATGGCGTCGAGGACGCGCGGGTCGACGGGGGTGGTCGCCTGCATGTCCATGTAGAGCGGGCGGCCCGAGATGCGCACGCCCTTGACGGTGATGGAGTCCTCCTCCTCCCCATCCGAGGGGAACGCCGGCGCGGGCGCGGCGGCGGCCGTGGAGAGGGCGCGCGGGGCGGCGGGGCCGCCGCGGCGGAGGCAGAGCGGGAGGAGGCGGCGGGAGAGGAGGGCCATGGCGGCGGGGGGCCGGGAGCGAGGGGGTTGGAGCTTTGGGGGGGGGGGGGGGGCGCCGCCGCGGAGCTCCCGTTTCGGCGGAGGGGCGATTTGGGAATTGCGGCGGAAGAGAGGGAGAGGGGGGGGGGGGGTGTGACGCACGGCACGACGCGGTCACGCGGCGCAGCGGTGGATCGACGAGACAGCAAGAGAAGTGGCGCACGCAACGGCGACTCGTCAATGGGCCGAGCCTACGGATTCGCCCCAGTTTTTATTTTTAAACAATTCGCCCCAGGTTTTGGTCTTGGTTTTATTATAAGAAACAAAAAGTATATTTAACCTTCTAACCTGTAAAATACTAGGGGTTTTTTCACCCTAAAATATCTGAAACCAAACATTTAACCTCCTAACGTGGCATTAGTACCAATTTTAGTGATTTGGATTTCCACGTTCGTTGTTCTTTACACTGTGGGCCGTCAACACGTCTCGGCCTATCTATTTGTGGCACCTTTGTTTTGGTGAGTTGGATGTCCACGATGACACCTGGGACCACCTAAATAGATGTGATGAGACACATTGACAGGTGGGCTCGAGCGCCACCATGTCAAAACAACCATTGTATATTCATGATATATGTCTTCATGAGTTGTATATTTATGTGGTTGAGATTAGAAATATGTGCTATATTGTATTACTCTAGTGAGGCTTGTGCTTGAATTTAATCCTTCGTTTTTCCATCCGAAGGGTGGGAGCCTAAGGGGGATTGGATCAGTATTCTTATGCCAGACATGTGCCGTTATAATGAATTTCTCCAGATAAGTCTCTATTCTACTTAGAGTTGTGCGGTAGACAGCTTGTCCATCCTGCACCCATTGTGGATCTTGCGAAGTCCCTCCTGACAGGATACAATGCAGGAGCCACATAATATTTGGACCCTAACGGTACTTGGGTCTAGGTATTTCCCTTCGCATTAGGCTTTAAATCCTAGTCCGAACCATATGTTTGTATAACATGTGCTATCCTAATAGATCATATTTAAGTACATTTTTTGTAGTCTTACTTCTACAAACCTCAATTTTATTTATTTATTCTTTATTTTTTGAGAATGGCTTTGATGTGTGTGTTGACGACTCTTAAACATAAATATTCTTTATCAACTAATACATAAAATACTCAACAAAACTAGAGTAGAGCTTTATTACTAAATATTTCCAACCGACCTATAGGCCTATATAAGCGTTAGTACCCCCTCAAATTAGCAATGCAGAATTCATTTGGTAGTTCTACCTTAGAAGAGACAGATCTAGGAGGGAAAGGAAGAGGAGACAACTTCACAGATGTATTAGAATTAGAAGTGTGTGAGGGAGAGATTAGAAGTGTGGAAAAAATGACAAGAAGATATTAACGCTTATATAGGCCTATATATAATTACAAGAGGATCCAAGATTGATTGAATTGTTCTTCGGCTCCTTCGTTTCTGTACCTCATTGGATTTGCACACTTGAGCGATTATTCAAATTATTTTTTGATAATTTTATTGCTAAGTTATTTCTTAATATTGATTGTTTATGGGAACACGTGTTCGCTATTCTAGTGTACAGGTCCCCGGGATATCGAGCAACCCCGCGCGGCACTAAGGATTAGTATTTCAAGTGTAGACGTGGTGCATAAGCTTAGAAATTCCATGTGTTTGCCCAAGATCTCACCAGAATTATAGGTAGGTATTGGTTGACATTCGGCTCATCTTTACGAGTTTTGCGTAATCCTCTCTACTAAGACTTAAGAGTAGTGTTTTTATACCTTGAGGGTCTTTGAATTAAGGTCAAACTTGGTCACCGGGACAAGCAAGAGATAGATGAAAATTCTTGATCTTTGAAAATTCGGTTAGAAAGAACAATACTATCTTAAGCCAATCTCTGTTTCACATCAACTAGAGGTAACTTAGTGAGAATAATTATACTTTGTTCCCTATGGATACGATACCCTGAATACTTCCGGGTGAAGTGTTATATCGGTATTTCCGTGCGCTTGCGGATTCGTAAGAGTTAAGAAACACCAACAACGTGTTACATTACACTTAATATTATATTTAGCATGACTTAGGGGTAGCAATGCTATGTTTAGAAATAATCTCTTGATTATCATCCCTTGTAATTGATTTAAGAGATGTCAACAAACATTTCTAGCATCGTTGCTGGGGATGGCATCCGAAAAGTGTTACGTAAGAATATGCATTAATATGACTAGAGCAGTGAGTAGCTAATCTTGATTTCGTTTTATTTGTCCTCTTGTTTGGATGAATACGGGTAGTGTATTCCTGGTTGTGACTTGCCAAACAACTATACTTTTAAGATGCAGATCCTTATGGTGATCATCCAGCATCTGTTGTACCATCAACATTAGGCAATGTGCCTAACAGATGGTTCATACAATTCTGGTTTCTGGTACCCCTCAGGAACCGCAAGGGTCTGAAGAAAGTACCGAAAACACAAGCACCGCAATGGTCTGAAGAAAGTACCGAGAACACAAGCTTTGAGATCAAGCAAGGTCTAATCATGATGGTGCAAGCAAATCCATTTTTAGCGAAGGACATGGAGTAGTGATATGTTTAGAAGTAATCTCGTTACCTGCCATCCCTTGGGATAAAATAAATAACAATATCTTGAATACTCTTCTCTGTAAAATGATTCATTGATATATCTGTGTGTTTGTAGATACACATATGTTTAGAGGTTAAGACATATAATGATTATCTGTTAAATTTATTATTAAGGATATGAAAATATAGTAATGATGTTCGCAGAAGGGATTCGTTGTTTGCAGAAGGGGTACCATTGAATGAACTGGTGGTCCCACCTCAGCTAGCCGTTGAGTGTTTGTGTCGCTGACAACTGGGCCCCACCAACACACCAACTGATTATGTGCACTTTTCCTTGTACTACTGAATGGATACGTGAGTACAGAGCTATCCTTCATCTTTAACTTCCTTCTGCATCGATTGATTCGGTGCCTCCACCTTGTCACCATCGAATTGATTGGTGCACCCAAATACCGAACTGCATGTTCCCGACACTTTAATGGACTGGTTCGGTGACCTCCATTTGGCACCATCTAATGAGTCTATAGCCACACACAAAGAGGTCTTCATGCTGGTCCAGCAAAGTCTCGAGCACCAATTGATTTGGTGTTGGCTTGATGTACCACCAAATCCCTTTGACCACCGATTGATTCGGTGCTTCATAGAAACATTATGTTGATTCTTCGTAGGTTTTTTTATCCAATCTTTTTTGCCGTCATTATGGATGTGATAAACGACTTTACTAAAATAAATGACATTGCAATGGCCAAAAACATTAAAATAGGTAAAATGTATCATTTGACTTAAGTTTTGAACATACTTGTTTCAAGATACAGTAACCTAGAAATTGCAAATAAATGACTTATAATTCGAATTTCATCTAAAATCAAAATAAAATAAATACAATATATTAATTTAATTCTCATCGCCAAATCTATGCCCTTACATTTCCATAAAGCGATGAACCACTACCTCATTGGTGTTCTTTATCCCTTCTTTCTTTAATAACTTGCATTGCCATTAGCCAACGGTAAGTCAGCAACCCAACAAATATGAAATGCAACAGCAAAATAGGGTTCTAATTTGAAGATAAAAATCAGGTTAATTGAGAAATCAAAAGAGAAGCTTTTTTTAGATAATGGGAAAAGAGTACCCAGCCTTGACCTCACATCACATGAGGCTACGACCAGTGATTACACAATTTGCAGCACAAACGTCTGCGGTCATAATCCTAGAAAAAATTGTATGACAAAATAGCCAACAAAGTTTGATGAAGACATTTATTTAAGAACAAATCCTATTACTAAACCTCCATCCATAATTGGCAAAGATTTGCATAACCAAGACCTCAATGGCTTGGCATGCCTTCATCATCGTCTCCTTGTCTTCTTCACACCTTTGTAGATGCGCCCAAAATCGGAGCCAATATGTTCCCCGGAAGAGTACCTGCATATATGTTTTCACCGGAGATTTATCAAAAACAATGTCATTTCTACTAAGCCATATAGCCCAACATAAAGCAGATGCTCCTACTAACAGTTGCCTTTTCAGTTTAGTGTCAACCCCTCTAAGCCAATTACCAAACATATGAGTAATACTAGTAGGTGGGTGAAAATCAAAGACAATCTGTACAGCTCTCCATAAGAATTTTGCTATATGGCAATCAGTAAAGAGGTGTTGTATCGTTTCGTCACAGGAACAAAAGCAACACTTTTTGTTTCCATACCAGTTCCTACGTGCTAAGTTATCGTTAGTTAGAATAACTCCTCTCTTTAAATACCACATAAATATTTTAATCTTTAAGGGCATTCTCAACTTCCACAAATTCCTATCAAATTGCACATTACCATTGCTGATTGAAGCATTATACATAGAGCTGACAGTAAAAAGCCTAGAATGGTTAAGATCCCATCTAAAGACATCAAAAGAGAAGCTAGCATAAAGCATCTAACTCTCACATTCATCTTGATTATTTATGGACAATGGGGCTATTGCAGCATCCATGTACCCTGTTAATAATTCAGGATATTGATCTGGAGGGGACAAATCGGTGATGAGTGGATCGGCTACTCAATCGTTCAGGTGTGATGAAATGGAAGTTAGCAAAACGGCGACCATACTTACGATCTGCAGTGATGGAGGAGATCAGTGATTTGCGGGATGCACCATGCCGTGCGCGAGACAGGAGGGAGAGAAGAGTGGCACACAAAGAGAGAGAACAAGCTAGCCTTACACGATATGCACAACAATGAGCAGGGCCGTACCTAAGAATTGAGGCTCTAGTACGAAACATAAACTGGGGCGTTAAAAATTTTGAATATACAAGGGAACCGAAATGGATTTTGGCTCGAGGAATGAATCGGCATCCATAAAAAACAATTATCCATCTTGTCATATGGACGATTGAGTTTATGATGCATGAAAGAAACTAAATACAAATTGGACTACTTTGATTTTTCTTTTCTATCCTAGTGACTAGTACTACTGTACTAGTTGTTTATAGAAATATTTGACAACTTCATTGGTTTAAACATGACCTGTTAAACGTGTTCACAGAATTTATTTGACTGGATTTTGAGTTTAATTTGATTTATATGTAAAAAACATGCTGGATCAAATTAATGTTGAAAACAATATTAATAACAACAGATTGCATGGCAGAGTTTAGGCATGAGAAAAAGAAAGCAAGCTGTGTAGAAGCAAGGGAGCATGAGCTGAGATCTTTACGGACATGTTCCTAAAGGCTGCATGTGTGCTTGCATGCATTATTTTCGTTAGAGAAGAAGCTGCATGCGTGAGTGCATGCATTGGAAGTCAACACCCAATCACATGGACATGGTTTGCACCTACTTTTACATGCAAGAGACTTTGAAGGCACCTGATTTGTGGAGGCTCCAATTACACCGCCCAATTATCAATTAATAATATAAGGGCTGACTATGTGTTGAGTCCACTTGCACCGCCCAATTAATATACGGGCTCTGAGTATGAAGCCATTGATACGACAGGCCAGCGCAGAGGTGATGTGCTATTGTTGGGCTTTTCGGGAACCTACAATAGTTAGGCAGCGGTGTTGACATGAACTTGTGACGTACAACACGTAGCGTGTGCCCTCGACAGCGAGCGTAATAAGGACTTGGAGCACCAAAGAACGCCGCATCCGGGAGGAACCTGTCAGGGTGAGACGCCAATGGCGCGCTGTAGGATTGTCAAGGCCATCTAGAGCATCGTTGACATCGCAGGGACAATGAACAACAAAAGTTTAGGTGTTGGAAGAGCTAGGACACAGAGAAAACGAGAAAGGTAAGTTATTTTTTTTATAATGGGAAAAAGTAACCGATCTTGGCCTCAAAATAGATTACGGCTGCTTATTAGAAAGTTTGCAGCACATCGGCATGCGATTGCTCTCACAAAATGAAAGGCAACTTAATAAACCCATGCAGTTTGACGAAGACATTAACTAGTTAATCCTATTACGAAACCTCCATTCATTGTTGGCAAAGATTTGCATAACCAAAACCTCCATAGGTTGACATGCTTTCTTCATCACTTCCTTGTCTTCATCATGCCTTTGTAACTAGGCTTAGAATCTGAGCCAATGGGTGTGTCGATATATACCTGCATATGAGTTGGAATTAGAGATTTGTCAAATATCACATCATTCCTACTAAGCCATATAGCAAGCAGACGCTCCTACTAATAGTTGTGTTTTTAGTTGGTCGCAACTCCCATAAGCCAATTACTAAACAAATGAGTAATGCTACGAAGAGTATACAAATTAAAGGCAGCTGAACCGCTCTTCATAGGGATCTATATACTATAGTTAATTTGAAAACAATTCTTACCCAAATCGAGCTCACCATACCCCTCACACCGGACCCACAACTCAAAGGAGTTGGGAAGAGATCAAACCCACCACAATTGATATTTAAAAAAATATTTGTGCCAAAAATATAATTATTTTCTCACCCATATCGTCTGTATCCGGGCCGTTGTACCCACACCGCCCCGAACTCACGGTCTACCAGCGCCGCACCTTTGATGCGACGTCTGCTCCGTTTCAGATCGTTCTCGTCACACACCTCGTGCTTGATTTCCTACGACATGGTGGGTAAACTGTTGCCCTTTCGTCCAAGGTAGCTCCAGCTTTTGGCTTGCGAGTCAGCACAAGCCAAAAGGAAACACCGATCCTCTGTCACCACTAGCTAGCCCCCTCGCCCCGAGCTACCCTCTGCGTTGTTTTTTTTTAAAACTATAAAACTGTAGGGGAGGTCCTACGGCGCTCCATTTTAAAAAAACATATGTACAACAAGTTGAACAATAGGTACAAGTTAGAAAAGAAAGAAGAAAAGTCTAACTATAATACAGATTGTAGCCACTGAATAACAATTTGCTTGAGATCCTCCATAACTCTATGCATATGACGGGAGATTTGGTCTTTGAACCTCACAATCCAAAGGTGGAGAGGGACATTATTGCCATCAAATATTTTACCATTTCTTAGGTTCGTTATTTCCCAGGATGCTACAATAAATATTTCCATGAAATATGGTAGCTGCAGGGTACGCTACATTCTCGCCAGTGACAGATGATCTGTAATTCTGTATGACCCTTCTGCGTTGTTGGTCCCCCTAACACATTTCTCCGCTAACCTGCCCTACGTCATCCGCGGCGATGGCAAAACCTAAAGATGTCCAGATGGGCCGCCCGGCCCGAGCCCGATCTGGCCCGGCCCGATGCAGCTCGGCACTATCAGGCCCGGTGACATTTTTCGTGTCGGGCCGGGCCGGACATCAGGCCGAACTGCCGGCCTAAGCCGGCACTATGGCCAGTTTTTAGTGCCGGGCCGGCCAGCTAGCCCGATCAGCCCATCGGGCTTGGCCAGCCCACTGGGCCATCAAAGGAGATGGGGGACGAAATTCGCACTCCCAAAAAGATGAGGGAGTATATTTGTGTTGTACAAAGAGATGAGGGAGGAGAATAGGATCGTTACCGAGAAGAGGGAGGAGATTCGCACCATTTAAGAGTTGAAGGATGTGTTCTGATACGGGCTGCTAGTACTTTTATCGGACCTTCGTCAGACCACACAAAATCGGGCCGGGCCTCGGGCTGGCACTACGGGCCGAAGGGGTGGCCCAGGCCCGGCACTACATCTCGGGCTGGGCTGGCCCGGGCACTATCTCCTTCGGGCCGGGTCGGGCTAGTGCCTTTTAGGGCCGGGCTGCGGGCCGCCCATCGGGCCTGGCCCATCTGGACATCTATAGCAAAACCCCCTCCTGTTCTCCCTCCTGGATCCCTCCACGAACCGTATTGAAAATTTATTCCTCAAAAGAACGCATGTGATTAGAGGGCACGCCAACATACACGAGGTCCCACGAACTTCGCGTTAATTAGTGGCCCGCGGCCGCAGCAACACGTCTCTGCTTGCATACCGCTCCAGCACCTTGGCCATCGCGTCCATCGCCGTAATCCCCACGACACCATTGATGTTGTCCGTCTCTTCTGCTCCTCTTGTCCGGGTCGACGGTGGAGATCTCGACCGGTCTTCCTCCTCGCGGATGCCTGGGCCGTCGCTGGCGTAGCGGTGCCCCGCAGTGGCACGGATCGGTACCCACGATTGCCGGCGAGCCGAGAGCCCGAGACGCGACATGCCCGCGCGGAGCAAAGGACCAGTTTTGGAAAGTGGCCAAGTTGAACCTCAGTTTAGGATGTTTTTCTGCATAGAGTTTATGGGGAAGAATTTAACTCAATTAGACTTGGATATATAGAGAAGAGATTTGAGTACCTGTACATGATTTAAATTTGAGCTCTCATATTTGGAATGTTTCAGGAAGTCAGTTCTGAAATTGGCGAAAACTGAATGGCAGTTTCAATGGAGTGCCTTCTCCAGTATGTTCAGAGTTAAAGGAATTTAGTGCACTTAAGTTTAGGAGGGAATACAATTGAAAAGTACATCAATTCAAATGATTGATTTGAGAGGAATTAACCAAAAGTCACATATTTGCCACTAATCTGAAATTTGGGAGACCAAGTGCAGGAATGGAAAATCTTTAGCATATGGAGCGTAGTACACTTGGGAGATGGATTAAACCAAGTAGTTAATTACAAAGAATTTGGCACTTGGAAGGAGAGTGGAAGATTACTGCTGCGGATCTGAAAATAGAAAAAAAAATAAGGTTCAGTTTTTTTGAAGAGACTACAGTCAAGGTTTTGAGTTAAATTATGGTCGAATGGGTGATCTGATGGCCAAAGTGTCTTAGCAGAGATTGAAGTTTAATTAAGCTCCACAATTTTGGGTTGAATTGTGAGTCAATCTTGTAGGTGAAATTTGAGAGAAAATTTCGAAATTTTGGCTTCAAGTGCAATCAGGGCATGTTTCTAAAAAAAAGTCAGAGTTTAACTGAGAACATTCGTTGGGTTTCCATCCAAATGCTTTATGTGAGAGTTGAGCTCTAGGGTAGGTTATACGGTTAAACCTTTGGACAGAGAACCATTCAAGCTATCAGTTATGTAACATTCAGTGTTCAAGTTTAAACAAGAGAGCTGAAGAATGACAGGACCTGCACCACCATCTCCTTGGGCAACGGCCAGCGCGCTACCTTCTGGCACGATCACCTCACTGACCAACCGGACGACGTACGGTGGAGGTCTTGGGCCAACGGCAATTACTCATCTTGCTTCACATATCTCTCTCAGTTCGTCGGAACATTCACTGAGCTTGATTGGCAGCGGTTGTGGAGGTCCAAGGCTGAAAACAAATGCAAATTCTTTGGCTGGTTAATCCTGCAAAACAGGATGTGGACTGCTGATCGCATCATAAAAACGGCGGACAAGCAAGCGCCATTTGCTCCTTATGCCACGCCACGATAGAGACGACAACACACTTGATGGCATCTTATTCTTACTCTATGCAGGTATGGAATTCATTCACCTCAACGGGAATTGCACGGCAACAGCTATCACCCAACACTGCTAGAGATCCAGGCTTTAGTACCGGCTGATAAGCCTCGTTAGTACCGGTTTTACAACCGGTACAAAGCTTTCGGTACTAAATGCACAACATTTAGTACTGGTCGGAACAACCGGTATTAAAATAGATCATTTAGTTACCAACCGGTACTAAACACCGATGCCACGCCATGCGTGGGGTTCATCTGGCCACCGTTTCTTTTTATTATTTCCCTCTTTTTAACAACCGGTACTAAACACCGTTGCCACACCATGCGTGGGGGTCATCTGGCCACCGTTTCTTTTTATTATTTCTCTCTTTTTATGTTTGTTTTCTTTCTTTTTAAATTCGTAGTTGAACATGCAATTTTTCAAGAACACAGTACAAGAACATACATCAATTTCAGCTCAAAGGATCCACTCATAAAATCTCAAATCTTAACAAGCAGTCTATTGAGTTCAATCTTGCTCTCATTTAGTCTAGCACAAGAATACACAATTGTTTAGATCCAGAAGTCACCAAGCAAAATCAACTGAATTTTAGCTAGCACAAGAACAAGAAAGAGAAAGCAGGAAGAGAAAAGCACAAAAATAGCAGCTGAGCTCGCTCGTCGGTGCGGGAACATCCCGCCACGCCGCGTGGCCCAACAGGTGCTCGCCTGTCGCCGCTCTTCACCGCGCCGCTGCTGCTCTTCACTGCGCGCTCACCCGTCGCTGCTCTTCGCCGTGCTCGCCGGCTGCCGCTCTTCACTACGTGCCGCTGACCCAGCTGCTCCCACCGCGGCCGCTTCTCCTCTGGATGCGTTGTGCCACCGCCACTCTTCACTACGCTACAACTTTTCTTGGTTGCCTGCAAATGGAAGCACGAGATGCAAAAGAGATGAGAGAGGAGAAAAGAACGGAGATAACAGAGATTCAAAGAACAAGAAAAGAACACATGCAAAGAACGAGCATGCAGGAGAGAGAGAAAAGAGAGATAGATATGAGATGAGAGGACGAGAGCTAGCGGACGGATGCAAAGAGATAAGGCTGGAGGAGAGCTACCGGTCAATGGTTTGAGGTGGTATAAAATGGACAGCATTTAGTACCGGTCGGTGGCTCTAGCCGGTACTAAATGACTTACACCGGCTGGGGCTATGCCTGGTGCTAAGTGCACGTATTTAGTACCGGCTGGAACTACCAGTCGTTACTAAATAGATCTAGTTGTGCCCCTAGCACCGGTGAGTATCAGGTGCCGCCATTTAGTACCGGCTGATGTCTCCAGCCGGTACTAAATTGGTCCGATGACATCGATGGAGGTCTGTTTTGCACGTTAGTACCGGATAAAAAAGAAACCGGTACTAAAGTCAGAGCAATGAATGCTCGTTTCCCTTGTAGTGCAACAATTACAGACGCCTCACACAATGGTGGACATCCATGATTGGACCGACACGCGTGCCATCCTCAGACATCATTTTACAAGCAGTCATATACATTGCCTGAAACATTTGGAAAGAACCTTACTTTAATTCATAAAATTCTAGAAATGTCTGAAACTAGTGAAGCCAATTTTATTAGGATTGTTTTATTTATCTTATGCATCAGAATTCTTAAACCCTAGGATAACAATAAAAGTTAATTATGTATTTATTTGCCTTCTCTTTTAAGGTAAATAAATAAATCCTTAATCATTTCCAAAATGCTTAAAACTTTGAATAATGATTTATTAATTTGAAATAAATAGGAAATAGGTTTATCTTTTTTATTTATTTTAGGTTATTAATAATCCTTTTACAAAAATCAAAATGCTTAAGGACAAGTTAAATTAAGGAAATACGTGGTTTGTCTTTTAAAAAGGGGTAGTTAGTGTTGGCTTACAACTTCATCGAGAAGTAAAGTATCGAGAAGTAAAGTTGTGAGTCATGTTTCTCATACTCTTTATCGGTTAATGCCTCGAATTAACTAAAGCAGTAATTTTCAGTTAAACAAGACGGTAGCAAATAATTGCCTTCTAAAATCCATAACGGCCTCAATTGATGGCAATTAACTGAGACGGTCATTATAGCTACAGCACCTATATAAAAAATTAACATGGATGGTTATTTTATAAGGCCCACCTCGTAAATTAGCAAATAATAGAAGGAGAAGGGTTTTCACGGGATGCTGATTTGAATTAGGTAGGATATTTTTCCCTTTAAGTAAACAATAAATCAATCATATGTCATATGTCAACAGGGGAAATGCGGTGTCGGGTTCGGGTCCCATACGATTTGCGTCCATAAATAAAGGAGGACGACGTACAGCGCCTCGACGTGCACCAAACCGATCTTGTCCCGTTTTTCATGCATCAAATCTCAACGGAGCCCCCATCCTGCCGCCGTTCCCATCGGGCTGCCGTTATTATACATTAATACTACCTCCGTTTTTAAATATATAACACCATTGACTTTTTTCTTCAACTTTGACCAATGATATTTTATTAGTTACTTTGTTAAATAGCATAAAATGGGTACCACTACATCTATTATTGATAATACTTTGGATTTAACTAGTAGACTTATCTAATTGCATAAATATTTGTAGAAAAGACGAATAGTCAAACGAAGAAAAAAAGTCAATGGTGTCATATATTCAAAAACGAAGGTAGTAGTTGTTATATTATCTCCTTGACGTCGAAGTCGCTTCGATTCCGGCCTGGCGGATCGCCGATGACGAAGGCCAGAAAAGGCACCACGGCCGAGGTCGTCTTTGATGCGCCGGAGGCCAAGTCCTTCCACCTCAGACTACCGTACCACTCGGCCACCATGAATATCCCCTCCGGCGCCCCGTGCATCGAGACCCAAGTCCCCTTCCCCTCCGGCGCCGGCTTCCGGTGCACGGCGAGGTACTGGCCCAACTGGGAGCAGAGCGGCCGGATCAAGATCTCCGTGGTGGTCACCCGCACGCCGCACCGCCACCAGAAGCACAAGGTCCTTGCCGCGCACATCGATCTGCCTGCCAAGACCGGGCTTCCGGCCGTGCCCCCACAGATCATCACGTCCAGGTCGTGGCAGGAGCTCGTGCCAGTGCCATCCGACGGTGACGTGGAGGGGGGCGTCTCCCTGCTCGTGTACAGGAACGACGTCGAGACGTACTGCGTCGCCGACGACCACTTCACCGCGATCTGCACCGTGGCCGTCTCGAGTGCCTCCTGGCCGCCGCCGCCGCTGCCGCTGCCCACTCCTGCCACGCTGGGATGTGACATCGTCTCCACGGCCCCGGATCTCATGGACGTTTCCTTCGAGGTCGAAGGGGAGACCTTTGGTGCCCATCGGCTCGTGCTCGCCGCCCGGTCGCCGGTGTTCAAGGCGGAACTCTTTGGGGAGATGGCCGAGAGCAGGGCGAGCTCCATCACCATAGAGGACATGAGGGCGCCGACGTTCAAGTACATGCTCGACTACATGTACCATGGCTTGCTGCCCGCCGGTACGGCTGAGATGGACGATGCTTCGAGGAAGATGGAGTTCGAGCACCTGTATGTAGCAGCCGACAGGTACGGGTTGGACACGCTGAAGGCGATGTGCGAGGAGGTGCTGTGCGCCACCGTCTCGGTGTCCACGGTGCTGTCGAGCTTGGTGTTCGCCGACGACCGCACGTGCCCTAAGCTCAAGTACAGGTGCCTTGCTTTCCTCGCTGTGGGAGAGAATTTCACGGAGGTGGCCGTGACCAACGAGTACCTCGACGTAATGAAGGATATGCCGTCATTGCTGACCCAAGTGCAGAATTTGTTCAAGAGGCCACGATTATCCTGAAGCCTGAGATTATTAATAGAGTGTGAACAGCCATGCATATATATATATCTAGAACATTTAGCGAGTTTTGGCATCAGTTCAGCGTCACAAGTTCTATTTTCGTTGCATGTTTAGCTAGTGTAATGGTCCATCATTTTTGAACTATGTGTCTCGTTGGAATAACTAGCCATGACCGTACCCATGATGGATTGGAGCATGGCCTATGTTATAGGCTAACCGGTATGAAAATCCTGGCACACCCCAATAAACATGGCCCAAAACAGAAGAGAACTTAAATTTTTTATCCACAACAGTATTTCCAAAAGGGAAAAGTCTATTTTTCACACTCCAACTATTACAAAAGTCTGATTTTCAACCCATAACTACAAAAGCCGACACTGAAGACCCTCTAACTATCCAAACCGTGCAAAATTGGCCCTTTGGGTAGTTTTGAAGGTGGTTTTTCAAAAAAATAAAAATAATAATTTTATATTAAAAAATTCATAACGAATTAATTTTGAATTATAAAAATACGAATCCGGTGCCAATATTTTTCTAAAAATGTGAACTATATATTGATGCATCATTAGAAGTTATTTGCATATTATTTATTTTTATTCTAATTATTTTTAGAAAAAACAATAAGACACTAGTAATATAAACATATAATATATAAATAACATTAAGTAGTGTGCCAATAGGTCAGTCATATTTTAAGAGAAATTTTGGCACTAGTTTCATATTTTTTGGGTCCAAAATGAATTAGTTATGATTTTTTAAAGTTTGAATAATATTTTTGCTATTTCTATAAAATCTAAAACCACCCTTAAAACCATCTAAAGGGCCAATTTTGCATGGTTTTGATAGTTGGATGACTTTTAATATCCGGTTTTGTAGTTTGAGGTTGAAAATCGGACTTTTGTAATAGTTAAAGGGTGAAAAATAGACTTTTCCCTTTCCAAAATGGATGAGTATCACATATCAGAGAGAATAATTGACATGGATTGGTTCAACTTATTTAATGCCATGAATAGTTTACATCATCGGGCATTTCTAGTACTTATTGTGACATTCCATGCCATGGACATGCTTAAGCTACACTTGGCTTAAGAAAGGAAATAAGCTCAAATAAAAATAAAAGAGAGAAAAATTTTCAGTCAAGAGACCAAAGTCAAATAGAGGGCAAAACTAGAGAAAATTTTGGAGTCGAGCATTCCAAAAATCAAGTTTTTGACCTATGGAACCTTTTGGTCCAAAATGTGGGACATGAATCCCTTTTTTAAACAATCAACTTTAGAGGCAATTTGTGAGGAAACTATTGGTATTTTGAGCAAGGTGTTAAAAAAGGAAGTTGTTTAGTAAAGTATACTTAACAACTTTGCTAATTGGAGCAGACCAAGATTTGGATTCCATCTAGGAGAAAAATAGAGATAAAAGTCGACTCAGCAAAAGGGTTCAGAAATTGAAGTGTTCATGAGACTGAAATGAAATTCAAATTGTGATCAAACCAAAGGTTTTGGTGGGAATTTGAGGTTTCTTTGTTGGCTATTGAGAAGCACACGGAAGACAGGGAGATGAACCTTCTGTGCAGGCCATGCAGCAGCCTGGCAGCTTCTCAGCCTTCTCGGCGAGAGTTGCCATCGCTCGTCATCGACAGACCACCTCCGTCTGATTCCCTTCACTCAGAGCTCCGCCTTGTCCTCCTCTATCTCCTACACCAACCCTCGTTCTCTCTCGTAACCTCCAGAGGCCCCTCACCAATGTCTTCTTCCTCGACGTCGTCGGTCTCATGTTGGGTGACTACCACCGCCGCTTAGGTCTCTTGTGCTGTGGGTTTGAGTGTTGCTTGAGGCTTCGGGTTAAGCGTGAGCGGCGGCTGGTGTTGGTGCAGTTAGTTGGTCAAGAGTATCTCGGGGTTGGCCGAGAACGCTGCTCGCCACCATGGCTAGCACGCGTGGGTGCCGCCTGTGTCTGTTTGTGCTCGTAGGCTAGTTCGTCGTCAACGTCGTCGCATCGCTCATAGTCGCGCCACCGTGTGCCGCCGCACATTGCTACTATTCCCATCATGCGCCTTAGCCTCGCCATCCCGCCATCTGGAGGGACCCACCCGGTGATGCGACTTGGTGTGGAGAAGCTAGCCGTGGGGTTTGCCGAGGTTCGGGAGAGCTCCGCAGACGGGTTCGTCGTCAGTCAACTGGCAGGAGCACTAGCCAAGGTTGACCCCTATGTTAGGCGTAGCCAGGGACTGAGGAGGAGAACAGAAAGAAATCTAGGGCATTTTGTGTAAAAATGTTTAGCAGGTTTTAGAAATTAGATTTAAATTTAAATTTTCACCTATTAATTCACATAAAATTGCAAAATGTTATAAAATTATGCAAAAATTTTGTTAAATTTCATTTATTATCCTTTATTCTTTAAAAATGTTAAAGTGATAAAATGAATATTTAATTATTTTCCTTTCATTTTAGGTTAAGAAAATAAATACTTAAGTCATTTCTAAAATGTTTGAAAATCTGAATAATGCTTTAATAATCAGAAATAAATATGAAATAGGTTTTATTTATTTGTTTTCTCTTTTTAGGGTAAATAATAATCCTTTTGTAACAAATCTAAAATAATTAAGGACAAGTTCAACTAAAAGAAAAATATGGGGTAGTCTTTTAAAAATGGGATAGTTAGTGTTGGCTTGCAACTTTATCGACAATATAAAGTTTTGTGTGTTATTTTCAAACTTTTGCATCTCTAATCTCTTACTTGCATTTCTTTCGATATTAGAACCTGAAGCTCCAGAAGTCGAGTACATTGAACGTCCGAAGGAGTAAGCTCAGTACGAGGAGGTTCTTGTGAATACCCCAGAGTCAGAGGAATTTATTGGTGCCGCTAATCTTTTTGTGAGTTAAGGCAATCCCTGGTGCATTTTACCTATTTAATTTGTAATTATCATGAGTCCAAAAGTTATTCTTAAATTGCCGCATTAAGTATAGGAGTTCAATGAAACCTATTTGGATGCATGAAACATTCATTGGTTGAAATACCCTTGATTATTAGGCAAGAACTTAATTAGCAATGTCTTTCACTTATTATGCTTAATAAGTAAGTTTTAAAAGGATAATCTAGGGTATTACTGAATCCTTTAATGAATCAAGAAAAGATGCTTTGATAAAGAAGGTGGGCAGAAGCTGATAGGGGGATCGAAATGGAGCTTGATCTTATAGTTATGCCTACAACGTTTAAATGATTAAGGATCGGACGTTGTTTTAATTGATGATCAAGTGATCTTACATTGTTACTTACTAGGGAATGCGACCAGCAAGCCCATTAGGGTGGTTGGTTCATTGGTTCAAAATGTTGCTTACCCATACCTTCTAGGTCAGAGAAAGGCAAGGGCCTAGCCTGGACTCACGTTGGAAGTTGTCAGATGTGGGGCTCGCATGGGGATGTGTCGGTGCCTGATTTGGTCGCACCGGCACCAACAAGTGATTGCGGTGCTAAAGCACTCGTTTCCCTGATGGCGAGAGAAGAGACGGGGATTTTATCCTGGTTTCGGCCACGGGGCCGTACGTCCAGCAGTGGTGCGGTGCACCAGTTTACGTGTTGCTCGTAGTAGGGGGTTACAAGCAAGGTGGGAGAAGGAGATGAGCTCCCAAGTCCCCAGCAATGTGGTGTGTGTTCTAGTGTGTATGAACTCGAGCGTTGCTCGTTGTGGTCGTGCTTGTGCTGCTCGTCTGCTCGCCGCCTGCTCGCCCCTTTGCATGGGCTTCCCTTCCCCTTTTATAGGCCAAGGGGACAGGGTGCGGGTACATGTGTTCGTGGTTTGATGTTGCTAAGTGCACTGTTCTGTCCATGCCGCGCACTGTGCGAGCGGGAATCGCGCCTTCCAACTCCGGCTGACGACATGGCAGTGGCTGACGTGATGTCCTTCCTTCTTGTGACGGCTCACGGCGTCGAGGGTGGTGACTTGCGTACGGCGTCCAGATCGAGCCTCCGTAGCTTCCTTTGAGGGTCGCCTTCGAGGATGGTGGCGTGCCCGAGGCGAGCGAAGTCAAAGGAGTGGTTGGCACAGTGCTGCTGCCAAGGTTAGGTCTGGTCGTGCAGCATGGCGCTCAGAAGTCCACTGTTGCGAGTGGATTTGACCGGTGTCTTCTCCGGGGCGTGGGTGGTTGCGTGGCGCACTGATCCCCTGCTTTTTGACTGCAGAGGAGCGTCATCATGACTTGAATTGATGGGTCGCAGAGCCTTGGGCGTCATTTCCGGTGTGGCTGACTCGAGCTCGGACTACAGGCTCGAGCCTGCCGAACCTCGAACGAGACGGAAATCACCCGCTCGAGGGTGAGCTTCTCCCTCGAGGTCGTCGGTCCTCGAGCGTCACGGACATCCCTGCTCGAGGGTGGCAGTCAACCTCGAGCGGGACGGGTGCCGAGGAGTTTTGCGATGGTGGGCCTTTGCTGGGCTGTGGAGCCAGACCAATGTCGTTGTGGGCCTTGTTGCCGAGTAGTTTTAGGCCTAAGTTAGGGTACCCCTTTTACAGGTACCTGACAGTAGCCCCCGAGCCTCCACGGGAGTGAGATTCAATCCTGCGGAGGCTGGTGCTCGTCGAGGCTTTCGAGGCCTTCGTCCCTTCGCGGGTTCTGAGAATCCACGGGGGCGCGCTAGCGCACCCGCGGGTGTAGCCCCCGAGGCCTTGGGAGAGTGGTTGACACTCTCTCAAGGTCTCAACTTGATATGAAGAGCATTCGCTGCTTCCTCAGGTGTGGGTTAGTCCACTACGCCTGAGGTCCTCGATCCCAGCCTCGTTTGGCATGGCAGGAGAGATTTCAAGCTTTCTTTGTACCTCATGCTCCTCGTTCGAGGGGTCTGAGGAGGAGGCGACCCATGCTTCCCTCGACGGGATCGAGCCGTGGATGCCTGTTGAGCTGGTAACGGGTGGTTCGAGCGGACGTCCCTGCCCCATTCGATGAGGGTAGGCTCGTGGTCATAGGACACGCCCGTTAAAGCCTTTCGCAAAAGTATGCTAGATGGGACTCGACCTCATTCGATAGAGGTCGAGGGCTCGATGCTCCCCATCGAGGGGTCCCTCGATCTAGGCGCTTTGCTTGGCCTCGAACATAATCGGTTGGTTTCCTCGAGCGTTCGAGCTTCGAGGGTACCGTCGATTATCCCTGACTCGGTTGATCTGGGGCCCTTGTCGAAACCCTTCGAAGGTCCAAGGTTCGAACCCCTGATCAGTAGAACGATGGCTTCTTCACTTCGAGGAGGAAGCCTCGAGCGTTGATTCCATGGGTTCCGCTCCGCACGGGGTAACGAGGCTTTCGAGACCTCTGTCCCTCGAAGGGGCTTCCTGAAGCCTTCGAGCTTCGGGGCCTTTCCTTCGAGGGTGGGCGCCTTGAATGTGCCCTTCCTTGTTCTGCGCGGGTCATGATGACCACCAACGAAAATTTTATGGTTTCGTGGGAGAAGTGGGCGCGTCTTTTCAGGCGAGGCATGCGGGCGTAGTTCGACACGACCGCACGTCTGCCGCGCCAGACTCCTCGAAAATTACGGCGCAATCAAAACGGTTGTGCGGCTGACGCGGCCCGCGCTGTTACGTCTCCCGGGGCGGGCCTGGCTGTCAGCCTAGGGGGCTGTCGTGTCAAGGCCGGAGTCCTGCCGCGCCTGGCTCCGCGGGGGGAGTATAAATAGCACGGCAGTGCCCATGCCAAGGGTACGCCTCCCTCAGCCTCTAACTTTTGTCTTCAGACTTTCGCCTTCTAGCTTTTTGCATCATCTTCTTCCTTCGCCTAAACTCCCCCTCGCCGCCATGGTCCAATTCGTCGACCCCGCGCCGTGGAAGCCATCGAATGCCACTAAGACCTGTCTGGATAGTCTTGTGGAGGTTGGAGTGCTGCCGCCCAACGTCGACGGCGAACCGCCCGTTTGGATCTCGCGGGGGGCTGCTACGGAGCCCGACCCGCCGGCGGGCTATGTCGTCAGCCTCGTTCGTTTCCATGAGCAGGGATTCGGCGTTCCGGCGGGAAGATTGATACGAGCGTTGTGCTTCCACTACAAGGTGGAGCTGCACAATTTCTCGCCCAACGCGATCTCGCAGGCGGCGGTGTTCGTCGCCGTCTGCGAGGGTTATCTGGGCATCGAAGCCCACTGGGACCTTTGGCGCCACCTCTTCTTCGGCGAGCTCTTCTCAGAGGGCGTCTCCAAGGGGGTCCGTCGCCCCGCTCGCGCTGGTGGCCTCGTGCTCCAAGTCCGGAGGAGCCGCAAGGATCTTTACATCCCTTGTTCCATGGTTTCCAACAACCAAGATTGGGACAAGGGGTGGTTTTACCTCCGCAACGACGGAGGGCGTCTGCCGCCCTACACCGGCAAGTTGCTGACAAAGAAGCGGGACTACTGGTCCTACGGGGTGTCACCGTCGGAGCAGAAAGATAAGCTCGCTCCGTTGATCGAGGCGCTCTAGCGCCTTTCGAGGCACGACCTCACCGCCGGTGGGGTCATCGCCAACTTCCACCGGCGGCGGGTGCTTCCCCTTATGCAGAGGAGGCTCCCGCTATTTGGGATGACCCCTGGCGCCGACGTTACCGGCACAGCGATGGCGGAGGAGCCATTGCCCGTCGCCACCGCTGTTCAACGGGCGCGGCGTGCCGTCGACAAGCTGCCGGACGACCCGTGGGCGGTGCCCATGCGGCCCGAGGATGGCTATCTGAGCTTCGTAAGCTTCTTTTCGTCCCTCGTTTTTGCTTTTCGTTTCGGTTTCGTGTTCGTGACCGTGCGAATGGTGCTTCACAGGGTCTGTCCCGCAGCCACTACTCCAAACCCCCTGTCCCCGAGGATAAAGCCGTTAACTGCGCCCTCGCCGAGAAGGCGAAAGAGGACAAGGATCGGAGGGAGGCACGGCGGAAGCGGAAGGATCGGTAGAGGGGGAAGCACTTGGCGGAGAATCGCGAGCGGGAGAAGCAGGGGCTCTCACCGCTCCCGACGCCGGAGTCTTCCCCTGATCCCGATGGATCCGAGGAAGACGGTGGGGCGAGGAGTCCATCTCCTCTCGAGCTTCCCGTCTCCTCGCGGGCTTCCCCTAGTGGGGCCGCCGAGGCTGCAGCGTCTGGGGGCGGCAGCGGAGAGATCGTCGACCTCGAGACTCCTCCGTCGACCGTGGTGCCTGCCTCTGGGAGCCCGTCGGGGGTAGCGACGGCTGCTCTCGAGGAGCCCCAGGATCGAGGCGTGGCTCCCGAGCGGCCGAGCGCTGTCGAGGAGGCCCCAGCCCGTGGGCCAGGAATGGAGGCTTCCCAAGGAGAAGCCGACGTTCCTGCGGAAGGCGAGGGGGTTTTGGGGCTGACTCCTCGAGAAGGGGCCGGCCCCTCTACGGGAGAGGAGGCCTCGAGGATGGCTCCTCAAGGGGAGGCCGGCGCATCCACGGGAGGCGAGGTTCCGGGGGTGGCTCCCGTCTCAACTCCGAGGCCGAAGCGGAAGCTCCCCATCGTACGGTAAGTTTTCTTCGTTGCTCGCTCGTCGCTGGTACTTCATTTTTGTTTCTGATCGAGCTTTCTTCGTGTCGCAGTCGATCTGGGGGGCGGAGCGTGCCTTCCCTCGCGCCGGCCAAGGCCCTCAAGTTCGGGCCAAGCTCGTCGCCTCACCCGTCCTCGCAGCTCCTGGGCCCGACGAACGAGGTCGTGCAGGACTTCGTCACCTTCTTCGACGCTCAGGCGGGGCTGCAGGTCGAGCGGCGGCCGTGCGAGGAGGTGCCCCAGGTCCTCGAGGAGCCAAGGCTGCCTCACTCCTCGAGGGCGCTGTCGGGCCCCGCGCCGAGGCTGCCCGGTCCGAGGAGGCCACCACCGCGCCTGGGGAGGCTCTTCGCGTCGAGGAACCGCCTGCGGCGCCCATGGAGGCGGACGCCGCGGTGGCCCCCCGCATGAGGGGGGAGAGGGACGAACCCTCGGCGGTGGGTTTCCCCATCTGAAGGAGCTGGCAGAGGCTCTGGGGGTGGGAGCCCTCGTGACGCAGGGGCGCGAAAGCGGCGGGGCCGCGCCGTCGACTCTCATCGTGGTTCCGCCGGGGCCAGTGTCTGCCGGACCCTGCGGGACGCATGCCCGTGGATCCGCTGAGATGTGGCAATCCCGCCGCGAGCTTCCCGAGAGTTTGGGGGAGCGCCTGTGGCGGAGGAGCGCCTGTGGGACGTTCAATCGTCGCACGGTCAGGACGTTCGCAGGGCGCTGTGAGACGTCCTCCGTCTTCATGATGAGGCCGGCAAGATCCACCAGGTGCGTTTCGGTGCAGCCAGTGTTTTGTCGTAATTCTTCTTCAAAAGAGACTTAGCTCGTCTTTCGCAGGAACTCCGCCAGCAGGCGTTCGCAAAGAACGACCAGATTGCGGCGCTGTTGTTGGAGCTTCGCCGCTTGTCGGGGGTGGTCGAGACTCGAGACCACCAGCTGGACGACCTCCGAGACGCTCGGGACCGGGTTGTCGCCGAGTGTCGGGAGAAGGGCGAAGTCATCACTCGCCTAGATGGCTCGGTCAGCGCCCTGCGCGAGCACCTCACGAACAGCAGCACCTGGCCGGACAACGAGCGGGCTGCGCGCAGTGCGGCGGAGTCGGCGCTCAAGGAGGAGCGGCGTCTCGTGGTCGAGACTCGAGACCAGCTCGAGCTGGAGCAGGCGGCTCGGGCTACGGCGGAGCGGCAGGCTCGAGAGGGGGAGAAGGCCGTCGAGGCTGCCTAGGGTCAAGTCGAGGGTAAGCCGATTTGGCTCGGGCTTCGATCTATTTTGCTTTGTCACTTCTTCATTTTTGACAGCTTTGTTGGTGTAGCGTTGAAGCAGGCGCTCCAGGCCGAGACGGAGTCGAAGGAGGCCGTGCTAGTGGCACACTCGGCGACCCAGCGTGAGCTCGATGAGCTGGTGCAGGCCGCCTCGGCGGCCTGCAACGTGATCGCTGGCACCGATGTGCAGTCCGGCAGTTCCCTCGCCCATCGCCTTCGAGCGCTTGGGGGGCACTTCACCTCGCGTGTGAAGGAGGCCCTTCTGCTTGGGGTTCGGAAGGCGCTTGGAGTGGTTACGACCCACTACCAAGCGGACCTCTCGAAGCTCGCCGCCGGGTACGTCGTTGCCGATGACCTTAACGACGAGGAGGCAGTGGCGGCGATGGAGGAGGCCGATGCTGCCGCCGACGGAACGACGCGAGTGCTTGCTGGCCACTTCGAGGGCGTCCTTTTTCCTGGCGAGGATGGCGGCGGCTGGGACGACCTTGGCGGCGGGGGCGATCCCTGAAAGTCTCGAGCCATCGAGCCCGAATGTAAAAAGTAGTTTAGAGATTTAGACTTTTTTATGTAAGACTAATTCGCTTATATTTTGCTAAACATTGTTTATTTTGCTGTAAACGCGATGTTATTTTTATGCGGTGTCTTCACGACGCGCATTGTGTCCGATGCTTATGCCTTGAGAGGAAAACGTCACTAGGATCGATCGTACGTGAATGACTTAGGGGGAGGGAAGTGAGGTGTTGCCGTAGCCTCGAGGCGTAGGTGAACACTCGGCTCAGGCGACCCTGCCCTTGTCCGTTTCACGCCTAGTGTGTTTCCTTCGAGGTTTCGCAAAGGATTTTTGAAAAAAGTGATGATTTTTTGGGGGTTCCTCCCCATTTAGCCCCCGAGGGAGGGATGGCTCTACCGAGGGTAGAGCCAAACCTTCCTTGAAGCATGAATGGAATAAAAGTTCGTTTTATTTATTTCCAAACCGTGGGGGTTAAAAAGTCGACACTTGATTCAAAAGACATGTACAAATCTAGAGTATGTACAAAGGTTTCGAGGGCCACGGGCCACTTTAGGGATAGAAACGATGTAGCTGTTGGATGTTCCAGGCGTTCGTGAGGATCTGCCCGTCATTGTCAGCTAGCTTGTATGTCCCGGGCTTGAGGACTTCGGCGACGATGTACGGCCCCTCCCATGGGGGTGAAAGCTTGTGCCGTCCTCGGTTGTCCTGTCGAAGCCTTAACACGAGGTCTCCTTTGCAGAGATCTCGATGCCGGACCCTTCGAGCCTGTTGTCGCCGCAGGCTTTGCTGGTACCTTGCCGAGTGGAGTAGAGCCACGTCTCGAGCTTCGTCGACCTGGTCGAGCGAGTCCTCTCGAGCCTGGCAGTTTCGCTGCTCTTGGTACGCTCGGAGCCTAGGGGACCCATATTCCAAATCCGTGGGCAGGATAGCCTCTGCCCCATAGACGAGGAAGTACGGGGAGAACCCTGTCGCTTTGCTTGGGGTCGTTCTCAGACTCCAAATCACCGATGGTAGATCTTGTACCCACTTGTGTCCAAACTTCTTCAGCTTGTTGTGAATTCTAGGCTTTAGGCCTTGTAGAATCATGCCATTGGCACGTTCTACTTGACCGTTTGTTGTGGGTGGGCCACTGCCGACCAATTCACTCGGATGGGGAAATCGTCGCAGAATTTTAAGAACTTCTTTCCCGTGAATTGGGTGCCGTTATCGGTGATGATGGAATTGGGAACCCCAAAGCGATGGATTATGTCCGTGAAATAAAGCACCGCCTGCTCAGACTTGATTCTATTGATGGGTCGAGCTTCGATCCATTTGGAGAATTTGTCGACCGCCACGAGTAGGTGCGTGAAGCCCCCAGGTGCTTTTGCCATTGGCCCCGACAAGGTCGAGGCCCCATACGGCAAAAGGCCACGTGATGGGGATAGTTTGCAGCGCCTGAGCAGGTAGGTGCATCTTGCGTGCGTAGAACTGCACCCTTCGCAGTTCGTACCACTTCCGTGGCGTCCGCCACGGCAGTGGGCCAGTAGAAGCCTTGTCGAAAGGCGTTGCCCACGAGCGTGCGTGGGGCTGCGTGATGTCCGCACACGCCCGCATGGATGTCGAGGATGAGCTCTTTTCCCTCGGGTATCGGGATGCAGCGTTGCAAGACCCCCGAGGTTCCCCGTCAGTATAGTTCCCCTCGATGATGAGGAACCGTTTGGCTTTCCTCGCAACGCGCCTTGCCTCCGTTCGATCGCTAGGTAAAACGCCTCGATCGAGCCAGTCGAGGTACGGGCTCCCCAATCTCGAGGCGCCGGGGCCTCGTCGATTTCCATCGCCTCTGCCTCGTCCTCTTCTCCCGAGCAAGCCTCGTACCCCATGGGCTCGTCCTCATCCGCCAAGAGCTCCGCGCTCGTGGGGTCGAGGGCGGCCGCTCGAGCGTTGGGTGTGGTCGGGGCTCGGGCCGAGGTGGCAACGGCAATCGAGGGTCCGTCGATATCCTTGGCGAATACGTTCGGCGGAACGGTGGCTCGCCCTGACGCGATCTTTGCCAATTCGTCGGCCTCCTCATTATATCTTCGTGCGATATGATGAGCTCGAGGCCGTCGAACTTGTCTTCGAGGTTACGTACCGACTGGCAGTATGCCGCCCATTTTTTCGTCGTGGCAGCTGGATTCCTTCATCACCTGATCAACGACCAGTTGCGAGTCGCCGCGGATGTCGAGGCGCTTAATGCCGAGCTCGAGCGTGATTTTCAGCTAGCAAGAAGCGCTTCATACTCTGCCATGTTGTTGGATGCGGGGAAGTTGAGTCGTACGACGTATCGAAGGTGCTCCCCGCGGGGTGAAATGAAAGCAGGCCGGCGCCGGCGCCGGTCTTCATCACCGACCATCGAAGTACATTCCCAGCAGTCGAGGCTGGACTTCGAGGGGGAGCTGGGTGTCTGGTCCATTCGGCTACAAAGTCAGCCAAAGTCTGGGACTTGATGGCTTTCCTTGGCGCATAAGCGAGGGTCTCCCCATCAGCTCTGTTGACCATTTCGAGATTCGCCCAGAGACCTCGCGATTCTGGATGATTTTCGCCAGTGGAAAGGACGACACGACGATCACCGGGTGAGCGTCGAAGTAATGTCGCAGTTTCCGTCGAGCTAACACAATGGCGTAGATCAGCTTCTGGATGTGGGGATACCTCGTCTTGGTCTCGGACAGGACCTCGCTGATGTAGTACACCGGTCGCTGGACCGGCATGGAGTGTCCTTCCTCGGTCCTTTCCACCACTATGACCGCGCTGACGACTTGAGTGGTTGCTGCAACATAGAGGAAGAGAGGTTCGCCCTCTTTCGGTGAGGTAAGGATCGGTGTGTTCGTTAACGTAGTTTTGAGTCGATCGAGAGCTTCCTGGGCCTCCGCGGTCCAGGTGAAGTGCTCTGACTTCCTCAAAAGTCGATACAGAGGCAACCCCTTCTCCCCGAGACGAGAGATGAAGCGGCTTAGGGGACGCTAGGCATCCCATCACCCTCTGTACACCCTTTAGGTCGCGGATCGGTTCCATCTGTTGGATGGCCGTGACCTTTTCGGGTTGGGCTCGATGCCTCGTTCGGAGACAATAAAGCCCAGGAGCATACCTCGAGGCACACCGAAGACACACTTCTCAGGGTTGAGTCTTACTCCGTGCGCCCTGAGGCAGCTAAACACGACCTTGAGGTCGCGTACCAGGTCGTCCGCCTTCCTGGTTTTTACGACGATGTCATCGACATATGCTTCTACGATACGACCTATATGATCCCCGAAGACGTGGAGCATACAACGTTGGTACGTGGCCCCGGCGTTTCGAAGGCCGAAGGGCATCGTAACGTAGCAGTACATGCCAAAAGGGGTGATAAAGGAAGTCGCGAGTTGGTCGGACTCCTTCATCTTGATCTGATGGTAGCCAGAGTACGCATCAAGGAAACATAAGAGTTCACATCCCGTCGTGGAGTCTACAATTTGATCTATGCGTGGCAAGGGAAATGGGACCTTCGGGCATGCTTTATTCAAGCTGGTGTAATCTACACACATTCTCCACTTCCCATTTTTCTTTTTCACTAGTACAAGATTAGCTAGCCACTCGGGATAAAAAACTTCCTTGATGAATCCGGCCTCCAAAAGCTTGCGTACCTCTTCACCGATCGCCCGCCGTTTCACTTCGTCGAAACGGCGGAGGCGCTGTTGACCGGCTTGGAGTAGGGGCGGATATCAAGAGAGTGCTCGGCGACCTCCCTCGGAATGCCTGGCATGTCGGAGGGGCTCCACGCAAAGATGTCAGCGTGAGCGTGGAGACAGTCGACGAGCACCACTTCCTATTTGTTGCTGAGGGAAGAGCTGATCCTCAACGCCCTGCCGTCGTGGCTGTCGGGGTTGAGGGGGACAGTCTTGGTGTCCTCAGCGGGCGCGAAGCTCCCCGGTTGCCGTTCGTTGGCGTCAGGGGGCGCGTTGACGATCGCCTCCAGATCCGCTACGAGGGTCTTGCCGAGGGCGAGAGCCTCCGCGAGCTCTCAATGCTCTCGACGTCGCACTCGTAGGCGTGCTCGACCGTCGGGCCGACCGTGATGACTCCGTGAGGCCCTGGCATCTTCAGCTTGAGGTAGGTATAGTTGGGGATGGCCATGAACTTGGCGTAGCACGGTCTTCCCAAGATGCGTGGTAGGCTCCTTTGAAGCCCACTACCTCGAAGGTGAGCACCTCCTTGCGGAAGTTTGTCGGGGTTCCGAAGCAGACGGGCAGGTCGATCTGCCCGAGAGTTTGGACGCGCTTTCCGGGCGCGTCTCATGGAAGGAGGACTTGTTGGGTCGCAACTTGCTGGTGCTGATCCCCATAAGCTCCAAGGTTGGAGCATACAGGATGTTGAGGCTGCTGCCGCGCCGTCCATGAGCACTTGGAGAACCGCGTGTTGCCGACGACGGGGTTGACGACGAAGGGATACTGCCGGGGTTCGGGATATGGTCGGGATGGTCTTCGCGACCGAACGAGATGGTCTCTGATGACCAGTCGAGATATGAGGGGGTCGCTGGCCGGACCAGCATGACCTCCCTGCGTTCCCTCCTCCGGTGCCGAGGTTTTAGGTTGGCCGCGGGCCTCCCGTGATGAAGAACTCATGTTCCACCTCGGGGTATCCGTCGTCGTCCTTGCCGGCACCATCCTTGGGCTGACCGCCATCCTTTCGAGGATGCGGTTGTAAAACTTCCGCAGCATCTCACACTGCTCGAGGGTGTGAGCCAACTGTGGTCTTGTGATACGGGCACGGCTTCTTGAGGAGGTCATCGAAAACGCCCCCACCACGCGGGGGACCTCGAGGTCTTGTGGTTAGGGTCGACCGCGAGGGCCTCATCTTTGGCGTTGCCCGCTCCGCGGGGCGCCCAGAGCTTCTTTCCCTTCTTGCCGTGCTTTCGCTTCTTCGAGGGACCCTTTGTCTTGTCGTCCTCCGCGGACGCCTCCTCGGGACACTTTCCCTTCTTGTCATTAAAAATGGCGTTGGCCACCTCCTCCCCTGAGGCATACTTCGAGGCCACCTCGAACAGCCGGTTTGCGTCGGGGGGTGGGCTCCTCCCCAACTTGCACACCAGGCTATAGCATGTGGTGCTCTCGAGGAAGGAGTGGATGATCTGATGGTCGGTGATGTTGGGGAAGCTCGGTGCAGCGCTTGAGAAGCGCCGGATGAAGTCCCTCAAGGATTCGCCGGTTTTTGTTTACACCCTCGAAGTCCCACGTGTTCCCAGGGCGCACGTAGGTGCCCTGGAAATTCCCCACGAAGGTCTCGACCAGGTCGTCCCAGTCGCGGATCCGGTTGGGGGGCAGATGCTCGAGCCATGTCCGCGCGGAATCTACCAAGTGGAGTGGCAGATTGCGATGATATGGCGTCATCTGTGGCGCCGCCGAGCTGACATGCTAGGCGGTAGTCGTTGAGCCATACCCTGGGGTCCGTTTCCCCCAGAGTATTTGTGATGGTGGTGGTAGGCTGTCGGAAGCGGGGGGGAATCGGAGCGGTGCGGATGTTGTGGCTAAACACCCGTGTTCCCGCTGGCTCTGGGACCGCACCCCGGTTCCACCCAACGTCGGTACGCCCGCGTCGGTGGGGTCGGGCTCCCTCTCGCTGCCTTATTTGGTTCAGCGTGTTGCGAGCATCGCCATCGTCGATCGCGCCTTGGGTGTCCTGAAGGCGTGATCTCGCGGGTACCCTCGCTGGAAGTGTTCCTGCTTCGGGTGCACGCGGTTTGCTGACGTGGCGTTGCGCCATGTCCCGGTGGGCAGTCGCCCCGGGACTGTGCTCTTGCCCTGCCGTTAGGCCGGGGTGAGCGTACCGATGACTCCCCTCCTCGTTCGCCCTTCGAGGCTGGGAACGTCGAAAGGCGGGAGGCTGAGCTTTCGGCCTGTTGTGGGCGCATTCTCGAACCAACTTTTGGGCCTCGAATGGCAGCTTCCGCCCCTCGGGTAGCTGCCTCGGCATGGCTCGGAGCAACGCGGCCGCCGCGATGAGCTTTTGCTCGTTCTGGGAGCGAGGTCGTCATCTTTCCCCTTTCGGCAAGGATGCGGGCCTGAGCACTCGCCCCGCACGCCGTCCGCCGTCCGTCCTGTCTGACTCCTGGCCCCTTGTTGGCCGGCGGCTCGAAACTGGCTCGGCGGAGCGCGCGCACGCGGCTGCTGTAGACGTGCCCGCACTTCCCCACAGTCATGGAGCGAGCATAAGCCCTCGCGGCAAAGGCGGCCCGCGATGGCCGCTTCTCTCGGAGGCAGAGTGGTCCGATGGGTCCGATGGCTGCGGTCCGTACCGGGATTCTATGCCATTATGTTTGCCCCCTGGTCATCACCTCGCCGTCGTCGTTCCGACCGTCGATCCCTCGCTGACATGCGCCGTCGTTGATGACAAAACATCCTGGTTGATCATACTCATCATCGGAAATAGCCAAGCTAATAAATCCGCCGCTGTTTGGAAGCCATAAGAGGGCCTCTGGGTCGCGGGAGAACCGAGTAGTCCCAACCAGGGTGTTCACGCATAAAAGCGTTTATCCGTCTTCAGACTCCTTGTGCGGGAATCGTCCGGCGCGGAGCGGCGAAGGTCTTGCCCTCTTAGACTGGATGACAACCTGGCTGGCCATCATACTGCACTCATGGCAGTGCGGACACGAGGCGACTATGATCCGTAGAGCCGCGAGCCCGTAGGGATAGGGACGTAGCGCCGCTCGTGGCTACGTGGTGCAGAATGGGGTTGCGGGATGGAAGGGGGCAGCCCTCTCCTGTCACCCTGGACCGCAGAATCTCCCCTTCCCTCGTGGGAGGAGGGATGCATGACGTCGGCGGCGCGCCTTGCAGCGTCGTGCTCGTCGTACACGAGGTCCGGGACGACTCGCCGTCGCGGGACGGCGTAGCGGATGATGAGGCCTCGGTCGGTCGCTTGCCTCCTCCTGGAGGATGCGCATGTGGTAATCATCGCCAACATGTCTGGAACCGCAGCTCCCGAACCAGATCGGCAAACATGTGGGTCGATGATTACCACATGCGCATTCCTCCAGAGGATCCAGATGCGACCGACCGGAGCCTCATCAATCCCGCTACCCTGCGTCGCCAACTGTCGGTTGTCTGATTTGGTGCACCGGCACCAACAAGGTGATTGTGCGGTGCTAAACCACTCGTTTCCCTGATGGCGAGAGAAGAGACGGGGATTTTATCCTGGTTCCGGCCACGGG
>JACEFO010001942.1:0-21402 GCA_015342445.1 Digitaria exilis
CACTGCGCGCTCACCCGTCGCTGCTCTTTCGCCGTGCTCGCGCGCTGCCGCTCTTCACTACGTGCCGCTGACCCCAGCTGCTCCCACCGGCGGCCGCTTCTCCTCTGGATGCGTTGTGCCACCGCCACTCTTCACTACCGCTACAACTTTTCTTGGTTGCCTGCAAATGGAAGCACGAGATGCAAAAGAGATGAGAGAGGAGAAAAGAACGGAGATAACAGGATTCAACAAGAAAGAACACATGCAAGACGAGCATGCAGGAGAGAGAAAAGAGAGATAGATATGAGATGAGAGGACGAGAGCTAGCGGAACGGTGCAAGAGATAAGGCTGGAGGAGAGCTTACCGGGTCAATGGGTTTGAGGTGGTATACAAATGGACAGCATTTAGTACCGGTCGGTGGCTCTAGCCGGTACTAAATGACTTACACCGGCTGGGGCTATGCCTGGTGCTAAGTGCACGTATTTAGTACCGGCTGGAACTACCAGTCGTTACTAAATAGATCTAGTGTGCCCCTAGCACCGGTGATATCAGGTGCGCCATTACGTACCGGCTGATGTCTCCAGCCGGTACTAAATTGGTCCGATGACATCGATGGAGGTCTGTTTTGCACGTTAGTACCGGATAAAAAAGAAACCGGTACTAAAGTCACAGCAATGAATGCTCGTTTCCCTTGTAGTGCAACAATTAAGAGACGCCTCACACAATGGTGGACATCCAGTGATTGGACCGACACGGCGTGCCATCCTCAGAACATCATTTTTTACAAGCAGTCATAACATTGCCTGAAAACATTTGGAAAGAACCTTACTTTAATTCATAAATTCTAGAAATGTCTGAAACTAGTGAGCCAATTTTATTAGCGATTGTTTTATTTATCTTATGCAATCAGAATTCTTAAACCCCTAGGATAACAATAAAAGTTAATTATGTATTTATTTGCCTTCTCTTTAAGGTAAATAATAAATCCTTAATCATTTCCAAAATTGCTTAAAACTTTGAATAATGATTTATTAATTTGAAATAAATAGGAAATAGGTTATCTTTTTTTATTTATTTTAGTTATTAATAATCCTTTTTACAAAAAAATCAAAATGCCTAAGGACAAGTTAAATTAAGGAAATACGTGGTTTGTCTTTTAAAAAGGGGTAGTTAGTGTTGGCTTACAACTTCATCGAGAAGTAAAGTATCGAGAAGTAAAGTTGTGAGTCATGTTTCTCATATCTTTATCGGTTAATGCCTCGAATTAACTAAAGCAGTAATTTTCAGTTAAACAAGACGTAGAGCAAATAATTGCCTCTAAAATCCATAACGGCCTCATTGAATGGCAATTAACTGAGACGGTCATTATAGCTACAGCAACCTATATAAAAAATTAACATGGATGGTTATTTATAAGGCCCACCTCGTAAATCAGCAAATAATAGAAGGAGAAGGGTTTTCACGGATGCTGATTTGAATTAGGTAGGATATTTTTCCCTCTTAAGAAACAATAAATCATCATATGTCATATGTCAACAGGGGAAATGCGGTGTCGGGTTCGGTCTTCCATACGATTTGCGTCCATAAATAAAGGAGGACGACGTACAGCGCCTCGACGTGCACCAAACCGATCTTGTCCCGTTTTTCATGCATCAAATCTCAACGGAGCCCCCATCCTGCGCCGTTCCCATCGGGCTGCTGCCGTTATTATACATTAATAGTACCTCCGTTTTTAAATATATAACACCATTGACTTTTTTTCTTCAACTTTGACCAATGATATTTTATTAGTTACTTTGTTAAATAGCATAAAATGGGTACCACTACATCTATTATTGATAATACTTTTGGATTTAACTAGTAGACTTATCTAATTGCATAAATATTTGTAGAAAAGACGAATAGTCAAACGAAGAAAAAAAGTCAATGGTGTCATATATTCAAAAACGAAGGTAGTAGTTGTTATGTTATGCTTCCTTGACGTCGAAGTCGCTTCGATTCCGGTCCTGGCGGATCGCCGATGACGAAGGCCAGAAAAGGCACCACGGCCGAGGTCGTCTTTTTGATGCGCCGGAGGCCAAGTCCTTCCACCTCAGACTACCGTACCACTCGGCCACCATGAATATCCCCTCCGGCGCCCCCGTGCATCGAGACCCCAAGTCCCCTTCCCCTCCGGCGCCGGCTTCCGGTGCACGGCGAGGTACTGGCCCAACTGGGAGCAGAGCGGCCGGATCAAGATCTCCGTGGTGGTCACCCGCACGCCGCACCGCCACCAGAAGCACAAGGTCCTTGCCGCGCACATCGATCTGCCTGCCAAGACCGGGCTTCCGGCCGTGCCCCACAGATCATCACGTCCAGGTCGTGGCAGGAGCTCGTGCCAGTGCCATCCGACGGTGACGTGGAGGGGGGCGTCTCCCTGCTCGTGTACAGGAACGACGTCGAGACGTACTGCGTCGCCGACGACCACTTCACCGCGATCTGCACCGTGGCCGTCTCGAGTGCCTCCTGGCCGCCGCCGCCGCTGCCGCTGCCCACTCCTGCCACGCTGGGATGTGACATCGTCTCCACGGCCCCGGATCTCATGGACGTTTCCTTCGAGGTCGAAGGGGAGACCTTTGGTGCCCATCGGCTCGTGCTCGCCGCCCGGTCGCCGGTGTTCAAGGCGGAACTCTTTGGGGAGATGGCCGAGAGCAGGGCGAGCTCCATCACCATAGAGGACATGAGGGCGCCGACGTTCAAGTACATGCTCGACTACATGTACCATGGCTTGCTGCCCGCCGGTACGGCTGAGATGGACGATGCTTCGAGGAAGATGGAGTTCGAGCACCTGTATGTAGCAGCCGACAGGTACGGGTTGGACACGCTGAAGGCGATGTGCGAGGAGGTGCTGTGCGCCACCGTCTCGGTGTCCACGGTGCTGTCGAGCTTGGTGTTCGCCGACGACCGCACGTGCCCTAAGCTCAAGTACAGGTGCCTTGCTTTCCTCGCTGTGGGAGAGAATTTCACGGAGGTGGCCGTGACCAACGAGTACCTCGACGTAATGAAGGATATGCCGTCATTGCTGACCCAAGTGCAGAATTTGTTCAAGAGGCCACGATTATCCTGAAGCCTGAGATTATTAATAGAGTGTGAACAGCCATGCATATATATATATCTAGAACATTTAGCGAGTTTTGGCATCAGTTCAGCGTCACAAGTTCTATTTTCGTTGCATGTTTAGCTAGTGTAATGGTCCATCATTTTTGAACTATGTGTCTCGTTGGAATAACTAGCCATGACCGTACCCATGATGGATTGGAGCATGGCCTATGTTATAGGCTAACCGGTATGAAAATCCTGGCACACCCCAATAAACATGGCCCAAAACAGAAGAGAACTTAAATTTTTTATCCACAACAGTATTTCCAAAAGGGAAAAGTCTATTTTTCACACTCCAACTATTACAAAAGTCTGATTTTCAACCCATAACTACAAAAGCCGACACTGAAGACCCTCTAACTATCCAAACCGTGCAAAATTGGCCCTTTGGGTAGTTTTGAAGGTGGTTTTTTCAAAAAAATAAAAATAATAATTTTATATTAAAAAATTCATAACGAATTAATTTTGAATTATAAAAATACGAATCCGGTGCCAATATTTTCTAAAAATGTGAACTATATATTGATGCATCATTAGAAGTTATTTGCATATTATTTATTTTTATTCTAATTATTTTTAGAAAAACAATAAGACACTAGTAATATAAACATATAATATATAAATAACATTAAGTAGTGTGCCAATAGGTCAGTCATATTTTAAGAGAAATTTTGGCACTAGTTTCATATTTTTTGGGTCCAAAATGAATTAGTTATGATTTTTTTTAAAGTTTGAATAATATTTTTTGCTATTTCTATAAAATCTAAAACCACCCTTAAAACCATCTAAAGGGCCAATTTTGCATGGTTTGATAGTTGGATGACTTTTAATATCCGGTTTTGTAGTTTGAGGTTGAAAATCGGACTTTTGTAATAGTTAAAGGGTGAAAAATAGACTTTTCCCTTTCCAAAATGGATGAGTATCACATATCAGAGAGAATAATTGACATGGATTGGTTCAACTTATTTAATGCCATGAATAGTTTACATCATCGGGCATTTCTAGTACTTATTGTGACATTCCATGCCATGGACATGCTTAAGCTACACTTGGCTTAAGAAAGGAAATAAGCTCAAATAAAAATAAAAGAGAGAAAAATTTCAGTCAAGAGACCAAAGTCAAATAGAGGGCAAAACTAGAGAAAATTTTGGAGTCGAGCATTCCAAAAATCAAGTTTTTGACCTATGGAACCTTTTGGTCCAAAATGTGGGACATGAATCCCTTTTTTAAACAATCAACTTTAGAGGCAATTTGTGAGGAAACTATTGGTATTTTGAGCAAGGTGTTAAAAAAGGAAGTTGTTTAGTAAAGTATACTTAACAACTTTGCTAATTGGAGCAGACCAAGATTTGGATTCCATCTAGGAGAAAAATAGAGATAAAAGTCGACTCAGCAAAAGGGTTCAGAAATTGAAGTGTTCATGAGACTGAAATGAAATTCAAATTGTGATCAAACCAAAGGTTTTGGTGGAATTTGAGGTTTCTTTGTTGGCTATTGAGAAGCACACGGAAGACAGGGAGATGAACCTTCTGTGCAGGCCATGCAGCAGCCTGGCAGCTTCTCAGCCTTCTCGGCGAGAGTTGCCATCGCTCGTCATCGACAGACCACCTCCGTCTGATTCCCTTCACTCAGAGCTCCGCCTTGTCCTCCTCTATCTCCTACACCAACCCTCGTTCTCTCTCGTAACCTCCAGAGGCCCCTCACCAATGTCTTCTTCCTCGACGTCGTCGGTCTCATGTTGGGTGACTACCACCGCCGCTTAGGTCTCTTGTGCTGTGGGTTTGAGTGTTGCTTGAGGCTTCGGGTTAAGCGTGAGCGGCGGCTGGTGTTGGTGCAGTTAGTTGGTCAAGAGTATCTCGGGTTTGGCCGAGAACGCTGCTCGCCACCATGGCTAGCACGCGTGGGTGCCGCCTGTGTCTGTTTGTGCTCGTAGGCTAGTTCGTCGTCAACGTCGTCGCATCGCTCATAGTCGCGCCACCGTGTGCCGCCGCACATTGCTACTATTCCCATCATGCGCCTTAGCCTCGCCATCCCGCCATCTGGAGGGACCCACCCGGTGATGCGACTTGGTGTGGAGAAGCTAGCCGTGGGGTTTGCCGAGGTTCGGGAGAGCTCCGCAGACGGGTTCGTCGTCAGTCAACTGGCAGGAGCACTAGCCAAGGTTGACCCCTATGTTAGGCGTAGCCAGGGACTGAGGAGGAGAACAGAAAGAAATCTAGGGCATTTTGTGTAAAAATGTTTAGCAGGTTTTAGAAATTAGATTTAAATTTAAATTTTCACCTATTAATTCACATAAAATTGCAAAATGTTATAAAATTATGCAAAAATTTTGTTAAATTTCATTTATTATCCTTTATTCTTTAAAAATGTTAAAGTGATAAAATGAATATTTAATTATTTTCCTTTCATTTTAGGTTAAGAAAATAAATACTTAAGTCATTTCTAAAATGTTTGAAAATCTGAATAATGCTTTAATAATCAGAAATAAATATGAAATAGGTTTTATTTATTTGTTTTCTCTTTTTTAGGGTAAATAATAATCCTTTTGTAACAAATCTAAAAATAATTAAGGACAAGTTCAACTAAAAGAAAAATATGGGGTAGTCTTTTAAAAATGGGATAGTTAGTGTTGGCTTGCAACTTTATCGACAATATAAAGTTTTTGTGTGTTATTTTCAAACTTTTGCATCTCTAATCTCTTACTTGCATTTCTTTCGATATTAGAACCTGAAGCTCCCAGAAGTCGAGTACATTGAACGTCCGAAGGAGTAAGCTCAGTACGAGGAGGTTCTTGTGAATACCCCAGAGTCAGAGGAATTTATTGGTGCTAATCTTTTTGTGAGTTAAGGCAATCCCTGGTGCATTTTACCTATTTAATTTGTAATTATCATGAGTCCAAAAGTTATTCTTTAAATTGCCGCATTAAGTATAGGAGTTCAATGAAACCTATTTGGATGCATGAAACATTCATTGGTTGAAATACCCTTGATTATTAGGCAAGAACTTAATTAGCAATGTCTTTCACTTATTATGCTTAATAAGTAAGTTTTAAAAGGATAATCTAGGGTATTACTGAATCCTTTAATGAATCAAGAAAAGATGCTTTGATAAAGAAGGTGGGCAGAAGCTGATAGGGGGATCGAAATGGAGCTTGATCTTATAGTTATGCCTACAACGTTTAAATGATTAAGGATCGGACGTTGTTTTTAATTGATGATCAAGTGATCTTACATTGTTACTTACTAGGGAATGCGACCAGCAAGCCCATTAGGGTGGTTGGTTCATTGGTTCAAAATGTTGCTTACCCATACCTTCTAGGTCAGAGAAAGGCAAGGGCCTAGCCTGGACTCACGTTGGAAGTTGTCAGATGTGGGGCTCGCATGGGGATGTGTCGGTGCCTGATTTGGTCGCACCGGCACCACAACAAGTGATTGCGGGTGCTAAAGCACTCGTTTCCCTGATGGCGAGAGAAGAGACGGGGATTTTTATCCTGGTTTCGGCCACGGGGCCGTACGTCCAGCAGTGGTGCGGTGCACCAGTTTACGTGTTGCTCGTAGTAGGGGTTACAAGCAAGGTGGGAGAAGGAGATGAGCTCCCAAGTCCCCAGCAATGTGGTGTGTGTTCTAGTGTGTATGAAACTCGAGCGTTTGCTCGTTGTGGTCGTGCTTGTGCTGCTCGTCTGCTCGCCGCCTGCTCGCCCCTTTGCATGGGCTTCCCTTCCCCTTTTATAGGGCCAAGGGGACAGGGTGCGGGTACATGTGTTCGTGGTTTGATGTTGCTAAGTGCACTGTTCTGTCCATGCCGCGCACTGTGCGAAGCGGGAATCGCGCCTTCCAACTCGGCGGCTGACGACATGGCAGTGGCTGACGTGATGTCCTTCCTTCTTGTGACGGCTCACGGCGTCGAGGGTGGTGACTTGCGTACGGCGTCCAGATCGAGCCTCCGTAGCTTCCTTTGAGGGTCGCCTTCGAGGATGGTGGCGTGCCCGAGGCGAGCGAAGTCAAAGGAGTGGTTGGCACAGTGCTGCTGCCAAGGTTAGGTCTGGTCGTGCAGCATGGCGCTCAGAAGTCCACTGTTGCGAGTGGATTTTGACCGGTGGTCTTCTCCGGGGCGTGGGTGGTTGCGTGGCGCACTGATCCCCTGCTTTTTGACTGCAGAGGAGCGTCATCATGACTTGAATTGATGGGTCGCAGAGCCTTGGGCGTCATTTCCGGTGTGGCTGACTCGAGCTCGGACTACAGGCTCGAGCCTGCCGAACCTCGAACGAGACGGAAATCACCCGCTCGAGGGTGAGCTTCTCCCTCGAGGTCGTCGGTCCTCGAGCGTCACGGACATCCTGCTCGAGGGTGGCAGTCAACCTCGAGCGGGACGGGTGCCGAGGAGTTTTGCGATGGTGGGCCTTTGCTGGGGCTGTGGAGCCAGACCAATGTCGTTGTGGGCCTTGTTGCCGAGTAGTTTTTAGGCCTAAGTTAGGGTACCCTTTTACAGGTACCTGACAGTAGCCCCCGAGCCTCCACGGGAGTGAGATTCAATCCTGCGGAGGCTGGTGCTCGTCGAGGCTTTCGAGGCCTTCGTCCCTTCGCGGGGTTCTGAGAATCCACGGGGGCGCGCTAGCGCACCCGCGGGTGTAGCCCCCGAGGCCTTGGGAGAGTGGTTGACACTCTCTCAAGGTCTCAACTTGATATGAAAGAGCATTCGCTGCTTCCTCAGGTGTGGGTTAGTCCACTACGCCTGAGGTCCTCGATCCCAGCCTCGTTTGGGCATGGGCAGGAGAGATTTCAAGCTTTCTTTGTACCTCATGCTCCTCGTTCGAGGGGTCTGAGGAGGAGGCGACCCATGCTTCCCTCGACGGGATCGAGCCGTGGATGCCTGTTGAGCTGGTAACGGGTGGTTCGACGCGGACGTCCCTGCCCCATTCGATGAGGGTAGGCTCGTGGTCATAGGACACGCCCCGTTAAAGCCTTTCGCAAAAGTATGCTAGATGGGACTCGACCTCATTCGATAGAGGTCGAGGGCTCGATGCTCCCATCGAGGGGTCCCTCGATCTAGGCGCTTTGCTTGGCCTCGAACATAATCGGTTGGTTCCTCGAGCGTTCGAGCTTCGAGGGTACGTCGATTATCCCTGACTCGGTGTTGATCTGGGGCCCTTGTCGAAACCCTTCGAAGGTCCAAGGTTCGAACCCCTGATCAGTAGAACGATGGCTTCTTCACTTCGAGGAGGAAGCCTCGAGCGTTGATTCCATGGGTTCCGCTCCGCACGGGGTAACGAGGCTTTCGAGACCTCTGTCCCTCGAAGGGGGCTTCCTGAAGCCTTCGAGCTTCGGGCCTTTCCTTCGAGGGTGGCGCCTTGAATGTGCCCTTCCTTGTTCTGCGCGGGTCATGATGACCACCAACGAAAATTTTATGGTTTCGTGGGAGAAGTGGGCGCGTCTTTTCAGGCGAGGCATGCGGGCGTAGTTCGACACGACCGCACGTCTGCCGCGCCAGACTCCTCGAAAATTTACGGCGCATATCAAAACGGGTTGTGCGGCTGACGCGGCCCGCGCTGTTACGTCTCCCGGGGCGGGCCTGGCTGTCAGCCTAGGGGGCGCTGTCGTGTCAAGGCCGGAGTCCTGCCGCGCCTGGCTCCGCGGGGGAGTATAATAGCACGGCAGTGCCCATGCCAAGGGTACGCCTCCCTCAGCCTCTAACTTTTGTCTTCAGACTTTCGCCTTCTAGCTTTTTGCATCATCTTCTTCCTTCGCCTAAACTCCCCTCGCCGCCATGGTCCAATTCGTCGACCCCCGCGCCGTGGAAGCCATCGAATGCCACTAAGACCTGTCTGGATAGTCTTGTGGAGGTTGAGTGCTGCCGCCCAACGTCGACGGCGAACCGCCCGTTTGGATCTCGCGGGGGGCTGCTACGGAGCCCGACCCGCCGGCGGGCGCTATGTCGTCAGCCTCGTTCGTTTCCCATGAGCAGGGATTCGGCGTTCCGGCGGGTAAGATTGATACGAGCGTTGTGCTTCCACTACAAGGTGGAGCTTGCACAATTTCTCGCCCAACGCGATCTCGCAGGCGGCGGTGTTCGTCGCCGTCTGCGAGGTTATCTGGGCATCGAGCCCACTGGGACCTTTGGCGCCCACCTCTTCTTCGGCGAGCTCTTCTCAGAGGGCGTCTCCAAGGGGGTCGTCGCCCCGCTCGCGCCTGGTGGCCTCGTGCTCCAAGTCCGGAGAGCCGCAAGGATCTTTACATCTTGTTCCATGGTTTCCAACAACCAAGATTGGAACAAGGGGTGGTTTTACCTCCGCAACGACGGAGGGCGTCTGCCGCCCTACACCGGCAAGTTGCTGACAAAGAAGCGGGACTACTGGTCCTACGGGGGTGTCACCGTCGGAGCAGAAAGATGAAGCTCGCTCCGTTGATCGAGGCGCTCTAGCGCCTTTCGAGGCACGACCTCACCGCACGGTGGGGTCATCGCCCAACTTCCCACAAGGCGGCGGTGTGTCTTCCCCTTATGCAGAGGAGGCTCCCGCTATTTGGGATGACCCCTGGCGCGACGTTACCGGTCACAGCGATGGCGGAGGAGCCATTGGCCCGTCGCCACCGCGCTGTTCAACCGTGGGGCGCGGCGTGCCGTCGACAAGCTGCCGGACGACCCGTGGGCGGTGCCCATGCGGCCCGAGGATGGCTATCTGAGCTTCGTAAGCTTCTTTTCGTCCCGTCGTTTTTGCTTTTCGTTTTCGGTTTCGTGTTTCGTCCCCGACCGTGCGAAATGTGCTTCACAGGGTCTGCCGTCGTGTCCCGCAGCCACTACTCCAAACCCCCTGTCCCGAGGATAAAGCGTTAACTGCGCCCTCGCCGAGACCAGCGAAAGATGGGACAAGGATCGGAGGGAGGCACGGCGGAAAGCGGAAGGATCGGTAGAGGGGAAGCACTTGGCGGAGAATCGCGAGCGGGAGAAAGCAGGGGCTCATCCACCGCTCCAACGACGCCGAGAGTCTTTCCCACTGATCCCGATAGGATCCGAGGAAGGACGGTGGTCTGGCGAGGAGTCGCATCTCCTCATCGAGCTTCCCGTCTCCTCGCGGGCTTCCCTATGTGGGCGCGGCCTGGACGAGGCTCGCAGCGTCTGGGGGCGGCCAGCGGAGAGATCGTCGACCTCGAGACTCCTCGCGCGACCGTGGTGCCTGCCTCCTGGGAAGTCCCGTCGGAGGGTGCCGACGGCTGCTCTCGAGGAGCCCCAGGGATCTGAGGCGTGGCTCCCGAGCGGATCGAGCGCTGTCGAGGAGGCCCCAGCCCGTGGGCCAGGCAATGGAGGCTTCCAAGGAGAAGCACGCGTTCACCTCGGAAGGCGAGGGGGTTTTGGGGCTGACTCCTCGAGGAAGGGGCCCGCACGCCCCTCTACGGGTAGAGGAGGCCTCGAGGATGGCTCCTCAAGGAGAGCCGGCCGCATCCACAGGGAAGCTGAGCACCGCGCGGGCTCCCGTCCTCAACTCCGAGCCGAAGCGGAAGTCCCCACCTCGTACGGTAAGTTTTCTTCGTTGCTCGCTCGTCGCTGGTACTTCATTTTTGTTTTCTGATCGAGCTTTCTTCGTGTCGCAGTCGATTCGGGGGGGCGGAGCGTGCCCCTTCCCCTCGCGCCGGCCAAGGCCCTCAAGTCGGGCCAGCTCGTCGCCTCACGTCCTCAGCAGCTCCTGGGCCCGACGAACGAGGTCGTGCAGGGACTTCGTCACCTTCTTCGACGCTCACAGCGGGGCTGCAGGTCGAGCGGCGCGCCGGTGCGATGGACTCAGTTGTTAACCACCGACAGCATCTTGCGAGGGCGCAAGGGCATGCCTCACTCCTCCGACTGGCCTTGCTGTCGGGCCGCCCGCGCCGGGCGCTGCCCACGTGGCCGAGAGGCCACCACCGCCGCCTGGGAGGCTCTTCGCCCGTCGACGAACCGCTAGCGCGCCCAATGGAGAGGCGACCGCCGCGGTGGCCCCCCCCGCATGCAGGGGGGAGAGGGACGAACCCTCGGCAGCGTGGTGTTTTCCCCATCTCTGAAGGATCTGGCAGAGAGCTCTGGGGGTGGGAGCCCTCGTGACCGTTGACGACAGGTCGGCGCGGAAAGCGGCGGAACAGCGCACCGTCGACTCTCATCGAGGTTGCCGACGAGGGCCAGCTGTCTGCCGGACCCTGCGGGACGCATGCCCGTGGATCCGCTGAGATGTGGCAATCCCGCCGCGAGCTTCCCGAGCGTTTGGGGGGAGCGCCTGTGGCGGAGAGCGCCTGTGGGACGTTCAATCGTCGCACGGTCAGGACGTTGGTCAGGGACACGTCCGCTGTGGAGACGTCCTCCGTCTTCATGATGAGGCCGGCAAGATCCACCAGTGCGTTTCGGTGCAGCCAGTGTTTTGTCGTAATTCTTCTTCAAAAAGAGACTTAGCTCGTCTTTCGCAGGAACCTCCGCCAGCAGGCGTTTCGCAAAGAACGACCAGATTGGGCGCTGTTGTTGGAGCTGTCGCCGCTTGTCGGGGGTGGTCGAGACTCGAGACCACCAGCTGGACGACCTCCGAGACGCTCGGGACCGGGTTGTCGCCGAGTGTCGGGAGAAGGGCGAAAGTCATCACTCGCCTAGATGGCTCGGTCAGCGCCTGCGCGAGCACCTCACGAACAGCAGCACCTGGCCGGACAACGAGCGGGCTGCGCGCAGTGCGGCGGAGTCGCGCTCAAGGAGGAGCGGCGTCTCGTGGTCGAGACTCGAGACCAGCTCGAGCTGGAGCAGGCGGCTCGGGCTACGGCGGAGCGGCAGGCTCGAGAGGGGGAGAAGGCCGTCGAGGCTGCCTAGGGTCAAGTCGAGGGTAAGCCGATTTTGGCTCGGGCTTCGATCTATTTTGCTTTGTCACTTCTTCATTTTTGACAGCTTTGTTGGTGTAGCGTTGAAGCAGGCGCTCCAGGCCGAGACGGAGTCGAAGGAGGCCGTGCTAGTGGCACACTCGCGACCCAGCGTGCGCTCGATGAGCTGGTGCAGGCCGCCTCGGCGGCCTGCAACGTGATCGCTGGCACCGATGTGCATCCGGCAGTTCCCTCGCCCATCGCTTCGAGCGCTTGGGGGGCACTTCACCTCCGTGTGAAGGGAGGCCCTTCTGCTTGGGGTTCGGAAGGCGCTTGGAGTGGTTACGACCCACTACCAGCGGACCTCTCGAAGCTCGCCGCCGGGTACAGTCGTTGCCGATGACCTTAACGACGAGGAGGCAGTGGCGGCGATGGAGGAGGGATGGCCCGATGCTGCCGCCGAGACGGAACGACGCGAGTGCTTGCTGGCCACTTCGAGGGCGTCCTTTTTCCTGGCGAGGATGGCGGCGGCTGGGACGACCTTGGCGGCGGGGGCGATCCCTGAAAGTCTCGAGCCATCGAGCCCGAATGTAAAAAGTAGTTTAGAGATTTAGACTTTTTTATGTAAGACTAATTCGCTTATATTTTGCTAAACATTGTTTATTTTGCTGTAAACGCGATGTTATTTTTATGCGGTGTGTTCACGACGCGCATTGTGTCCGATGCTTAATGCCTTGAGAGGAAAACGTCACTAGATCGATCGTACGTGAATGACTTAGGGGAGGGAAGTGAGGTGTTGCCGTAGCCTCGAGGCGTAGGTGAACACTCGGCTCAGGCGACCCTGCCCTTGTCCGTTTCACGCCTAGTGTGTTTTCCTTCGAGGTTTCGCAAAGGATTTTTGAAAAAAGTGATGATTTTTTGGGGGTTCCTCCCCATTTAGCCCCGAGGGAGGGATGGCTCTACCGAGGGTAGAGCCAAACCTTCCTTGAAGCATGAATGGAATAAAAGTTCGTTTTATTTATTTCCAAACCGTGGGGGTTAAAAAGTCGACACTTGATTCAAAAGACATGTACAAATCTTAGAGTATGTACAAAGGTTTCGAGGCCACGGCCACTTTAGGATAGAACGATGTAGCTGTGGATGTTCAGGCGTTCTGTGAGGATCTGCCCGTCATTGTCAGCTAGCTTGTATGTCCGGGCTTTGAGGAACTTCGGCGACGATGTACGGCCCCTCCCATGGGGGTGAAAGCTTGTGCCGTCCTCGGTTGTCCTGTCGAAGCCTTAACACGAGGTCTCCTTTGCAGAGATCTCGATGCCTGGACCCCTTCGAAGCCTGTTGTCGCCGCAGGCTTTGCTGGTACCTTGCCGAGTGGAGTAGAGCCACGTCTCGAGCTTCGTCGACCTGGTCGAGCGAGTCCTCTCGAGCCTGGCAGTTTCGCTGCTCTTGGTACGCTCGGAGCCCTAGGGGACCCATATTCCAAATCCGTGGGCAGGATAGCCTCTGCCCATAGACGAGGAAGTACGGGGAGAACCCTGTCGCTTTGCTTGGGGTCGTTCTCAGACTCCAAATCACCGATGGTAGATCTTGTACCCACTTGTGTCCAAACTTCTTCAGCTTGTTGTGAATTCTAGGCTTTAGGCCTTGTAGAATCATGCCATTGGCACGTTCTACTTGACCGTTTGTTTGTGGGTGGCCACTGCCGACCAATCCACTCGGATGTGGAAATTCGTCGCAGAATTTTAAGAACTTCTTTCCCGTGAATTGGGTGCCGTTGTATCGTGATGATGGAATTGGGAACCCAAAGCGATGGATTATGTCGGTGAAGAAAAGCACCGCCTGCTCAGACTTGATTCTACTGATGGGTCGAGCTTCGATCCATTTGGAGAATTTGTCGACCGCCACCAGTAGGTGCGTGAAGCCCCCGGGCGCTTTCGCCATTGGCCCGACAAGGTCGAGGCCCCATACGGCAAAAGGCCACGTAATGGGGATGGTTTGCAGCGCGCCTGAGCAGGTAGGTGCGTCTTGCGTGCGTAGAACTGGCACCCTTCGCAGGTTCGTACCACTTCCGTGGCGTCCGCCACGGCAGTGGGCCAGTAGAAAGCCTTGTCGAAGGCGTTGCCCACGAGCGTGCGTGGGGCTGCGTGATGTCCGCACACGCCCGCATGGATGTCGAGGATGAGCTCTTTTTCCTCGGGTATCGGGATGCAGCGTTGCAATACCCCCGAGGTTCCCCGTCAGTATAGTTCCCCCTCGATGATGAGGAACCGTTTGGCTTTCCTCGCAACGCGCCTTGCCTCCGTCGATCGCTAGGCAAAACGCCTCGATCGAGCCAGTCGAGGTACGGGCTCCGCCAATCTCGAGGCGCCGGGGCCTCGTCGATTTCCATCGCCTCTGCCTCGTCCTCTTCTCCGAGCAAGCCTCGTACCCCATGGGCTCGTCCTCATCCACCAGAGCACCGCGCTCGTGGGGTCGAGGGCGGCCGCTCGAGCGTTTGGGTGTGGTCGGGGCTCGGGCCGAGGTGGCAACGGCAATCGAGGGTCCGTCGATATCCTTGGCGAATACGTTCGGCGGAACGGTGGCTCGCCTGACGCGATCTTTGCCAATTCGTCGGCCTCCTCATTATATCTTCGTGCGATATGATGGAGCTCGAGGCCGTCGAACTTGTCTTCGAGGTTACGTACCGACTGGCAGTATGCCGCCATTTTTTCGTCGTGGCAGCTGGATTCCTTCATCACCTGATCAACGACCAGTTGCGAGTCGCCACGGATGTCGAGGCGCTTAATGCCGAGCTCGAGCGTGATTTTCAAGCTAGCAAGAAGCGCTTCATACTCCGCCATGTTGTTGGACGCGGGGAAGTTGAGTCGCACGACGTATCGAAGGTGCTCCCGCGGGGTGAAATGAAAAGCAGGCCGGCGCCGGCGCCGGTCTTCATCACCGACCCATCGAAGTACATTTCCCAGCAGTCGAGGCTGGACTTCGAGGGGGGAGCTGGGTGTCGGTCCATTCGGCTACGAAGTCAGCCAAAGTCTGGGACTTGATGGCTTTCCTTGGCGCATAAGCGAGGGTCTCCCCATCAGCTCTGTTGACCATTTCGAGATTCGCCCCAGAGACCTCGCGATTCTGGATGATTTCGCCCAGTGGAAAGGACGACACGACGGTCACCGGGTGAGCCTCGAAGTAATGTCGCAGTTTCCGTCGAGCTAACACAATGGCGTAGATCAGCTTCTGGATGTGGGGATACCTCGTCTTGGTCTCGGACAGGACCTCGCTGATGTAGTACACCGGTCGCTGGACCGGCATGGAGTGTCCTTCCTCGGTCCTTTCCACCACTATGACCGCGCTGACGACTTGAGTGGTTGCTGCGACATAGAGGAGAAGAGGGTTCGCCTCTTTTCGGTGAGGTAAGGATCGGCGTGTTCGTTAACGCAGTTTTGAGTCGATCGAGAGCTTCCTGGGCCTCCGCGGTCCAGGTGAGTGCTCTGACTTCCTCAAAAGTCGATACAGAGGCAACCCCTTCTCCCCGAGACGAGAGATGAAGCGGCTTAGGGACGCTAGGCATCCCATCACCCTCTGTACACCCTTTAGGTCGCGGATCGGTTCCATCTGTTGGATGGCCGTGACCTTTTCGGGGTTGGGCTCGATGCCTCGTTCGGGAGACAATAAAGCCCAGGAGCATACCTCGAGGCACACCGAAGACACACTTCTCAGGGTTGAGTCTTACTCCGTGCGCCCTGAGGCAGCTAAACACGACCTCGAGGTCGCGTACCAGGTCGTCCGCCTTCCTGGTTTTTACGACGATGTCATCGACATATGCTTCTACGATACGACCTATATGATCCCCGAAGACGTGGAGCATACAGCGTTGGTACGTGGCCCCGGCGTTTCGAAGGCCGAAGGGCATCGTAACGTAGCAGTACATGCCAAAAGGGGTGATAAAGGAAGTCGCGAGGTCGGACTCCTTCTCTTGATCTGATGGTAGAGTACGCATCAAGGAAACATAAGAGTTCACATCCCGTCGTGGAGTCTACAATTTGATCTATACGTGGCAAGGGAAATGGGACCTTCGGGCATGCTTTATTCAAGCTGGTGTAATCTACACATATTCTCCACTTCCCATTTTTCTTCTTCACTAGTACAGGATTAGCTAGCCACTCCGGATAAAAAACTTCCTTGATGAATCCGGCCTCCAAAAGCTTGCGTACCTCTTCACCGATCGCCCGCCGTTTTCACTTCGTCGAAACGGCGGAGGCGCTGTTTGACCGGCTTGGAGTGGGGCGGATATCAAGAGAGTGCTCGGCGACCTCCCTCGGAATGCCTGGCATGTCGGAGGGGCTCCACGCAAAGATGTCAGCGTGGGCGCGGAGACAGTCGACGAGCACCACTTCCTATTTGTCTGCTGAGGAAGAGCTGATCCTCAACGCCCTGCCGTCGTGGCTGTCGGGGTTGAGGGGGACAGTCTTGGTGTCCTCAGCGGGCGCGAAGCTCCCCGGTTGCCGTTCGTTGGCGTCAGGGAGCGTGTTGACGATCGCTTCCAGATCAGCTACGAGGGTCTCATCGAGGGCGAGAGCCTCCGCGAGCTCAATGCTCTCGACGTCGCACTCGTAGGCGTGCTCGACCGTCGGGCCGATCGTGATGATTCCATGAGGCCCTGGCATCTTCAGCTTGAGGTAGGTATAGTTGGGGATGGCCATGAACTTGGCGTAGCACGGTCTTCCCAAAATGGCGTGGTAGGCTCCTTTGAAGCCTACTACCTCGAAGGTGAGCACCTTCCTTGCGGAAGTTTGCCGGGGTTCCGAAGCAGACGGGCAGGTCGATCTGCCCGAGAGTTTGGACGCGCTTTCCGGCGCGACTCCATGGAAGAGGACTTGTTGGGCCGCAACTCGCTGGTGCTGATCCCCATAAGCTCCAAGGTTGGGCATACAGGATGTTGAGGCTGCTGCCGCCGTCCATGAGCACCTTGGAGAAACGCGTGTTGCCGATGACGGGTCGACGACAGGGGATACTGTCCGGGGTTCGGAATATAGTCGGGTATGGTCTTCGCGACCGAACGAGATGGTCTCTGAAGACCAATCGAGATATGAGGGGGTCGCTGGCCGGACCAGCATGACCTCCCTGCGTTCCCTCCTCCGCTGTCAAGGTTTTAGGTTGGGCCGCGGGGCCTCCCGTGATGAAGAACACATGTTCTACCTCGGGGCTATCCGTCGTCATCCTTGCCGCCGCCATCCTTGGGCTGACCGCTATTCCTTTCGAGGGATGCGGTTCTAAAACTTCCGCAGCATCTCCACTGTCGAGCGGTGTTGCCGCGACTGTTGGGGGGTCTGTGTGATACGGGCACGTCTTCTGAGAGTCGCGAAAACGCCCCCACCACGCGGAGACCTCGAGGTCCTTGTGGTTAGAAAAAAAAAAAGGTCGACCGCGAGGGCCTCATCTTCTAGACCGTCGAGCCCTGCTGCCCGACGGTATCGGGCGCCCGGAGCCTTCTTTCCCTTCTTGCCGTGCTTTCGCGCTTCTTCGAGGACCCTTTATATATCTCTGTGATCCTCCAGGGGTGTACGCCCTCACTCGGTTGGCCGCTTTCCCTTCTTGTGCGATTAAACAATCGGTGTGGGTCCGCGGCTCCTCCCCCGAGAGCTGTACTTCGAGGCCTTACTCTCGAATAGCCGGTTTGCGTCGGGGGGTTGGCTCCTCCCCAACTTGCACACCCAGGCTATAGCATGTGGTGCTCTCGAGGAAGGATGGATGATCTGAATGGTCGGTGATGTTGAGGAAGCTCGGTGCAGCGCTTGGAGAAGCGCCGGATGAAGTCCCTCAAGGATTTCGCCGGGATTTTTTGTTTACACCCTCGAGGTCCCACGTGTTCCCAGGGCGCACGTAGGTGCCCTGGAAATTCCCCACGAAGGGTCGACCAGGTCGTCCCAGTCGCGGATCCCGGTTGGGGGCAGATGCTCGAGCCATGTCCGCGCGGAATCTGCCAAGTGGAGTGGCAGATTGCGGAGATCATGGCGTCATTGTGGCGCCCGCCGAGCTGACATGCTAGGCAGTAGTCGTTGAGCCATACCCTGGGTCCGTTTCCCAGAGTATTTGGTGATGGTGGCTAGGCTATCGGAAGCGGGGGCGGAATCGGAGCGGTGCGGATGTTGTGGCTAAACACCGTGTTCCCCTGGCTCTGGGACCGCACCCCGGTTCCACCCAACGTCGGGGTACGCGCGTCGGTGGGTTCGGGCTCCCTCTCGCTGCCTTATTTGTTCAGCGTGTTGCGAGCATCGCCATCGTCGATCGCGCCTCGGGTGTCCTGGAGGCGTGATCTCGCGGGTACCCTCGCTGGAAAGTATTCCTGCTTTCGGTGCCCGTGTTCCCTGGGTGGCGTCGCGCCATGTCTCGGTGGGAGTCGCCCCGGGTTGTGCTCGTGCCCTGCCGTTAGGCCGGGGTGAGCGTACCGATGATCCCCTCTCGTTCGCCCTCGAGGCTGAGGAGCGTCGAAGGCGGAGGCTGAGCTTTCGGGCCTGTTGCGGGCGGCTTGTCGACCAACTTTTATGCCCTCGAGATGCAGCTTCCGCCCTTCAGGGGTAGCTGCTTCCGGCATGGCTCGTAGCAACGTGGCCGCCGCGATGAGCTTTGGCTCATTCTGGGAGCGAGGTCGTCATCTTTGCTTCGGCAAGGATGCGGCCTGAGCCACTCGCCCGCGCACGCCGTAGCGTCCGCGCCGTGTTCGTGGCCCTGCTTGGGCGGCTCGTGGTCGGGAGCGCCGCCGATGGTGAGACGTCACCCTTCCCAAGTCGTGGGGGCGAAGCAACTCGTGGCAGGTGGCGCGGATGCCGCTCGTCCTCGGAAGGAGAGTGGTCCGATGGGTCCGATGGCTGCTGCGCCTACCGGATCTATTGCCATTGTTGCCACTTCCCTGTCACCATTCCTCGCCGTCGTCGTCCGACGTCGATCCCTCGCTGACCTTGCCCGTCGTGATGACGAAAACACTCCCTGGTTGGATCATACTCATCATCGGAATAGCCGAAGCAATAATCCGACCGCTGTTTGGAAGGCCAGGTAAGCCTCTGGGTCGGCGGAGACCTGAAGTAGTCCAACCAGGGTGTTTACGCATAACTAAGCGTATCCGTCTTCGGGGCTCCATGCGGAATCGTCGGTCGCGGAGCGGCGAAGTCTTGCTCCGAGACTGGATGAACAACCTGGCTGGCCATTCATACGGCACTCATGGCAGTGCGGACGAAAACGAGGCGTACGTGACCGTAGAGCCGGCGTTAGGCACGTAGGAATAGGGGATGTGCCGTCGTAGCACGTTGTGCAAGAACATGGGTCCCGGGAGGAAGGGAGTAGCCCTCTCCTTTGACCCTGACCGCAAGACGTTCCCCCTTCCCTTGCGGGAGGGGGGACGCTGTCGTCGCGAGCGCGCCTTGGCAGCGCGCGCTCGTCGTAACGAATCCGGGACGACTCGCCGTGCGAGGTGCCGACGGAGCGGATGATAGGCTGCCCGAATCGTCGCTTGGATCCTCCTGGAGGATGCGCTGTGTGGTAATCATCGCCACATGTCTGGAACCGCAAGCTCCCGAACAGATCTTTCCCTGCTGTGAGCAGATTGCTATCGCCAGCGGGGGCCGTTCCTTCGCCGAAGTTCGCCTGCGGGAACGAGAGTGCGCAGCGCTGGTCCCCTACCTGGCGCGGCCAACTGTCGGTGCCTGATTTTGGTCGCACCCGGCACCAACACAGTGATGCGTGCTAGACCACTCGTTTCATGATGCGAGAGATGAACGGGGGTTTATCCTGGTTCCGGCCACCGGGCCGTTACGTCCAGCAGTGGTGTGATGCACCGGTTTACGTGTTGCTCGTAGTAGGGTTTCAAGTAAGGTGGGAGAAGAAGATGAGCTCCTAAATCCCCAGCTATGTATGTTCGGTGTGTATGATACTTGTGGTATTGCTCGTGTCTATGTATGAACCATCCCCTTTTGCGATGGGCTTCCCTTCCCTTTATAGACCAAGAGGTAGGGTGCGAGTACATGTGTTCTGTTGCTAAGGCCTGTTCTGTCCATGCCGCGTACTGTCTTCGAGCGGTGGAATCGCGCCTTTCCAACTCCGGCTGACGACATGGCAGTGGCTGACGTTGATGTCGTTCCTTCTTGTGACGGCTACGCGTCGAGGGTAGTGACTTGCGTACGCGTCCAGATCGAGGCTTCCGTAGCTTCCTTCGAGGGTCGCCTTTGAGGACGGTGTCATGCCCGCGGCAGAGCGAAGTCAAAGGAGTGGTTGGGCACAGTGCTGCTGCCAAGGTTAGGTCTGGCCGATGCAGCGTGGCGCTCAGAAGTCACTGTTGGCGAGTGGATTTGACCGGTGTCTTTTCCGGGGCGTGGGCGGTTGCGTGGCGCAGTGATCCCCTGCTTTTTGACTGCAGAGGAGCGTCATCATGACTTGGATTGACGGGTCGCGGAGCCTCGGGCGCTGTTCCCGGCGAGGCCGGCCCGAGCTTGGACCGCAAGCTCGAGCTCGCCGAGACGGAAATGCCCGCTCGAGGGTGGAAGTCCCCCTCGAGGCCGCTGAGCCTCGAACGAGACGGAAATCCCCGCTCGAGGGTGGTCGTCCTCCTCGAGCTGGATGGGTGCCGAGGAGTTGTCTGCGGTGTTGGGCCTTTGCTGGGCCGTGGAGCCAGGCCGATGTCGTTGTGGGCCTTGTCGCCAAGTAGTTTTGGGCCTAAGTTAGGGTACCCCTTTCATTGGTACCCGACAGTGTCTCTGTGTCGATGACCAGGACTTAGTCAAAAAATACGTGTGTTGCGTAAATTCTAACTGTCGAAAAACAACCCTGTTAAAGACCCGAGGGAACCCAGGGAGATTTCGTATAGCATAGGCTATATTTGAAATAATTGTACCCTGAAAGGATACTTGGGAACAAACTGTCTGGGGTTCGTATTATAAGAACCCAGTAAGACCCATAGAGCAGCAGCTTTAAGCTGAAAATTATCACGAAGCAGCGAAAATTTAGGAACAAATCTGTTAATGGCCCCGAAGGAACCCGGACAGACCTCATATATTTACTCCGAATGCGTAAAAAACAAACTTTCCGAATCTCAAAAAGAACACGGAGAAGTTGCGAACGATGTCATAAAGACAAAGTAAAATAAACAACCCAGTAAAGGGAAATTTATAAATTATATCTCGTTGCCGAAACAACGGTATAAAAGAACTCAGGATGCCGAAGCAATCAGTACATGTGTTGCCGAAGCAATGTTACAATGAAGGAGCTACGCGTAGAATTTGCGTAAATGTTCTATGTTCCATGAATTTGGTAAATCAGTACCATCCTCTGTTTGAAGTCTGTATGTGCCTGCTTGAGTACTTTAGAGACTATGAATGGATCATCCCAAGGCGAAGTGAGCTTTGTGTGACCAGCTGTATTCTGGATCCGTCGTAGCACCAATTCTCCAATCTGGAATGACCTCGTCTTCACATTTTTGTCATGAAATCGGCGAATACCCTGAAGATA
>JACEFO010001943.1:0-392375 GCA_015342445.1 Digitaria exilis
TTGGCAGTGGCTGACGTGATGTCGTTCCTTCTTATGACGGCTCACGGCGTCGAGGGTAGTGACTTGCGTACGGCGTCCAGATCGAGCTTCCGTAGCTTCCTTTGAGGGTCGCCTTCGAGGACGGTGTCGTGCCCGAGGCGAGCGAAGTCAAAGGAGTGGTTGGCACAGTGCTGCTACCAAGGTTAGGTCTGGCCGTGCAGCATGGCGCTCAGAAGTCCACTGTTGCAAGTGGATTTGACCGGTGTCTTTTCCGGGGCGTGGGCGGTTGCGTGGCGCAGTGATCCCCTGCTTTTTGACTGCAGAGGAGCGTCATCATGACTTGGATTGACGGGTCGCGGAGCCTCGGGCGCTGTTCCCGGTGAGGCCGGCCCGAGCTTGGACCGCAAGCTTGAGCTCGCCGAGACGGAAATGCCCGCTCGAGGGTGGAAGTCCCCCTCGAGGCCGCTGAGCCTCGAACGAGACGGAAATCCCCGCTCGAGGGTGGTCGTCCTCCTCGAGCTGGATGAGTGCCGAGGAGTTGTCTGCGGTGGTGGGCCTTTGCTGGGCCGTGGAGCCAGGCCGATGTCGTTGTGGGCCTTGTCACCAAGTAGTTTTGGGCCTAAGTTAGGGTACCCCTTTTATTGGTACCCGACAGTAGCCCCCGAGCCTTCGCAGGAATGAGGTTCAATCCTGCGAAGGTTGGTGTTCGTCGAGGTTTTCGAGGCCTTTGTCTCTTCGCGAGTTCTGGGAATCCGTGGGGGGCGCGCTAGCGCACCCGCGGGTGTAGCCCCCGAGGCCTTGGGAGAGTGGTTAACATTCTCTCAAGGTCTCAACCTGCTGTGAAGAGCATTCGTTGGTTCCCCAGGTGTGGATTCGTCCACTACGCCTGAGGTCTGAGGTAGGGGAGATATCGAGCTTTCTTCTTGCCTCGTGCTCCCTGTTCGAGAGAACTGAGGAGGAAGCGACCCGTGCTTCCCTCGATGGGATCGAGCCACGGATGCTGGTTTGAGCTGGTAACGGGTAGTTCGAGCGGGCGCCCATGCCCCGTTCGATGAGGGTAGGCTCGTGGTCATAGGACACGCCCGTGAAAGCTTTTCACAAAAGTATGCTAGACGGGACTCGACCTCATTCGATAGAGGTCGAGGGCTCGACGCTCCCCCACGAGGGGTCCCTCGATCTAGGTACTTTGCTTGGCCTCGAACATAATCGGTTGGTTTCCTTGAGCGTTCGAGCTTCGTGGGTACCGTCGATTATCCCTGACTCAGTTGATCTGGGGCCCTTGTCGAAACCCTTCGAAGGTCCAAGGTTCGAACCCCTGATCAGTAGCACGATGGCTTCTTCACTTCGAGGAGGAAGCCTCGAGCGTTGATTCCATGGGTTCCGCTCCACGCGGGGTAACGAGGCTTTCGAGACCTCTGTCCCTCGAAGGGGCTTCCTCAAGCCTTCGAGCTTCGAGGCCTTCCCTTCGAGGGAGGGCGTCTTGAATGCGCCATTCCTTGTTCTGCGCGGGTCATGATGACCAGCAACAAAAATTTCGTGGTTTCGTGGGAGAAGTGGGCGCGTCTTTTCAGGCGAGGCGTACGGGCGTAGTTCGACACGACCGCACGTCTGCCGCGCCAGACTCCTCGAAAATTACGGCGCAATCAAACGGTTGTGCGGTTGACGCGGCCCGCGCCGTTACGTCTCCCAGGGCGGGCCTGGTTGTCAGCCTAGGGGGCTGTCGTGTCAAGGCCGGTGTCCTGCCGCGCCTGGCTCCACGGGGGGAGTATAAATAGCACGACAGTGCCCATGCCAAGGGTACGCCTCCCTTAGCCTTCTGATCTTCGCCTTCAGCCCTTTGCATCATCTCCTTCCTTCGCCTAAGCTCCCTTTCGCCGCCATGGCCCAATTCATCGACCCCGCGCCGTGGAAGCCGTCGAACGCCACCAAGAATTGTCTGGATAGTCTTGTGGAGGTTGGAGTGCTGCCGCCCAACGTCGACGGCGAACCGCCCGTTTGGATCTCGCCGGGGGCCGCTACGGAGCACGACCCGCCGGCGGGCTACGTCGTCAGCCTCGTTCGTTTCCACGAGCGGGGATTCGGCGTTCCGGTGGGGAGATTCATGCGGGCGTTGTGCTTCCACTATAAGGTGGAGCTGCACAATTTCTCACCCAATGCGATCTCGCAGGCGGCGGTGTTCGTCGCCGTCTGCGAGGGTTATCTGGGCATCGAGGCCCACTGGGACCTTTGGCGCCACCTCTTCTTCGGCGAGCTCTTCTCAGAGGGCGTCTCCAAGGGGGTCCGTCGCCCCGATCGCGCTGGTGGCCTCGTGCTCCAAGTCCGGAGGAGCCGCAGGGATCTTTACATCCCTTGTTCCATGGTTTCCAACAACCAAGATTGGGACAAGGGGTGGTTTTATCTCCGCAACGACGGAGGGCGTCTGCCGCCCTACACCGGCAAGCTGCTGACGAAGAAGCAGGACTACTGGTCCTTCGGGGTATCACCACCGGAGCAGAAGGACAAACTTGCTCCATTGACCGAGGCGCTCCAGCACCTTTCGAGGCACGGCCTCACCGCCGGTGGGGTCATCGCCAACTTTCACCGGCGGCGGGTGCTTCCCCTCATGCAGAGGACGCTCCCGCTATTCAAGATGACCCCTGGCGCCGACGTCACCGGCACGGCGATGGCGGCGGAGCCATTGCCTGTCGCCACCGCCGTTCAACGGGCGCGGCGTGCCGTCGACAAGCTGCCGGACGACCCGTGGGTGGTGCCAATGCGGCCCGAGGATGGCCACCTGAGTTTCATAAGTAACTTTCGTCCCTCGTTTTTGCTTTTTGTTTCGTTTTCGTGTTTTTGACCTTGCGAATGGTGCTTCGCAGGGCCCGTCCCGCGGCCACTACTCCAAGCCCCCTGTCCCCGAGGACAAGGCCGTCAACCGCGCCCTCGCCGAGAAGGCGAAAGAGGACAAGGATCGGAGGGAGGCGCGGCGGAAGCGGAAGGATCGGAAGAGGAAGAAGCACTTGGCGGAGAATCGGGAGCGGGCGGAGCAGGGGCTCTCACCGCTCCCGACGCCGGAGTCTTCCCCTAATCCCAATGGATCGGAGGAAGATGGTGGGGCGAGGAGTCCATCTCCTCTCGAGCTTCCCATTTCTTCGCGGGCTTCCCCTGGTGGGGCCGCCCAGGCTACAGCGTCTGGGGGCGGCAGCGGAGAGATCGTCGACCTCGAGACTCCTCCGTCGACCGTGGTGCCCACTTCTGGGAGCCCGTCGGGGGCAGGGACGGCTGCTCTCGAGGAACCCCAGGGTCGAGGCGAGGCTCCGGAGCAGCCGAGCGCTGTCGAGGAGGCCCCAGCCCGTGGGTCGGGAGTGGAGGTCCCCCAAGTAGAGTCTGTCGTCTCTACGGAGGGCGAGGAGGCCTCGAGGGTGACCCCTCAAGGGGAGGCCGATGCCTCCACGGGAGGCGAGGCCTCGAGGGTGGCTCCTCAAGGGGAGGCCGACGCCTCCACGGGAGGCGAGGCCTCGGGGGTGGCTCCCGTCTCAACCTCGAGGCCGAAACGGAAGCTCCCCATCGTGCGGTAAGTTTTCTTCATTGCTCGCTTGTCGTTGATACTTCGCTTTTGTCTCTGACCAAGCTTTTTTTGTGTCGCAGTCAATCTGGGGGGCAGAGCGTGCCTTCCCTCACGCCGACCAAGGCCCTCAAGGTGGGGCCAAGCTCGTCGCCTCACCCGTCCTCGCAACTCCTGGGCCCGACGAACGAGGTTGTGCAGGACTTCGTCACTTTCTTCGACGCTCAGGCGGAGCTGCAGGTCGAGCAGCAACTGCGCGAGGAGGCGCCCCGGGTCCTCGAGGAGCCAAGGCCGCCTCAACTCCTCGAGGGCACTGTCGAGCCCCGGGCCGAGGTTGCCCGGTCCGAGGATGCCACCCCCGCGCCTGGGGAGGCTCTTCGCGTCGAGGAACCGCCTGCGGCGCCCGTGGAGGCGGACGCCGCGGTGGCCCCCCCGCATGAGGGGGGAGAGGGACGAACCCTTGGCGGTGGGTTTCCCCATCTGAAGGAGCTGGCGGAGGCTCTGGGGGTGGGAGCCCCCATGACGCAGGGGCGCGAGAGCGGCGGGGCCGCGCCGTCGACTCTCATCGTGGCTCCGCCGGGGCCAGCGTCGGCCGGACCCAGCGAGGCGTCTGCCCGTGGATCTGCTGAGATGTGGCAATCCCGTCGCGAGCTTCCCGAGCAGTTCGTTGGTGAAGCCATGGCGGAGGAGCGCCTGTGGGACGTTCAATTGTCGCACAGTCGGGACGTTCGCAGGGCGCTGCAAGACGTCCTCCGCCTTCACGATGAGGCCGGCAAGATCCACCAGGTGCGTTTCGGTGCAGCTAGTGTTTTGTCGTAATTCTTCTTCAAAAAGGGACTTAGCTCGTCTTTCGCAGGAACTCCGCCATCAGGCGTTCGCAAAGAACGACCAGATTGCGGCGCTGTTGTTGGAGCTCCGTCGCTTGTCGGGGGCGGTCGAGACTCGAGACCACCAGCTGGACGACCTCCGAGACGCTCGGGACCGGGCTGTCGCCGAGTGTCGGCAGAAGGGCGAAGTCATCACTCGCCTAGATGGCTCAGTCAGCGCCCTGCGCGAGCAGCTCGTGAACAGCAGCACCTGGCTGGATAACGAGCGGGCTGCGCGCAGTGCGGCGGAGTCGGCGGTCGAGGAGGAGCGGCGTCTCGTGGTCGAGACTCGAGACCAGCTTGAGCTGGAGCAAGCGGCTCGGGCTGCGGCGGAGCGGCAGGCTCGAGAGGGGGAGAAGGCCCTCGAGGCTGCCTAGGGTCAAGTTGAGGGTAAGTCGATTTGGCTCGCGCTTCGACCTTGTTTTGCTTTGTTACTCTTTCGTTTCTGACAGCCTTGTTGGTGCAGCGTTGAAGCAGGCGCTCCAGGCCGAGACGGAGTTGAAAGAGGCCGTGCTAGTGGCACATTCGGCGACCCAGCGTGAGCTCAATGAGCTGGTGCAGGCCGCCTTGGCGGCCTGCAACGAGATTGCTGGCGCCGATGTGCAGTCCGGTAGCTTCCTCGCCAGTCGCCTTCGAGCGCTTGGGGGGCACTTCACCTCGCGTGTGAAGGAGGCCCTTCTGCTTGGGGTTCGGAGGGTGCTTGGAGTGGTTACAACCCACTACCAAGCGGACCTCTCGAAGCTCGCCGCCGGGTACGTCGTTGCCGACGACCTTAACGACAAGGAGGCAGTGGCGGCGATGGAGGAAGCCGATGCTGCCGCCGACGGAACGGCACGAGTGCTTGCTGGCCACTTCGAGGGCGTCCTTTTTCCTGGCGAGGATGGCGGCGGCTGGGACGACCTTGGCGGCGGGGGCGATCCCTGAAAATCTCGGGCCATCGAGCCCGAATGTAAAAAGTAGTTTAGAGATTTAGACTTTTTTATCTAAGACTAATTCACTTATATTTTGCTAAACATCGTTTATTCTGCTTTAAACACGATGTTATTTTTATGCGGCGTCTTCGCGACGTGCATTGTGTCCGATGCTTGTGCCTCGAGAGGAAAACGTCACTAGGATCGGTCGTACGCGAATTACTTAGGCGGAGGGAAGTAAGGTGTTGCCATAGCCTCGAGGCGTAGGCGAACACTCGGCTCAGGCGACCCTGCCCTTGTCCGTTTCACGCCTAGTGTGTTTCCTTCGAGGTTTCGCAAAGGATTTTTGAAAAGTGACGACTTTTTCGGGGGTTCCTCCCCATTTAGCCCCCGAGGGAGGGATGGCTCTACCAAGGGTAGAGCCAAACCTTCCTTGAAGCGTGAATGGAATAAAAGTTCGTTTTATTTATTTCTAAACTGTGGGGGTAAAACGTCGACACTTGATTCAAAAGACTTGTACAAATCTAGAGTATGTACAAAAGTTTCGAGGGCCACGGGCCACTTTAGGGATAGAAACGACGTAGCTGTTGGATGTTCCAGGCGTTCGTGAGGATCTGCCCGTCCTCGTCAGCTAGCTTGTATGTCTCGGGCTTGAGGACTTCGGCGACGATGTACGGCCCCTCCCATGGGGGTGAAAGCTTGTGCCGTCCTCGGTTGTCCTGTCGAAGCCTTAACACGAGGTCTCCTTTGCAGAGATCTCAATGCCGGACCCTTCGAGCCTGTTGTCGACGTAAGCTTTGCTGGTACCTTACCGAGTGGAGTAGAGCCACGTCTCGAGCTTCGTCGACCTGGTCGAGCGAGTCTTCTCGAGCCTGGCAGTTTCGCTGCTCTTGGTACGCCCGGAGCCTAGGGGACCCATATTCCAGATCCGTGGGGAGGATGGCCTCTGCCCCATAGACGAGAAAGTACGGGGAGAACCCTGTCGCTCTGCTTGGGGTCGTTCTCATACTCCAGATCACCGATGGCAGTTCTTGTACCCACTTGTGCCCAAACATCTTCAGCTTGTTGTGGATTCTAGGCTTTAGGCCTTGTAAAATCATGCCATTGGCACGTTCTACTTGACCGTTTGTTTGTGGGTGGGCCATTGCCGACCAATCCACTCGGATGTGGAAATCGTCGCAGAATTTTAAGAACTTCTTTCCCGTGAATTGGGTGCCGTTGTCGGTGATGATGGAATTGGGAACCCCAAAGCGATGGATTATGTTGGTGAAGAAAAGCACCGCCTGCTCAGACTTGATTCTACTGATGGGTCGAGCTTCGATCCATTTGGAGAATTTGTCGACCGCCACCAGTAGGTGCGTGAAGCCCCCGGGCGCCTTTGCCATTGGCCCGACAAGGTCGAGGCCCCATACGGCGAAAGGCCACGTAATGGGGATGGTTTGCAGCGCCTGAGCAGGTAGGTGCGTCTTGCGTGCGTAGAACTGGCATCCTTCGCAGGTTCGTACCACTTCCGTGGCATCCGCCACGGCAGTGGGCCAGTAGAAACCTTGTCGAAAGGCGTTGCCTACGAGCGTGCGTGGGGCTGCATGATGACCGCACACGCCCGCGTGGATGTCGAGGATGAGCTCTTTTCCCTCAGGTATCGGGATGCAGCGTTGCAGGACCCCCGAGGTTCCCCGTCGGTATAGTTCCCCTTCGACAATGAGGAACCGTTTAGCTTTCCTCGCAACACGCCTTGCCTCCGTTCGATCGTTAGGCAAAACGCCTCGATCGAGCCAGTCGAGGTACGGGCTCCGCCAGTCTCGAGGCGCCGGGGCCTCGTCGATTTCCATCGCCTCTGCCTCGTCCTCTTTTCCCGAGCAAGCCTCGTACCCCATGGGCTCGTCCTCATCCACCAAGAGCTCCGTGCTCGTGGGGTCGAGGGCGGCCGCTTGAGCGTTGGGTGTGGTCGGGGCTCGGGCCGAGGTGGCAACGGCGATCGAGGGTCGGTCGATATCCTTGGCGAATACGTTCGGCGGAACGGTGGCTCACCCTGACGCGATCTTTGCCAACTCGTCGGCCTCCTCATTATATCTTCGTGCGATATGATGGAGCTCGAGGCCGTCGAACTTGTATTCGAGGTTACGTACCGCCTGGCAGTATGCCGCCATTTTTTCGTCGTGGCAGCTGGATTCCTTCATCACCTGATCAACAACCAGTTGCGAGTCGCCACGGATGTCGAGGCGCTTAATGCCGAGCTCGAGCGCGATTTTCAAGCCAGCAAGAAGCGCTTCATACTCCGCCATGTTGTTGGACGCGGGGAAGTTGAGTCGCACGACGTATCGAAGGTGCTCCCTGCGGGGTGAAATGAAAAGCAGGTCGGCGCCGGCGCCGTTCTTCATTACCGACCCATCGAAGTACATTTCCCAGCAGTCGAGGCTGGACTTCGAAGGGGGGAGCTGGGTGTCGGTCCATTCGGCTACGAAGTCTGCCAAAGTCTGGGACTTGATGGCTTTCCTTGGCACATAAGCGAGGGTCTCCCCCATCAGCTCTGTTGACCATTTCGAGATTCGCCCAGAGACCTCGCGATTCTGGATGATTTCACCCAGTGGAAAGGACGACACAACGGTCACCGGGTGCGCCTCGAAGTAATGTCGCAGTTTTCATCGAGCCAACACGATGGCGTAGATCAGCTTCTGGATGTGGGGATACCTCGTCTTGGTCTCGGACAGGACCTCGCTGATGTAGTACACCGGTCGCTGGACCGGCATGAGGTGTCCTTCCTCGGTCCTTTCCACCACTATGACCGCGCTGACGACTTGAGTGGTCGCTGCGACATAGAGGAGGAGAGGTTCGCCCTCCTTCGGTGAGGTAAGGATCGGCGTGTTCGTTAACGCTGTTTTGAGTCGATCGAGAGCTTCCTGGGCCTCCGCGGTCCAGGTGAAGTGCTCTGACTTCCTCAAAAGTCGATACAGAGGCAACCCCTTCTCCCCGAGACGAGAGATGAAGCGGCTTAGGGACGCTAGGCATCCCATCATCCTCTGTACACCCTTTAGGTCGTGGATCGGTTCCATCTGTTGGATAGCCGTGACCTTTTCGGGGTTGGGCTCGATGCCTCGTTCGGAGACAATAAAGCCCAGGAGCATACCTTGAGGTACACCGAAGACACACTTCTCAGGGTTGAGTCTTACTCCGTGCGCCCTGAGGCAGCTAAACACGACCTCGAGGTCACGTACCAGGTCGTCCGCCTTCCTGGTTTTTACGACGATGTCATTGACATATGCTTCTACGATACGACCTATATGATCCCCGGAAACGTGGAGCATACAGCGTTGGTACGTGGGCCCGGCGTTTCGAAGGCCGAAGGGCATCGTAACGTAGCAGTACATGCCAAAAGGGGTGATAAAGAAAGTCGCGAGTTGATCGGACTCCTTCATCTTGATCTGATGGTAGCCGGAGTACGCATCAAGGAAACATAAGAGTTCACATCCCGTCGTGGAGTCTACAATTTGATCTATACGTGGCAAGGGAAATGGGACCTTCGGGCACGCTTTATTCAAGCTGGTGTAATCTACACACATTCTCCACTTCCCATTTTTCTTCTTCACGAGTACAGGATTAGCTAGCCACTCGGGATAAAAAACTTCCTTGATGAATCCGGCCTCCAAAAGCTTGCGTATCTCCTCACCGATCGCCCGCCGTTTCACTTCGTCGAAACAGCGGAGGCGCTGTTTGACCGGCTTGGAGTGGGGGCGGATATCAAGAGAGTGCTCGGCGACCTCCCTCGGAATGCCTAGCATGTCGGAGGGGCTCCACGCAAAGATGTCAGCGTGGGCGCGGAGACAGTCGACGAGCACCACTTCCTATTTGTTACTGAGGGAAGAGCTGATCCTCAACGCCCTGCCATCGTGGCTGTCGGGGTTGAGGGGGACAGTCTTCGTGTCCTCAGCGGGTGCGAAGCTCCCCGGCTGCCGTTCGTTGGCGTCGGGGGGCGCGTTGACGATCGCCTCCAGATCAGTTACGAGGGTCTCATCGAGGGCGAGAGCCTCCACGAGCTCGATGCTCTCGACGTCGCACTCGTAGGCGTGCTCGACCGTCGGGCCGACCGTGATGACTCCGTGAGGCCCTGGCATCTTCAGCTTGAGGTAGGTATAGTTGGGGATGGCCATGAACTTGGCGTAGCACGGCCTTCCCAAGATGGCGTGGTAGGGTCCTTTGAAGCCCACTACCTCGAAGGTGAGCACTTCCTTGCGGAAGTTTGCCGGGGTTCCAAAGCAGACGGGCAGGTCGATCTGCCCGAGAGTTTGGACCCGTTTCCCGGGCGCGACTCCATGGAAGGAGGACTTGTTGGGCCGCAACTCGCTGGTGCTGATCCCCATAAGCTCACGGTTGGAGCATACAGGATGTTGAGGCTGCTGCCGCCGTCCATGAGCACCTTGGAGAAACGCGTGTTGCCGATGACGGGGTCGACGACGAGGGGATATTGTCCTGGGTTCGCCATATGGTCGGGATGGTCTTCGCGACCGAACGAGATGGTCTCTAAAGACCAGTCGAGGTATGAGGGGGTCGCTGGTCGGGCCAGCAAGACCTCCCTACGTTCCCTCCTCCGTTGTCGAGGTTTTAGGTTGGCCGCGGGGCCTCCCGGGATGAAGAACACATGTTCCACCTCGGGGTATCCGTCGTCGTCCTTGCCGCCGCCATCCTTGGGCTGACCGCCATCCTTTCGAGGGATGCGGTTGTAAAACTTCCATAGCATCTCACACTGCTCGAGGGTGTGAGCGACTGCGGTCTTGTGATACGGGCACGGCTTCTTGAGGAGGTCGTCGAAAACGCCCCCACCACGCGGGGGACCTCGAGGTCCCTTGTGGTTAGGGTCGACCGCGAGGGCCTCATCTTCGACGTCGCCCGCCCCGCGGGGCGTCCGGAGCTTCTTTCCCTTCTTGCCGTGCTTCCGCTTCTTCGAGGGACCTTTCGTCTTGTCGTCCTCCGCGGACGCCTCCTCGGGACGCTTTCCCTTCTTGTCATGAAAAATGGCGTTGGCCGCCTCCTCCCCTGAGGCGTACTTCGAGGCCACCTCGAATAGCCGGTTTGCGTCGGGGGGTGGGCTCCTCCCCAACTTGCACACCAGGCTATAGCATGTGGTGCTCTCGGGGAAGGAGTGGATGATCTGATGGTTGGTGATGTTGGGAAGCTCGGTGCAGCGCTTGGAGAAGCGCCAGATGAAGTCCCTCAAGGATTCGCCGGGTTTTTGTTTGCACCCTCGAAGGTCCCATGTGTTCCCAGGGTGCACGTAGGTGCCCTGGAAATTCCCCACGAAGGTCTCGACCAGGTCGTCCCAATAGCGGAATCGGTTCGGGGGCAGATGCTCGAGCCATGTCCGCGCGGAATCTGCCAGGTGGAGTCGCAGATTGCGGATGATCATGGCGTCATCCGTGGCGCTGCCGAGCTGACATGCTAGGCGGTAGTCGTTGAGCCATACCCTGGGGTCCGTTTCCCCAGAGTATTTGGTGATGGTGGTAGGCTGTCGGAAGCGAGGGGGAATCGGGGCAGTGCGGATGTTGTGACTAAACACCCGCGTTCCTGCTGGCTCCGGGGCCGCATCCCGGTTCCACCCAACGTCGGTGTGCCCGCGTTGGTGGGTCCGGGCTCCCTCTCGCTGCCTTATTTGGTTCAGCGTGTTGCGAGCATCGCCATCGTCGATCGCGCCTCGGGTGTCCTGGAGGCGTGATCTCGCGGGTACCCTTGCTGGAAGTATTCCTGCTTTGGGTGCCCGTGGTTCGCTGGCGTGGCGTCGCGCCATGTCTCGGTGGGAGTCGCCCCGGGACTGTGCTCGTGCCCTGCCGTTAGGCCGGGGTGAGCGTACCGATGACTCCCCTCCTCGTTCGCCCTTCGAGGCTGAGGAACGTCGAAGGCGGGAGGCTGAGCTTTCGGCCTGTTGTCGGGCGGCATTCTCGACCAACTTTTATGCCTCGAGATGCAGCTTCCGCCCTTCGGGGGTAGCTGCTTCCGGCATGGCTCAGAGCAACGCGGCTGCCGCGATGAGCTTTTGGCTCGTTCTGGGAGCGAGGTCGTCATCTTTGCCTTCGGCAAGGATGCGAGCCTGAGCCACTCGCCCCGCGCGCCGTGCGTTCGTGCTGTGTTTGTGGCCCTGCTTGGGCGGCTCGTGGTTGGAGCGCGCCGGTGGTGAGACGTCACCGCTTCCCAAGTCGTGGGGGCGAGCAACTCGTGGCAGGTGGCGCGGATGCCGCTCGTCCTCGGAAGGAGAGTGGTCCGATGGGTCCGATGGCTGCGTGCCTATCGGATCTATGCCATCGTTGCCCCCCTGGTCACCATCCTCGCCGTCGTCGTCCGACGTCGATCCCTCGTTGACCTGCCCGTCGTCGATGACGAAACACTCCCTGGTTGGATCATACTCATCATCGGAATAGCCGAAGCAGTAATCCGCCGCTGTTTGGAAGGCCATAAAAGCCTCTGGGTCGCGGAGACCTGAGTAGTCCCAACCAGGGTGTTTACGCATAAAAGCGTATCCGTCTTCGGACTCCATGCGGGAATCGTTGGGCGCTGGAGCGGCGAAGTCTTGCTCCAAGACTGGATGACAACCTGGTTGGCCATCATACGCACTCATGGCAGTGCGGACGAACGAGGCGTACGTGACCGTAGAGCCGCGTAGCACGTAGGGATAGGGATGTGCCGTCGTAGCACGTGGTGCAGACATGGGTCCCGGGAGGAAGGGAGTAGCCCTCTCCTTTGACCCTGACCGCAAGACGTCCCCTTCCCTTGCGGGAGGGGGGACGCTGTCGTCGGCGGCGCGCCTTGCAGCGCGCGCTCGTCGTACACGAGATCCGGGACGACTCCGCCGTCGCGGTGCCGCCGGTAGCGGATGATGAGGCTCCGGTCGGTCGCTTGGATCCTCCTGGAGGATGCGCTTGTGGTAATCATCGCCACATGTCTGGAACCGCAAGCTCCCGAACCAGATCTCCTGCCCTGCTGGGAGCAGATTGCTATCGCCAGCGGGGGCCGTCCTTCGCCGAAGTTCGCCATCGGGAACGAGAGTTGCGCAGCGCTGGTCCCCTACCTGGCGCGCCAACTGTCGGTGCCTGATTTGGTCGCACCGGCACCAACAAGTGATTGCGGTGCTAGACCACTCGTTTCCTGATGGCGAGAGATGAGACGGGGGTTTATCCTGGTTCCGGCCACGGGGCCGTACGTCCAGCAGTGGTGTGATGCACCGGTTTACGTGTTGCTCGTAGTAGGGGTTTACAAGTAAGGTGGGAGAAGAAGATGAGCTCCTAAATCCCCAGCTATGTATGTTCTGGTGTGTATGAACTTGTGTATTGCTCGTTGTCTATGTATGAACCTGCCCCTTTTGCATGGGCTTCCCTTCCCCTTTTATAGACCAAGAGGGTAGGGTGCGAGTACATGTGTTCTGTTGCTAAGTGCACTGTTCTGTCCATGCCGCGTACTGTGCGAGCGGGAATCGCGCCTTCCAACTCCGGCTGACGACATGGCAGTGGCTGACGTGATGTCGTTCCTTCTTGTGACGGCTCACGGCGTCGAGGGTAGTGACTTGCGTACGGCGTCCAGATCGAGCTTCCGTAGCTTCCTTCGAGGGTCGCCTTTGAGGACGGTGTCATGCCCGAGGCGAGCGAAGTCAAAGGAGTGGTTGGCACAGTGCTGCTGCCAAGGTTAGGTCTGGCCGTGCAGCATGGCGCTCAGAAGTCCACTGTTGCGAGTGGATTTGACCGGTGTCTTTTCCGGGGCGTGGGCGGTTGCGTGGCGCAGTGATCCCCTGCTTTTTGACTGCAGAGGAGCGTCATCATGACTTGGATTGACGGGTTGCGGAGCCTCGGGCGCTGTTCCCGGCGAGGCCGGCCCGAGCTTGGACCGCAAGCTTGAGCTCGCCGAGACGGAAATGCCCGCTCGAGGGTGGAAGTCCCCCTCGAGGCCGCTGAGCCTCGAACGAGACGGAAATCCCCGCTCGAGGGTGGTCGTCCTCCTCGAGCTGGATGAGTGCCGAGGAGTTGTCTGCGGTGTTGGGCCTTTGCTGGGCCGTGGAGCCAGGCCGATGTCGTTGTGGGCCTTGTCGCCAAGTAGTTTTGGGCCTAAGTTAGGGTACCCCTTTCATTGGTACCCGACAGTGTCTCTGTGTCGATGACCAGGACTTAGTCAAAATATACGTGTGTTGCGTAAATTCTAACTGTCGAAAAACAACCCTGTTAAAGACCCGAGGGAACCCAGGGAGATTTCGTATAGCATAGGCTATATTTGAAATAATTGTACCCTGAAAGGATACTTGGGAACAAACTGTCTGGGGTTCGTATTATAAGAACCCAGTAAGACCCATAGAGCAGCAGCTTTAAGCTGAAAATTATCACGAAGCAGCGAAAATTTAGGAACAAATCTGTTAATGGCCCCGAAGGAACCCGGACAGACCTCATATATTTACTCCGAATGCGTAAAAAACAAACTTTCCGAATCTCAAAAAGAACACGGAGAAGTTGCGAACGATGTCATAAAGACAAAGTAAAATAAACAACCCAGTAAAGGGAAATTTATTAAATTATATCTCGTTGCCGAAACAACGGTATAAAAGAACTCAGGATGCCGAAGCAATCAGTACATGTGTTGCCGAAGCAATGTTACAATGAAGGAGCTACGCGTAGAATTTGCGTAAATGTTCTATGTTCCATGAATTTGGTAAATCAGTACCATCCTCTGTTTGAAGTCTGTATGTGCCTGGCTTGAGTACTTTAGAGACTATGAATGGATCATCCCAAGGCGAAGTGAGCTTTGTGTGACCAGCTGTATTCTGGATCCGTCGTAGCACCAATTCTCCAATCTGGAATGACCTCGTCTTCACATTTTTGTCATGAAATCGGCGAATACCCTGAAGATACATGGCATTGTGTAACAAAGCTGGCAGTCGTGCTTCTTCAGCCGTATCAACCTCAATCGTCAGTTGTTCATCCGCCATGGCTTCTTGGAATTCCTCAACGCGAGGAGCGCCATGCATGACATCAACAGGTAGGACGACCTCAGATCCGTATACCAAGAAGAAGGAAGAATGCCATGTAGCTTTGCTGGGTTGAGATCATAGGCCCCAGACAACCGGGTAGAGTTCTTTCATCCACCGGCCTTTAGCTTTCTTCAAGGTTCGTTCCATGCGAGCTTTAAGTCCATCGAGTAACATGCCGTTGGCTCTTTCTACTTGACCATTGGCGCGGGATGAGCAATAGAGGCATAGCATACCTCGATGCTGCGATCTTCACAGTAATCCCAGAACTTGCTGCCTGTGAAGGTAGTACCCAAATCTGTAATGATTTGATGTGGTATCCCGAAGCGAAGAATCAACTCTTGAAGGAATTGGACTGCTTTCTCAGAGGTTGGTTTGACAACCAGGAAAACTTCTATCCACTTCGAAAATATATCAATTGCAACGAAGCAATACTCAAATCCACCAGGTGCTATGGGTAGTTTTCCAATTATGTCAAGCCCACAGCATGCGAAAGGAGGCCATGACGGAGGTATCAATTTGATCTTATGCGCAGGCTGATGTGAATGATGAGCGAAATATTGACAACCCTTGCAGTGACGAACAATTTCTTCTGCATCGTGCAAAGCCGAAGGCCAATAGAACCCGGTGCGGAAGGCTTTGCCCACGATGGTACGGGAAGCTGCGTGATTGCCACATTCACCCGCGTGAATTTCCTCTAGGATAATGATTCCCTCTTGCTGTGAGACGCACTTCATCAACGCGCCAGAGCGTGCGCCACGCCGGTATAGTGTGTCTCCAATTATAATATAGGACTTGCTGCGATGAACAATTTGATGAGCTTCTGCCTTCTCGGTAGGAAGTTTGTCGTGCAAGATGTAATCTATAATTGGTGCACTCCAGGTGGCGTCGATGAGCATAACCTCAAGAGTAGAGGTTGTAGCGTCGGTAAGGGCTGCTGCAGGAATAGATGGCTTGGAGAGCTCATTAACGAACACACCACTGGGTACCTCTGCTCTGGAAGAACCTAGTTTAGATAAGACGTCTGTAGCAATGTTGTAATCTCTCTCGACATGATGAAATTCAATGCCGAGAAAGTGCTTCTCCAACTTGCGAACTTCTTCACAGTACGCATCCATATTCTCATGGTTTCGATTCCAATCCTTGTTGACTTGTTTGATGACCAGCATTGAATCCCCATATACCAGTAGGCGCTTGATACTGAGGGTGATAGCCATCTTCAGCCCGTGAAGAAGTGCTTCATATTCTGCAGCGTTGTTGGAGACGGCGAACCGAATCTGCAGAACGTACTTGAGTTGATCTCCTCGAGGTGAAATCAACAGAACTCTAGCGCCGCCACCTTCCAACTTGAGAGAGCCGTCGAAATACATGATCTAGTGCTCAGGCTTGGTGGTGACGACGGGGAGATTGTGCTCAGTCCATTCCAATATGAAATCAGTAAGGACTTGAGACTTCATGGCCGTGCGAGAACGGAACTCTATGGTGTAGGTTCCGAGCTCGACAACCCACTTGGCGATACGGCCTGTAGCATCTTGGTTATAGAGAATTTCGCCAATAGTGTATCCAGTAACCACGATGATCTTGTAGGAGTCGAAGTAGTGCCGCAATTTCCTGGATGTCATTAGGACGGCGTATAGAATTTTTTGAACTTGAGGGTACCTTGATTTGGAGTCCGAGAGGACTTCGCTCACAAAGTACATATGCCGTTGAAGCTTCTGGAGGTGGCCTTCCTCATCGCGTTCAACAACAATAGCAACGCTAACTACGTTAGTGGTTGCTGAGATGTAGAGCAAGAGATCTTCGCCCGGGAGTGGCGCGGTGAGCACGGGTGGTGTAGTCAGGAACAATTTGAGCTTGTCAAAAGCATCCTAGGCCTCCTGTGTCCACTGGAATCTGTCTTGTTTCATGAGGAGCTTGAAGAACTCAGTCCCGCGTTCTCCGAGTTTGGAGATAAAGCGGTTGAGTGCGGCCATGCAACCTGTAAGCTTCATGACATCCTTGACGGTGCGCGGCGGCTCCATATCCATGATTGTCGCTATCTTCTCTGGATTGACTTCGATGCCGCGTTCGCTAACAATGAACCCGAGGAGTTTTCCTGACGGAACGCCGAAAACACACTTGGCAGGATTTAGCTTCCAACGCCATTTGCGTAAGTTGTCAAACGTCTCGGTGAGATCGACGATTAGATCCTCGGGGTTTCTTGTCTTGATGACCACATCATCAACGTACGCCTCGATATTTCTGTGGAGTTGGTCTTGGAGACAACCCTGTATCGCCCGCTGATATGTTGCACCTGCATTTTTCAAACCAAAAGGCATGGTTGTATAACAATACGCGCCATATGGCGTGATAAATGAGGTTTTAATCTGATCCTCTTCTTTCAGAGATATCTGATGATATCCTGAGTAACAATCGAGGAAACAGAGAAGGGTGCACCCGGCGGTGCTATCGATGACTTGATCGATGCGAGGAAGCCCGAAGGGATCCTTTTTGCAATGTCTGTTGAGATCAGTATAATCAACACACATTCTCCATTCATTGGAATTCTTTTTTCTTACAAGAACCGGATTGGCTAACCAATCCGGATAAAAGACTTCTTTAATGAAGCCGGCTGCTAATAACTTAGCTAGCTCCTTCTTGATGGCTTTCCGACACTCGGTGACGAATCTTCGGAGTCGCTGCCTTTTAGGCTTCGCGCTCTCGTTGAGGTCCAGCTTGTGCTCGATCAACTCTCTGGGAACTCCAGGCATGTCGGAAGGCTTTGTGGCAAAGATGTCGGCCTGGGCCCACAGGAAGTTGACGAGCGCGCTTTCCTATGCTGGAGTAAGGGTGGAGCCGATCACCACCGTCTTCGTTGGATCTCCTGTCTGGAGATCGACTGTCTTCGTGGCAACTTTATCCACAGGCTTGATGGCTCGCGTCTTCTTCTGCGTCGGGGCATCTCCGTCTTCATCAATGACGGTAGCTGCCAGGGGGTGGAGCTCTTGGCGATCAATGGTGGATGCGGCTCTGATAGCGCACTCCACTGCCTCTTTGTCGCAGACGTAAGAGCGCTTGATGTCACCGCGAAGGGAAAGAACGCCGTGAGGTCCTGGCATCTTCAACACCAGCTACGTGTAGTGAGGGATGGCCATGAATTTGGCCAGCGCTGGAGGCCCGAGGATGGCGTGGTATGATGTTTTGAAGTCCGCAACTTCGAACTTGATGAACTTGGTACGGTAGCTGGATACGGTACCGTACGTGACGGGCAAGGTGATTTGCCCAAGAGGGATCACGGCCTTCCTGGGTACAATGCCGTAGAAGGGGGTATCGGCTGGCTGCAGCTTGCTTGTGTCGAGCCCCATATGCTTCAGAATCTTGGTGAAGATGAGGTTGAGCCCGCTGCCTCCATCGATCAGGACCTTGGTGAGCTTGCTATTCGCAACCACGGTTTCTAGGACGAGAGGATATCGCCCGGGACAAGTGATCTCCGCCCATTGATCTTCTCTGGACCAAGTGATGGGGGTGTCTGACCACCGTAGGGGTGTGACCACCGCTGGTTCTGCTGCATAGGCCTTGCGCCGTGCGTTTTTGCAATTGCGCGAGGTGTCGCTGACTGCCATGCCTCCAAAGATGATATTGACAGTGTTGGTGACGTCTGGGAAACCGCCATCTCCCTTGTCGTGCTTGTCTTCTCCGTCTCCGTCCGTCTTCTTTTTCTTGGAGGGCTTGCTGAAGGTTTCCAGTAGGAGCTAGCATTCGCCCATGGTGTGCTTGCTATCTGGATGGTACGGGCAGCGCTTCTTGAGGAGTATGTTGAATTCTTCCCTTCTTTGTTGCGCGGACTGAGCGGCGCGAACAGTCTGGACGATTGCGACCGTGTTGTTTGGTCGTTTCCGTGGGTTGTTGCCGTTGCGCTTGAAGGAGTCGCGCGGCTGATCCTTGTAGTCTTCCTGATGCCCTCGCCCAGTGTTGACGGGGCGTTTGCCATAACGCTCCCATTCTTGATCGTCGGTGTCCATCCAATTGGCCACCATCGCACGAAATTCCTCTAGGTCGTGAGGATGATTGTACCGAAGTCACGAAAGAGATTGCGATCGGTCATCCCCTCTTGAAAGTAGTCGATGACCTCCGAGTCGGGGATGGGGACGCAGGATGCTTTTATAGCGAAGAATCACCGGTTGTAGTCGCGCAGGGACTCGTCTGGCTTCTGCTTGCACGCTCGGAGTTCATATTTGCTGCCAGGGCACTCGAAAGAACCCTGGTAGTTGGAGACGAAGGCCTTCTTGAGCGCGTGCCAGCTGTCGATGGAATCTGGGCGAAGGGATTCAAGCCAGGTGAGTGGGCCTTGCTCCATCGCGACAGGGAAGTACAGCATCTTGGAGATGTCGTCGCCTCCCGCGGCCTCAATTGCCGAGGAGTATCTTCGTAGCCAGATGTTGGGGTCTTGCTTTCCGTCGAAGTTGATGACGCCTGACGGCCTGAACTTTCGAGGGAAGGAGCTGACGCGGATGGCGCGTGTATAGCATGGCAGGGCGTCGGGATTGGGGATGTTGTATCCCCCCGCAGAATCATCCACATGGGATGTAGCTCTCCCCTCCCGGATCCGGATGATCTCATTGCGGGCATCGTCCTGGGCGATGTGAGAGCGAGCTGGACGGGGTTCTTCGCGACGTCTGGGAGGTTCTCCGCGAGGCCTGGGGGGTTCCTCACGAGGCCTGGGAGGTTCCTCGCGAGGCCTGGTCGTGTCCTTTGTTTTTGCGGCGGAGCTAACGTAATGGCTGCTCTGACGCCGAGCTGACGGTGTTCGGTGGTGCGAAGAAGTCTTGTTCCTAGAGGCGGAGCGGCCTCTGTCCAGGCGATCAACCATGACTGCTGCGGCTTCTAGGCGAGCCTTGGCGAGATTGATATCAGGGGTAGCTTGGAACCCCTCGAAGACGCTAACCGCGAACATGATGTTGGCCGTAGGCGATTTGAATATGCCTTCTTTGTCGAACTCCCCATTGAGATTTTTCATCCGAATGTGGCGACGTCTGAGGGCACGGTTGCATTTTCACTCGATACGGAGCTCTTGGTCTCCGTCTATTTCTCCATCGACGATCGGGGCGTCGTCGGAGACAACTTCGTCGTCGCTGTGGTCGTTGAGGATGACACAGGACTGGCGACCGGGGTTGTTAGGCCCGGTTTCTCTGTTATCCGTGATAACAGAAAGTCTTCTGCCTTCCTGGAAGGGAAGCAGAGGGAGAATATCCCGTACCGTGGAGGGTACATTTGCTTCGTGGAGAGCAACAACAGGATCCATGTCAGACCAATGGACGATAACCCCCGAGGGAGTTGTGGTCATGACAAGATCTGTGTTGGCCTGGCGAGGTTGATGAAGCTTCGTCGTTAGGCGCTTCTGGTAGGTCGCGGCTGAATTTGTTAATCCGAAGGGAAACTGAGGCGCGCGCAATCTACGCGGTGAAGTCTTCATCCCACGGGAACTGGAATTGGGGTTCCTGGGTGCCCGTGGGGTTGTTGTCACAGTCCTGATCGTTGAACCCTGGTGGAAGTCGGAGGTGATCTGGAGTCCGCCAGGGAGTCGTGGACACGTGGGTCGATCCTGCCGCTTGACAGGGGCTGGGTCGACGTGGTTGGCCCGAGCTTGAATCTGCTTCGGGCGCCATGTACTCCTCTGAGTAGGGTACGATCCGAAGATCGTGTCGGAATTTGGAGTTTTCCACGATGCTCGTGGCGTGATCTGCACGGGTGGCAGAGCTGACGCAACTGCCTTGTCGCGCAGTTCATGTTGGAGCTTGCCGTCCTGGTTTGCGATGCAAAGCCAGGAACCGAAGATGAACGTAGCGCCTGCTTCGAACTTGGTGACGATAGAGGCGCTGAAGGATGCCATCGACTCTTTAATGAGTTCTCGACGAGTGGACCCCACGGACGGCGCCAAAGTGTCGGCGAGTTATGCTGACTAGGTTCTCGAGGGGATGCCCCGAGAGAAGGGTTTAGGGAGAAGTCGTCGAGAATCTAGAGCCGAAGGTGACAAGAGACAATTTTAGACAGGTTCGGGCCGCAATGTGCGTAATACCCTACGTCCTGTATGATGTATCTTGTATAGATGAGATGCGATGAATGGGGTCCCTATCTCCCCTTATATATGCCGGGGGATAGGGTTACATGGAAACCGTATAAGGTTAGAAAACTTTTACAAGTTTATCTCTAATTTCCTAATACAGCTTATCTTAACCGATTAGGATTAATCCTTGTCTTGTACGTCAAGTCTTGTACTTGGGCAGGCCCATAGGATGGCCCGCCAGGGTTGTTTGGTCCATAAGGACTCTACACCCACATCGCTCTCATTGGATCTAGATCATGTGGCTCAGATTTGAGTTCTCATAGTTCTCATAGGATACGTCGCCCTTGAGTTCAGCCCAGAAAACCAGTAACCTAGTATGTTAGCTTCCTAAATGGCAACTTAGCTATAGTGTAAGCTTTTCATAAAGAACAACAAAATATATCATAGCAAATAATAATCATTGTTACTTAATCAGCAATGTTTTCCATCATGATCTTGTTGTATACTCTGGACAAATGTATATTTTAATCACCAATGTTTCCATCAGTTTGATGTTGCATACTATGGACAAGGTGAGCATAATAGAGTTTTGACATATAGCTACAACTTTGACAGATATCAAGTGAATGCCATTTCATTTCAGGTGACGTGAGCTTAATAGATTTTTGACAGATAGCTACAGCTTTGACAGATATCAAGTGAATGTCATTTCATTTCAGGTGATAGAAATTAAAGTTAGTATTGCATGCAGGCAGATTAAGGGGTTCAAAACATACCTTAGCATACAATAATCTTGCTGTTGAGTTTGTATCAGTATTGGGATCAACATCTAAGAAATATTGAAGCTTAAAAAAATGAAGTACACATGCCCAATAATACAACTATGCACCATATGATTTGTCAACATCAACCTGAAGGCCTGAACCATGTATCTAGCAGATTATTATTACTCATTTCAGAACACCTTCCAAAAATTTGTGGTCAAATTATTCCGTTGCACCAGCTTGACAGCTCAACAAAAGAGAGCACCTTCCAGTACAATCCTTAAATTTAATGCCAACAAACTTCATTGTAGAAGTTCATAATAATATAGAATGTTTATTGGGCAATTTGCGGTCAAATCATTCCATTGCACCAGCTTGACAGCTCGGCAAAAGATATCATATTTTCAGTACCCAATTCATTAAACCATATTTGAAAAGGCTTGCAAGGAGACCAACATACACATGCATGCTTGTAGTCTGATGAAAACAAGGCAGAAAAACTCAGACCTTAATAGAAGTCAAGTGAAAACCTCACATAATTGAAGTACATACTCAACAAATATAAGTGTCTTGTGGGTATATACTCAGCATATGGGTTCATTGAATGAATGCCCACTTAAGAAAGAGTATCCAGAATCATTCACCAATACATGTTAAACCTGAAATTATTAATCACAGATAGGGCAATGTATTGTTGTCAAGGGTCCCCTATAGCCGCAAATCACATCTCAAGTAACCTTCCAAGAAATTTACCAGAGCTACATTTGTAAACATTTTCCTCAGGATATAAAAGAAAAATATATAGTGTTCATAGTAAAACTTTATTCCCAAATCATGGTGCACAAGTCCTTATTAAGAATCATGGATCTGCCCAAGGATACAGAACAAAGGAGACAATCATGGACATGGTTGCGCAAATCCTTACAAAAAAGAATAAGCCATGTTGCATAACTATTCACATGTTTCAAGCAAAATCCAACTGAAGCCACATACCATAAAAATTGAAGAGCCACGCACCAACGTCATGCACAAAGATAGCCCAATAGATAGCCACCTGATATAGAAAGCATATTTTTTTAAAAGAAAGTCAAACTCTATGCATGATATAACTATATCCCCATAGTAGATGACATATAAGAGTGAGACTCTTCCCTTTGCATAAAAATAAAACCTTCCAAGAAACAGTTGTTTACATTGACATTCAATAGTAATACCAAGACATGGACGGGTAGTTCAAGATTTCAAATCCATTACAGATGCACCTATACTATTACGTATTCTGAACACACCGTATCAGCCCTGTCCCAGTATCAATGTTCTGAATCATCAGGGAAAAAAAGACAAAGAGTAGTTCACATGATTGAAACTTCCAACTAAATTCTTTTTCTGCAATTGAAAGAGATGGTCAACTATGCATACACACATACCTTCTTATCCGAAGTCGGCACAAGCAAAGAATGGATGAAAGAAACCAATGTGCCAGTATCCACTACTACCGTTTCACAAAATTGAACTATTATATAAAATACATGTTTGCAATGAAGTTCCTTTTATTATTTGGCACCTGGGTAGCTAGTTAGATTTATGTGCATCTGAGGTAGCCCATAACACATTCCCCTCAGTATGATAAGGAAAATTCACTCACAAATTTGGCATGCATTAAGTTCATATCTTTGTAATTCTGATACAAGTCCACCAAGTGATGTTATTATTACTGGCAGAAAAAAAAGTGATGTTCATCATTATTTCTTTTTCCTTTTTATGTTGTTGCTCCATACACATGGTTCCTATGGGTGATCTGATGTATTCTGGTGGCGTCAGTAGTGTAGCTGAAGCAAGTTAAGGGTTCTCATGGCTGTTTGGATGATAACTCCGTTAGTTGATGGTTGCTTCTGATATTCATAAGTGTGATGTACCTCTCTGGTTTGCTCATGACTGGTGGCGCACACAGATAAAAATGAGTGGTAGAGGCCTCTTGTGCGCTGCTTCTCTACATGTTTTAATTTACCTCTCTGCAACTTTTGCTATTGTATAACTAAGCCATGTTACATGGTCTTAAAAAAGACAATTTAGTCCATGCTAGCTTTGAGAGGAAATCGACTTGATCATCATTATTTATACGTTCGAATAAGTCCCAAATAAAAGTATAGTGAGTAGAGTACCTATATTGTATTTTCTCGTGAAGCCGCACTTCTCTGATCCTACCTATATGTCAGTAGTCGCGTGAAGCAATCGGACATATACATCTGATCCTACCAACGTCTGGACATTCACACCACAAATATAGAGGAGTACGTGAAGAAATAAGTTAACTTACATGTAAGCCTCCGATCTTTCATTACGATTATTGATATGTAGCGATGATGGTAGCGTATCTCGCTCGGCGGTTCCCGACGGAGTCAGAGACCTTGGCTTGCTTCTCGGCACCGGCGTCATCATCACAGCGTCAGCGCCGATCTGTTATGCTACATGCATGTCTCGAGCAGCGCCTGTGGTCTCCATGGCGCGGCTACGAGCGATGAGGAGTCGCCGTCCTGTCCAACATACAGGCGCCGCTTGCATGCGCCTCGTCTTGGTGGCTGGTGGGTGTGACCATTCGCCTTATTATGCCATCAAATGCTTGCATTGGTAGCCATCCGATGATTGGCGGGATCGGAGACGGTGACGAGGCGCAGACGTGCAGTATGCCGTGGCGACGGCGGCGATCTTGTCGTCGGTTGCGGTTGGGATGGAGGAAGGGAAGGGAAGGGAAGGGAAGGGGAAAGGGGACGAGAATACATGGCTTGCCAGGCGGAGGGGAGTGCTGCATTTAAATCTGTACTCTAAAAAGAGTGTAAGGGATGTCGTGTCCCCAGCTTCACCATGGCCTCACCATGGTACGTCCTCTAAAATCCCCTATCTTTCTTCAAAATCCTACCTTCCGCTAGAAATTAGACAGAAAAAAATAACACTTCAGTCCGCATGTTACAAAAGGAAACTCCAGCTTCCCCAACCCCCATCCGTGTCTCACGGTCGTCTCCGCAACTCACGGTCCTTTCCGCGATGCTCTCCTCCCTTCGCCAGCCAGAAAGGCCTCCCCACATCCGCGCCTCCGACTCCGACTCCGACGCCGCCTCTCCTTCCCACACGCCGTCGCCCGTCGCCAACGACGCCGCCCGCCAATCCTGGAAATCGCCGTCGTCCACGAAACCTCGAAGTCTCGATCTGGCCAGGGCTCCTGGCGTGGAGAAGGCGGCCACCGCCAGAGGCTCCTTTCGACGCTGCTCCAATCCAACGCACAAGGAAGGAACGGCAACGGCACGTTCATCCACCGGCGCGGCCTTCCTCCACTCGTTGCCCGAGACACATGGGCCCGTGATGGGGCGGCCGTGCACGGCATCGTTGTGCTCCCACTCCAGGCGATCTCCTCGCTGGCCATTGGAGGCGCCCTTAGGCCACGGTAGCCGCCGACCGTCCTACGCAACACCTCCAGGACTCGCCTCTTGCTGTCCTCTTGCGACTCCTCCCTAAGGCGACCTCGATGTCCGTGCGGCAATGGAAATCGGTGCGGCGGGGCAGGGCCGTAGCGCAGGATCAGCTAGGAACGTGGAGGCCGTCATGGTGGATGTCCCTCCGATTTTTGACTTGCCTACCCTGATCGGCCCTCCTCTCCCTCGATCCTCGAAGACCGCCCCTCCCCAATATGCGGCTCACCTCCTTGTGAGTCTCCCGTGCACCGCCCTGCCCACGATCCTTCGTCGCCAAGGGGTTCACCATGCGAGAGATTCGGCAGCTACTCCGCTCACTCATCTTATTGCAGCTCCAACCCAATCCTACATCCACAAGGCATAACAACGAGGATAGAAGAAAAGACTTTTCTGGATGGGAAGCAGTATGCCCGAGCCTAGAGGTATTGGTGCTGGCGCGTCGCAAGATTGGTGGTGCTCCACGAGCGTGGAGGAAGTTGTCCGAGATCATTGCAATATGGAGGAAGCTGTCAGAGATCATTGCAACATGGAGGAAGCCCAATGGTTAATTCAGAAGATGGACCTAGAGGCATGGAGCCTGCAGTCTGCACACAAAGAGTGAAGGTTGGTTTGCTTGCAAAATTGAGACTATAGTGAATCATTGTCGCTGATTCAAGTATAATCTTTATTTGCATGCTCTGATATGACCCTTCTTTTTTTCCATGCAATTAAATTTAGCCACCTGCAGAACACTACAATCAGTTCCATAAGTAATTAAATTGTTGTTGATTATCTGGCTCTGAATTTTTGCTATAAAGTAGAAACTACTATCCGCAAGTATTACATAGAACTAATCTGTAATAAAGAAAATGATATATTCTTGCTGCTATCGCCCATGCACCAGGAAGAGTTTAAAGGCAGTAAAAAAACAAAATACATGTTGCCTGCAGTTTTTCAGTTTGAGTGATCGATATTGCGTAAAGGTTTGCATTTGTGGAACAATGAAGTGGTAGCCTCTGGTAGGCAAAATTGAAATTCCGGTGAGCAATTAAATTTGTGATGATTATCTGGCTCTGAGATGACCCTTTCTAACTCCGATCCTTATGCAATATTTGCAGATTATGGACCTGACATTTGCAGTTTGGTATATATATACTGATCTCCATACTTCAATTTTATATTTAATATTTAACAAATTTTTATTTCTGTTGTGAATGATGCCCTGATATTTTTTTTTGTCTCTGGACATGCCAACATCATTCAATTATAGTCTCCCGTCATTATTTTACTCACAGAGTAATATGGTGCAGCAGTAGCAATGTAATAAGATTAACCCAATATATTTTTTGATACTCAATATATTGTATTTTGGGCCTTGAGAATATATTTTACATTTTCTCCTGCAAGAACCAGTGCATTTATTGAGTTTTTTTAACACTCGTAGCAACACACAAGCGAAAGCGAGAAAGTATATGCTCCAGGAGCGCCCAAGCCAGGCATTAACTCAACTTTGAACATGCTCATCTCCGTGAAGTGGAAGGTTGCACCTGCCATCGCGGCGTACAAGAATGAGATGGAGGTACACCAGCTCGTTCGCGACCGAGGAACAACTTCCTATGTATGCCATGGCGCAGGTCAACTGTTGGCTTGAGATGACCTTTTTCTAATAAGGATTCTCATCTCTGAATGCTGATGTGGTGTATGACTTGGTGCGAATCGTTATGGTAGTTGCGGGAGATGTAGCTTTTCTTTACTCTTACATTTGGTTTGGTTAATATTGTTGCAGTTTGTCAAATTTTGAAATAAAAAACCAGCGAGTTTCACAGGAGTTGATTCAAAGTTCTTATATACTTGGAATTTATCAGGGCCTACTCATCAGTAGGTGTAAATAATTTTGAATAGCAACAATATTATTAGCAACTATGTTTGAAACAAAGTTATCGTAGTACTCTGTTTTACATGAAAATTTTTCATTACTGAGTAGGTAACTAACGCCAAGTGATGACGATTTTAACGTGTGAATTTGCATGACATTGGTTTCAAAGTTCGGCAGTCGATTATTTTTTTGTGTCCATATGAGAATTGGAATATCCACAATTTAGAAATACCCTTTTATTTGTTTTTCCGGGCATGAGAGAGGTTCTTATGATAGTATGTATCATCCCGCGTTTTTAGTTCACTAAAAGGACATCTTGTATTTGTTAATTACTAGGTTTAATTTCAAGAATTTTACTTTTTGGAGTAAACACTTTACGTTACTGTTATCTTATGGCACAATTTGTGTATTTTAGTACAAAATTTTTTGTTGTCCCGTAACAACGCACGGGCAAGATGCTAGTATAGGAGAAGAGTAGAAGACGGCGACGACGGTTCTGGAAGATGAAGGGACATGAGAAACTGAAGTGGGCAGAGGAGGGGACACGATGGTTCAACTTCCCTGCGGGACCGACCGGGTTCACAATACAATGCAACCGTTCTGACCCCGCGGTTGGCGTCTCTCCTTTTACTCGGTCATTTACGTGGAAACAGAAAAATGACTTGTCATGCCGTCCAGTGGACCTAAAATCAAAGTTATGTCCAATAACTCCTTGCCGTTGAGTACATCATGGCAGAGCCACCAGATCAATTGCCCATTAGAACAAAATAACTTTCAATTGTCCCCCAACTAGTTGACCACATGAAGCAAGAGGGACGTTTGGGCATTTGTCCCCCAACTAGCTGACCGCGTGAAGCAAGATAGACGAATTTGACAACGTTATGAAAGAGGGACGAATTTGACACAATTACAAAAGTTCAGGACTAAAAGGGCCAATTTTATAGTTATTGGACAAAATTGAGCATGGTTGGAAGACAAAATTGACCCTTGGTTGACAGAGTTGGGGAATGAAATTGGCTCTTCCGTCTTTTTTATAATGACTTGTAGGTAAAAAGCTCAAACTTTACATGCATATCCACCAATACACACATATCAACAGGTGATAGTACAATTAATGCAAGAGAAACCAAACTGGAAAAGGTTACAAGCAATACGCCAGGAAAAAAAGGATACTTAGGGTGCTTGGAACGATTAATGTACATAGCAGGTGCTTGGAACGATAGAATTCAGGATTTGGATCTCAATTCGCACGCCTTTCTGAATTTGACGCCCCAAATCCTGAAATTTCTCGCTTAGAACCTTGGAACCAACACAACGCCTGCTTTTCGCCTGCCACGTGACAGACTTGCTCTGTTCACTGCGGCGGTCCTGCACTTGCATCCAGTGTGTTGTAGCTGTAGTTGCTCGTGTTTAACCCATACTGGAGGGCAGCAAAAAAAAAAAAAAGAGAAGTCCATCAGAATCGACGAAAGATTATCATTTTCAGTTGACGGATGCTGAGCCATAATTTTCTGTAGCCTATGAAAAGAAAAATGAGAGAACCTTTCAGCCATTATCAAATAAGAAAAATGATGGATAGTCCAAAACACGGTTGAGTAACACCAAGAGAACGATGAGGAACAGCACGCAGCAAGTCATAACAGCAGTACATATACACAGCCAATCAACTTGCTTCTGCAGTAGGATCTGGGGTATTCTTCGCAATAACAAATAAAGGCAGGCCGAAAAGGGAAAAAAGGCTATAGTTTTCCAAACAAGTAAAACTCAACAGCATATGGATTCAGTTTAAGGTTCCAGGATGTGCATCAGCAAATACGTGTGCCAAAACAACTATTTAATCATCCTTGTGAATTGTGATCGTACAACTTCATCGATCACAGTCCATAGATATCCTATCCGCCACCGACACATTTAGTATGGCTCACTAGGATTGTGCCCAACCTTGTGAAGTTGCAGGTTTGTTATTGCGAAGGCATTAGATGAACAAAAAGAAATGATGCCCCTGTAGACAGACATGGGAATTTGAGCTAAGACAAGCTTCACTGTAGGTTCTAGTTGCATTCTACTATATCCCATGCTACTAATAACGCTGTGGTAGTGAATAATGAGGGTGGGCAAATTGAAGAAGAAGAAAAAAAATTGTAGAAGAGAGATTGAAGAAACAAAGACGCACAGAGCAGAGGAATTGTCACCTTGTGTCTCATCCTGGAGCTCCAGAGGTCTGGACGGAAACCTCTAGTATCAGCCGTGGTGGGAAGATAAGGCGGAGGAGGGGCCTGGGCAACGAGGAGCGGCCTTCTTATGACCACAAAGTCTTCATCGCTGTCGTAGTCCATGGTCCGGGCAGACAGCAAGGCACGTAAAATCATGGCCAGGAGCAAGGAGAGCGCCTGTACACATACATGGAGTCTCGATTGGGGGGAATTTAAGGGAATTGATTCGGTAATTAAACGGACGGCTGGAGAAAAAGACCTGTGTGGCGAAGATGGCAAGAGCAGCCCATTTGCAGAGGTCGAGGTTATCGTGGATGAAGGAGAGCAAGTTGTGGAGCTCCCCGGTGCGGTCGTCTGGCAGGTCCTGATGAAGGGAGATGGAGGAGTGAGCGAAGGCAATTGGTTAGTTGGCCGTAGTAGCTGACTGCACCTGCATCCAGTGGTCGTTGATGGTGACATGCCCCGCGAGGGCAGCTTCGAGCAGCATCATAGCCATGGCCGGGATGGTGTACTGCAGCAGCAGCAGCATAGAGTAGACAGGAATTGATTAGTTAATTAATCCCTAGGCTAGGAGACGCAGAAATTGACTAGTCTCTAGGAGACGCGGACGAAGAAGAAGAGGGGCCGTACGAAGCAGAGGCAGCATCCGTTGTTGATCTCGGCCGCCAGGTACCCCGCCAGCAGCAGGAGGCAGTAGACGAGGCCCGCCGCCATGAGGAGCGACGGGAACCAGAGGCCCGGGAGCAGGTCCTGGAGGCGGAGCTGGTGGTGTCGCGCCCATCGGGAGAGGATCCAGGCGGCGTAGAGGAGGGCGGAGACGGCGGCGAAGGCCTGGAGGAAGGCGAGCAGCTTGAGCAGGAACCCGAGGCAGCACGCAGCCCAGCCGAGGCCGCCTTGTCTGCTGCTCCGGGCGCCTTCTCCGCTCCGGCGACCCGTCATCATCATGGCGGCGGCAGATCTGGAGGATTTGGATTCCCCTCTTCTCCTCTCTGAGTCTCTCTCTCTCTCTCTTCTCTCTGCTGGCTTGGCCTCGCCTCGCCTCGCCTTGTTGCCTGGCCTGGATTATCTCTTTTTTTTTAAAAAAAAAAAGAAAAAGTAAATGGTTCGACGAAGAAGGCAGAGGAAGGAAGGAAGATGAAGGCACGCCAATGATTTGGTCCGTCCGTTGACTTGCAGGCTGCGCGGCCCAGCCCACAGTTCATTTGAGCCCAGGCCTCCTCCTCCTCCTCCTCGGGATTGATTGGGTTGCAAGGAAGAACCGCCGCCCAAATCCATGGCCGGCCCGGCGAGGCGATCCATGACCATTGGCCAGGCCGGATGCGTTGCACTTGTACTGCACCCTTCTTCTTCTCTTGTCTTCTCCTCGATCATATCTCCGTTATTATTTATATATATAACCATCGCATCGCTTCGATCCGTGGTTGGGGGTGAGAGAGCACCACGGCCGGTACGGTACGCAGGTAGCTAGCCACGGGCGGCATGAGGATAAGGACGACGCAGGAGGAGGAGGAGGAGGTTGCGGTGGTGTGCCTTGAGGCTCAGCACGTCGCCGGCCTGCCCGCCGCGGCGGAGGGCCAGCAGGTCCTTGTGCGGGTGCAGCAAGAAGCATCAGCAGCAGCTAAAGCAAGGTGCGGGAGGGGGGGCGTGGCCGCCTTCCACGGCCAGGTTCTCCTCCTCGACGTCAGCAGCAGCAGCAGCAGCAGTATGGTGGTCGCCGTCGCGGTCACGGTGGACGACGACACAAGACGAAGCGCGGCGGTCGTCGACGTCAACCTGGCTGAGCATCTTCGTGGCCCCTCCCCAAGCGTCCTCAGCTTCTTGTTACAGCTCGGCGGCCTCGGCGCCGTGGTGCTCTCTCTGACTCTGCACCACAGGCTGCGGCGGCTCATCAAGACGACGCATGGCGGCTCTGCGTGCATGGCGGCGGCTGGCCTGCTGCTCAGCTGCCTGCAGCAGCAGGTGCCACCAGCAGCATCCGGCGACGACGACGACTCCTCGACCGGCTTCATCACCATCGAGAAGGGCACTGTTGGGGAGACGCCCCTTGGAATCACGTTTCCTATTTTCGCAGGCGAGACTGAAGAGGCCAAAACGAAGAAGACAAACGTGAATCTAGTTCGAAGAGGTTAAAGGCGCATGCGAGACTGAAGAGGTCAACACGAAGATGACGAGCGTGAATCTAATTCGAAGAGGTTAAGAGTTTTGAGCAGAACTGAAGAAGTCAAGGTGAAGAAGACAATAGCACAAGGCTGGTCACGAGGCAAGGAACTGTCAAGACGAATCCGTCTCCTGTTACGAGGCTAAAGGCGGAAATTGGCGGGAAGCAACGGTCATCTAAAAGCTAAGATAGTTTATAGGATTTTTGGCGGGAAGTAACGGTCTTGTAAGCATACGAGGTTGGCCCCTATAAATAGCAGGTCAACAGTAACTGTAAAGAGGAGGATCTCTTTTGGAGAGACCAAAAGAGACAATTGTAATCTTCTCACTGTATGTAATACCAGAAAAACCGTGTTACAACAGTTGGCGCCGTCCGCGTGTTTAGGAACGAAGATAAACTCACGATGTCTCAAAAAAGAAATACCTTGATCGCATAACCTTCGTTCAACAAGAAAAAGAAATCCAATCGAGGTTCACTTATCACTGTAAAGCAAAACAGAAATTAACATTGTTACCTTCGATTGTGAGGCTCATAGCACGAAGCCGCCAGCCTGCAGCAAGATCATAGCAAAGCTAATAATTTTGGACCACGTGCATGCACGACTCCGAAGCGCATCATCGGTTTTCCACGACTCCACGAACGAAGCTGCAGTACAGTATACGCTGACTTCGCAGCAAATACAAGCGCTACCATCGCGGCGGACGTTCAGAAAGCAGACGAAGTTCACGCTGCACTAGCAAGCTTGAGGACCATCGTCGCCAAGAAAATACTCATGATGCTACCACCAAGCAAGGTCTAGCAGCTTCGTTGCCCAAAGGAAGTTGAACATCAGTTCATTATACTGTAAAACGTACAGGAGGAAAATGAGAACGAATGTGCTATATAGACACCATAGTTATGACCATGTCACGGCTGGGCAAACCAAATATTGCGGAGGCTGCAGGCACAAACAATAGCTGTCAGACAAGCAGGACATGACATCACACGAGGATGCCGTCCTTGGCTCCTTTGCACGAAGCTGCAGCGTAGGCCAACCTCTACGTCTTTTCAACACCGTGCTTGGCACACTTTTTTTTCTAAAAGATGAACAAGGCATTTTCTGACCTTCCAAGAAACACAGCAAGCACCGACGATTTTAAAATAGAAACCGAAGCTGTCAAACATGATGGTAAAATACATTGTCACTGACGCATCACCTGGACCGTCAGGCGGGTAATAAAAATGCAAAGTCTCTGGTGCAAAGCCGAACAACCTGACATAAAGTTGCACTCTCAAGTTCAAACATCAAAGGTAACCTCTCGACGAGGTTGTCAGATAGCTAGAGTTGGGCGACACATTCACATCCGTTTGCATCGAAGCCGCCGGCAATGACAGGAACCCTCGCAACAAGTTCACGAAGCTCCGGGTCGAGCCAAGCCTAAGCCTCCACGGCGAGTTCAAAACTTCGCATTCGGCAGAAACACTAACTTCTGTCATGGACTGGGAGACAGCCTCGCAGCATGACAACCTCGCGGTATGTACCAACCTCGTAACAACTTTGTGATAAATTAGGACCCTGGCTGTCAAGCTGCCATCGGACACAAAAAATATGAAGGCTTACGGCATGGTCGCATGGCCCGAGCAGCACAGAAGATGCAAGCATATCCGTTAATTGGGAAGCTAAGAATAGAAACATGCAAAAAGATACTGCGAGATCAGGCATTGCAAAAATGTCATTTCGTGAATTGAAGATGTTCGATATAGAAAATCACCGAAGCTGCTGAATCTGCTGGTCGAATTGCTCAACGAAGCTACTAGGTGCCCAAGCCACGCATCTATGATGAATATTCACTAGCGCTGTCAAAAAGTGAAGCTTCGTGGTCGAAGCAACCAACTCATGGTTTTACTTCACGACCACGTCATTGACAAAAATTTCACGAGGCCTTCGCAGAAAAATTACCCTCGAAATCTTTTTGAAACTATCTTCGGATACCAAAAGGAAGTAATCACAGTATTCGGAAATCAGCAAGTCGCAAGGGACATCGAACAAGGAATCACCCCAGGCGAGAAAAACGTCAACCTCTTGCAGACAAAAACGAAACTATCAAACGATGAGGTTCAAACAGAATCGATCAACAAGAAGCCACCGCACTTCAAAGCGGAAAAAGCGAAAGAAGCTATTCAGGCACAAGACACCAAGCGAGTCTCTCTTGAACCAGGAGCCGAAGGTCAACTTCGTAAATGTGCGGAGCTATAAGCACAAATACGAAGCACCTCTTTTCTCCTTTTCTTACATCGCAAAAGGTCGTACTCTTTTCCTCACAAAAGGGGCTCCAGGAAACTGGAGGTGAGGTTTTTAATGAGGCGAACCTATGTAAATTTCTCCAACAAAATCAACAAAGGAGATTCCCCTAAAAGCACTTGAGCAAAAAACACATCGAGGTTGGAAATATAACCTCGCAAAAAGAAGACCTCGAGCAAAATAGCTCGAGGCCGAGGTTGGAAATATAACCTCGCAAAGAGTAGACCTCGAGCAGAATAGCTCGAGGCCGAGGTTGGAAATATAACCTCGCAAAGAGAAGACCCCGAGCAGAATAGCTCGACGCCGAGGTTCGAAATATAACCTCGCAAAGAGAAGACCTCGAGCAGAATAGCTCGAGGCCGAGGTTGGAAATATAACCTCGCAAAAAGAAGACCTCGAGCAGAATAGCTCGAGGCCGAGGTTGGAAATATAACCTCGCAAAAAGAAGACCTCGAGCAAAATAGCTCGAGGCCGAGGTTCGAAATATAACCTCGCAAAGAGAAGACCTCGAGCAGAATAGCTCGAGGCCGAGGTTGGAAATATAACCTCGCAAACAGAAGACCTCGAGCAGAATAGCTCGAGGCCGAGGTTGGAAATATAACCTCGCAAAAAGAAGACCTCGAGCAAAATAGCTCGAGGCCGAGGTTCGAAATATAACCTCGCAAAGAGAAGACCTCGAGCAAAATAGCTCGAGGCCGAGGTTCGAAATATAACCTCGCAAAAAGAAGACCTCGAGCAAAATAGCTCGAGGCTGAGGTTCGAAATATAACCTCGCAAAAAGAAGACCTCGAGCAAAATAGCTCGAGGCCGAGGTTGGAAATATAACCTCGCAAAGAGTAGACCTCGAGCAGAATAGCTCGAGGCTGAGGTTCAAAATATAACCTCGCAAAGAGAAGACCTCGAGCAAAATAGCTCGAGGCCAAGGTTGGAAATATAACCTCGCAAAAAGAAAACCTCGAGCAGAATAGCTCGAGGCCGAGGTTTCAAATATAACCTCGTAAAAAGAAGACCTCGAGCAAAATAGCTCGAGGCCGAGGTTAGAAATATAATCTCGAAGACTTCGAGCAAAATAGCTCGAGGTCGAGGTTCGAAATATAACCTCGCAAAGAGAAGACCTCGAGCAAAATAGCTCGAGGCCGAGGTTGAAAATATAACCTCGCAAAAAGAAAACCTCGAGCAGAATAGCTCGAGGCCGAGGTTTAAAATATAACCTCGTAAAAAGAAGACCTCGAGCAAAATAGCTCGAGGCCGAGGTTAGAAATATAATCTCGAAGACTTCGAGCAAAATAGCTCGAGGTCGAGGTTCGAAATATAACCTCGCAAAAGGAAGACCTCAAGCAAAACGGCTCGAGGTCAAGGTCGGAAGTATAACCTCGTAAAAAAGACAAACTCAAGCAAAACGGCTCGAGACCAAGATTGGAAATAAAAACTTCGCAAAAAAAAAACGAGATCAAAGTTAAAACCTCGCAAGAACCTCAAAGCAATAAGGAAAACGAAAAAAGCAACAAAGTTGCCCTATTTCGAAAGTAAAACAAGAGAACGTATCCTTTCAGAATCCGTTGCTCGCAACAAGAAGCAATGAATAAACGCAAAGGGGCTATCGAGGGAGGGGACCCCTTTTTCAAAGGTAAAAAAAAAGAAGCCCCCTTTTGCGTTTATTCAAAAACAGGTTTCTACTAAACAATAAACGCACTAAAAGCAAACCACCTACCTGTACTGTCAAAAGGACACGAAGTTAGGTGAAACAATTATCTCTTCAAGAGTCGAAAGACCACTATAAAAGAGAAGAGGAAGCCAAAAAAAAAACTATAAAAGAAACTAGCTTCGAAGCAAAAAAGCCTCAAGGCCTAAAGCTTGGGGTAGAGGGACAAATAATTTTGCCTCGAACAATCAAAAGACCTTAAGCAAGATAGCTTAAGGCCGAGGCTAAAAAGAATCTAGCCTCGAAGCTAAAAAGCCTCAAGGCGTAAAGCTTGAGGTAGAGGTACAAATAAATTTGCATCGAACAATCAAAAGACCTTAAGCAAGATAGCTTAAGACCGAGGCCAAAAAGAATCTAGCCTCGAAGAAAACAAATAAAAAAACCCTTAAGGTAGAGGCACGAATAAATTTGTCTCGAACAGCAAAAAAAACCTTAAGTAAGATAGCTTAAGGCTGAGACTAAAAGAAACTAGCCTCGAAAAACAACGCATCCTCGATCGTCAGGCAAGCAGGAGGATTCCACGCAATATGGCTTTCCATGGCTCCATGCACGAAGCCAGTTGTTGCCAACAAACAACGATGGAAAACTTGCATATAGCAAATAGGAGTAAGCATGCATGCACCATCCCACACAGAATCGAAGCTTGTTGTTTTTTTTTTTTAAAAAAAAGGAACACGCTCCTGGAGATTTGATACCACAACCTCGAGCATCGAAGGTTACCTCTTTACAGACTCATGCTACGTGCACATGCATCTCTTTCTACCACCGCTTCTCAAATTCTACCTTCGTTACCTTCGAGTGACGAGGTTCACGACCCTACCATCGACACGAAACTGTTTCTCAAACTCTAGACATGATGCGAAGCTGCCAAACGAAGCTGAGCCACGTGTCATTCAAGAGTTTCGATACCGAAGCTACTAGCTGTTGCGCTTTATAATTCACACGAAGCCTATGTGCACGATTAGATTCGCACCCTCGGCAAGCAACAAGTGCAGAGAAGTTAATAATATCTTCAGCGAATCGGATACCATTTTTAAACATCAAAACAAGCTTGAGCAGGAAGCTCAAAAACTTTTGCTCCCTAGGAAAAATAAAGTTGAATATGAAGCTTCAAAACCTTCGTGCCTTAGAAAAAGAAAGGTTAAGCACCAAGCTTCAATGTTATGTCTCAAAAAGCCCTCTAAGGCTAAGGGGGAGGGGGACGCTTTCTTTCAAAGAAAGATTACGTGTATCCTCAGAGCGCTTTTTCACAAAAAATTTTTCTTGAAATAATCTAATATAAGTTTCGGTCACAAAGGGGCTTGTCTTAAATAATAAAGTCACGAAGTTTTATCAAAAAACTCAAAGAGATAGCATTTTGAAAGTAAATCACCAAAGTTGGGAAATTTGCACACTACAAAGTCTCGAGATCCAATTTTTCAACAAAGGGGCTAACCGCTGAGCAACAAAGTCTCAAATTTCAATTTCTTTTTTGGCATAGGGGCTACCCCGAGTAGCAAAATTACAATTCTCTTTTGCCAAAGGGCTGACTCTCGAGTGTTTAAATTTTATAACCTCGTGGGTATAGCTAACTAGCTATGCACCCGTCTTAGCCTGGTGTCTGCAAAGCAAAAGCGAAACTGGCGTCCAGTGCAATACCAAGCAAGAAATGAAGTATATATCTTCCTTCTAAAAAAAAAAGTTGTGCAAATGTCTGCAAAACAAAAGACCTTAAGCAAGATAGCTTAAGACCGAGGCTAAAAAGAAACTAGCCTCGAAGCAAAAAGCCTCAAGCCAAAATGCTTGAGGTAGAGGCATAGATAAATTTGCCTCGATCAATCAAAAGACCTTAAGCAAGATAGCTTAAGGCCGAGGCTAAAAAGAAACTAGCCTCGAAGCAAAAAGCCTCAAGCCAAAATGCTTGAGGTAGAGGCACTAAAATTAATTTGCCTCCAGCAATCAAAAAACCTTAAGCAAGATAGCTTAAGGCCGAGGCTAAAACGAAACTAGCCTCAAAGCAAAACACGCTCACATAATCTAACATAAGAGGCCAAAATGCTCGATCAAAACATAAAACATGAGTGCTTAAACACGACCCTCGCTGAGGTCGGAAGCGTGATGGCTAGGGTTAACCTCATCACTCTGAATAAGCGTCAAGACCAGCGGAGCATGAGGCTTTAGCTTGCCAGACTTAATTTTTTGAGGCACTTGAGATTCCTGCAAAAAAAATACTTAGCAAAGACAAACTCCTTCGACAGCTAACCGAAGGGATAGAGATGTACGTAGTTGACATGTCGAAGGTCTTGGTTTCGTCGACTGATGATCCAGGCCCGGAGGGGATGTCAAGTAGGGACCGAGGTTTCCGTCAGGCGAGCACGCGCGTGGCGAGGTCGCATCGTCGGCGACACGGAAAGTGTCGTCGCGTGGCTTTAGTATGCAGCTTGTCCGAAGTATGGTCGTTGTCAAGTCCAAGGTGGAGCTGCTTGTTAATGACGGTCCGGGATTCCGAGACCTTTGCAAACGCGAATCACCTCACTGATTGGTGCTGCAAGTGCGACGGGTACATCGTGTGCGAAGTACAATACCGTTTCAAGCCGCGAACGAAATTAGCCTAGGGGCTGCTCCCTCAGCAAAGTGAAGCTTTTTTTTTTCGAAAAACAAACCTTCTTCAATACCAAGTTCAGGAAGTTCCGATAACTCTGTTACAATTGGATCCTGAAGGATCCACCTCACTTACATAAGAAAAACAGAAGTCATGATTTCTTAACTTTGCAAGAATCGGAGCAACAAGAAAAACTGTCAGCTTCGTTTGCAATCTAGCAAAATTGAATGAAATCGGCAGTGCACATTGGAACTATTTCCAAGCCAGGCGTAGCCACTAACAATCTAACAGCCACCATATGAAGTGGCCTAAAAGCCTAGAAGCTGCTTCGGCTGTCTTAGCATTATCTGAAATAGCTTTGGTCGAGGGGCTGCCAAGTCGTTGAAACGACAAGGTTGAGTACAAAGCTCGAAAACCTTTGAGCTTTAGAAAATTAAAGGTTGAGCGCAAAGTTTCGTACCTATGCACCAAAAGCAAGGAAAATCTTGAATATTTACACCTTAGAAAAAAAATATATAACCGCCAATTTTTTCCAAGGGGACGCCTTTTGGGTTTCGTCCCAGGAGTTCGAGGGTTGAAAAGCAATGAACTCGAATCCAAGGACGAAGGGGCTACTGTTGGGGAGACGCCCCTTGGAATCACGTTTCCTATTTTCGCAGGCGAGACTGAAGAGGTCAAAACGAAGAAGACAAACGTGAATCTAGTTCGAAGAGGTTAAAGGCGCATGCGAGACTGAAGAGGTCAACACGAAGATGACGAGCGTGAATCTAATTCGAAGAGGTTAAGAGTTTTGAGCAGAACTGAAGAAGTCAAGGTGAAGAAGACAATAGCACAAGGCTGGTCACGAGGCAAGGAACTGTCAAGACGAATCCGTCTCCTGTTACGAGGCTAAAGGCGGAAATTGGCGGGAAGCAACGGTCATCTAAAAGCTAAGATAGTTTATAGGATTTTTGGCGGGAAGTAACGGTCTTGTAAGCATACGAGGTTGGCCCCTATAAATAGCAGGTCAACAGTAACTGTAAAGAGGAGGATCTCTTTTGGAGAGACCAAAAGAGACAATTGTAATCTTCTCACTGTATGTAATACCAGAAAAACCGTGTTACAACAGGCACCATCTCCAGGCGGCGGCGCCCGCCGTCCGACAGCCTGCTGACCACCGACGACGACGACGACTCCTGGTGGTGCTGCAACGACGAGGAGGATAGCAAGGTGGAGGACGAGTTCCTTGCCATGCTCGGCGCCGACGGCGATCAAGGACGCAGAGGCCGCCCGACGACCATGACCGATCGATCCATCTAGTAGAATCCATCCAGGATGGATGAATACAACAGGCCGGTTGACAGCATTCATTCGTTCCCCTCCCTGCTTCCACGTTTCGAGCACGTGTTTCCTTCCTTCTCTCTTACAGTATATTCACACACACACAAGTTCCCGTAAGATAGGTTTTTTTAGGCGAGGATACTAGTTCCAATAATAAGATAGTTTTGCAAATTAATTTTTTTAGCGGAGCAAGAAAACCACAATGCATAGTGGGCCGGGCCCAAAATGGATTATTGTGCTTTGCGGCCCATAAAGCCTTCCTCTCAATCTCCTCCACAGACCAACAATAGAACAAGAACTGCCAGTGAGTGAGGAAGGAGCGAGGACCTTATCCACCACCGCCCATCTGCTCTGCTCTCTGCACCCATGGCCATGATGGCCTCCTCACCTGCTGCTGCTTCTTCTTGCTCATCGACGCCTCGCCCCCGAATGTCCTTCTGCCGCCCTGGCCCACCTGCTGCTGCAGCAGCTGCTGCTTCTCTTCGTCATCAAGCAGCAGAGCCAGAGAAGAAGAAGCGGCGGCGGCCACCATCTGCTCTCCCGGAACCCCAAGCTGCTGTCGCGCTACTTGCCGCCGCCGGGACAGTGGGAGCCCTCCTGCTTCGCCGCTCCCCCCAGCAGAAGCAGCAGCAGCCGCAGCAGCAAGATGATGAGAAGAAAGAAGATCGAGAAGAGTCGTGCCCGGACTGCGGCGGGACTGGCCTTTGTGGGGTCTGCAAAGGCGAGGGCTTCGTCTTCAAGCAGCTCTCCGAGGAGACCGCCAGCAAAGCACGCAAGGCCGCCAAGAACATGGCCACCAGATACACCGCAGGGCTGCCCAGCAAGTGGACCTACTGCAACAAGTGCTCCTCCACCCGCTCCTGCGCAACCTGCCGAGGCTCCGGCACAACAATCATCACCAAATAAACCACTACATGATTATTCATTGCTTGTTTTCCATTATTTACTGATCGAGTAGAGTAATAATTCGCAAGGCATGGCATGGTGGTGGACCGGAGGATGCTGAGATGTTTGCAAGCAAATCGATTCATATAGGTCGGATTATATATATTCAGAATGTTCGATCGTGCTTTTATTTATTTGATGATGATGATGAATTCCGACGTTCTCAAAATATGACGCATTCCGACTGGTTGTGGACTGGATGTATTTTTGTACGGTTAAAACAGATATGATATGTCAAGTTTGAATATTTGAAAGCCATACTAGCTAGTTAGATTATATCTCAATATAGAATAACGAATGAAGGGGGGAAAATTCTGTAGAGTAAAATAATAAACCGACTTGGCAGCTTCCTTCCTTCCTTCCGCGAAGGAACCATCGATAGCTTCGAAGCTAAGTAGCTAATGATCACGTATATTTTATAATTTAGGGATACTCCTATATATGATACTACTACTAGTAAAGTAGTAATCTTTCTGGAACCACACAGCCAGCCAGCTGGCGCCACGAACGACACCGACGTACGGGAATTCTTTAATTTGCAGATAGATATACTCAAACTCAATGGTGTGCATCGACCTTTTTAGTTATAATTATGAATAAATTGTACACTAGAGTAGTATATATAGTTATATTGGAGTTTACTGTCAGATGATGGAGCAGCAATCGGATTAAAGATGGACGGCCACCTTTATTCGATTCCTTCACATCTTTATTGTTACAAAATTATTTTAAAGCAGCTAGCTAACCGGCCAGCAATTTCATATGCACTTAACCCCGCGACAAGCATATTAACTTTGAAAGATTGGATCGATCGCGAGAGCTGAAGATTGCGATTTATTCCAATCTAAATTAGTGTTTTATTAAGCGAGTCATGCATTATCGACAATCACAATGTCAAAGTTTGATTTTATTTTAATTAGTATACGACATAGCTAGATCTTTTGGTGGGTTAAATTTCCTACAATGCCGCATGGCATTACCAATATTTGCGATATATACCAACAAATTAAAAGGCTGCAGCAGCAGGTATATATTCCATTTGCTTTAATTTAAAATATGGAGTATCTTTTCTACATACCCAAGGGAATATATTACACTTATACCAAAGGAAAAAGCAGATCGCTCGAGTAATATCTTATTTAAAAAAAGCTACTAGCTAGTAATTAAGCTAGCTAGTGCGACTACTAGCTGCACTGCATGCACCGCGCGTTTCCATTCCGATCCACATATATGCAGGCTCCCGGCCATCCGATCCATCCATCGTTATATATGGAGCGCCTGCTAATTCTACAATGATCTATTGAGATTGAGGTCACTGTTGATTTATTTGCCGGCCGGCAGTGTCGATCAGCCATCCGTTATTCATCCTCAGCAGAAGAATCGATCGATCATATCGGAGGTCAGCTAATAAGTAGTATCTTTTTCTTCCATCTGTAATTGTCGTATCAATGCAAGTAACTACTTTCCTAGCTAGCTAGCTAGTACAGGGCATGCTCAATCTCGATCAGTTCTGCTTTACATCATTTGCTTGTACAGCTACAGCTATGGCAAGCCCTGCTGTGCCGCCTGATCTTGTCGGTGACGATGAGCATCAAGCAGCTGCAGCAGGTACTAGTACGCAAACGACGACCAAGCAGAAGCAGGCTTCTGCCTCCGATGATCTTCATTCAGATGCTTCGTCTGCAGGCGTTATTGGCTCTAGAGTTATTGGAGAGCTTATACTGTCCAATGGGGATATTTATCGTGGCACATTGTTGGGCAACATGCCACATGGCTCAGGTTCTTATATCTGGTCCTCTGATGGCTGCATCTACGAGGGTGAGTGGAAGGGAGGCCTCAGGCATGGCCAAGGAAAGACGCTATGGCCGACTGGAGCCACCTACGAGGGTGACTACTCTGGTGGCTACATCTATGGCCAAGGAACATTTTGTGTTGGGGGGCTAAACAGCAGCAGCTCCACCTACAAGGGAGGCTGGAAGCTCAATCTTAAGCATGGCCTCGGCTTACAGACGTTTCCCAACGGAGACACGTTTCAAGGTTCTTGGGTGCAGGGAGAAATACAAGGCCATGGCACATATACCTGGGCAGATGGGAACACTTATGTTGGCACCATGAAGAATGGCAAAATGTCAGGCAAAGGAACTTTCACATGGAAGAATGGAGATTCATTTCAAGGCAACTGGTTAGATGGTCAGATGCATGGCCACGGAGTCTATACATGGAAGGACTGTGGCTACTATGTAGGAACCTGGACAAAGGGGGTGAAGGATGGAAAGGGCACATTCTATCCGAGATCATCGCCCATAGATGCTTCATTATTATTAACAAAGAGAGGTACGCTGTCTGGTCAGATTATTATTCATGGTCGTCGTTCACCTATATATTATTATTCCTTTACTCCTTCTCATTTAACATCCATGGCAGCAGATCTCATGGCTAGCACACATGATCATAACTGTCTCTGCAGGTGTTTCATCGTCCACTAGAAGCTTGACTTTTGATAAAACTCGTTCAAAGAAGAATATGTTACTGCAAAGACGCTGGAGTCTTGGAGCGGCTATTGAAAAATCTATTGGCCGCGAAACAACTGCAATTCAAAGCTCTGAAACCAAGCAGCAGGTTGATTCCAACTTTCCTATACTGGAGACGGAATACATGCAAGGTGTTCTTATCAGTGAAGTTGTGGTGGATAGAAGCATCTCGCATTCATTCAGAAGAGTATCGCGTCGCCAGAAGAAGATGGTGAAGGAGGATATCAACAAGCCTGAGCAGACAATAATTAAAGGACATAGGAGCTATGATCTAATGCTCAGTCTGCAACTTGGAATCAGGTAATGCATAAATAAGATAGACACCTAGCTTGAACTAAATCTGGATGACTTTGCTTTTCTTTTCACTCCTTATTGCTGATCTCAGTATGCTCTAATTTATTATTTTTTTGCTATCAACAGACAATGTTTTGTAGAAACATCCAACCGAATTGCTTTCATGACTGCTTAAGTGACTGTACTCAGGTATACGGTTGGAAAGATTACGCCAATTCAGAGGCGTGAAGTGCGAGCTTCTGATTATGGTACCAGGGCCAGTTTCTGGATGAACTTCCCTACAAATGGATCACGGTTTACTCCTTCACATCATGCTGATGATTTTAAATGGAAAGACTACTGCCCAATGGTTTTCAGGTTTGTTGCATGATATCTCAATTTTCATTCACTATATATATAAATTCTTCTATTGTAGTCCGTAGAGCCATTGTAATATTATTTTCACTGAAGTTGCATAGGTTGACAACCTTGACAAAAGAAGCTATACATTGGGTCAACTATGTCAAGCAAATGAAATATATTGAAGAGTTTGGTGCTCTTTTAAGCCTTACCCTGTGATCTTGTTATTCTAGTGCGCTGAAAATGCTATTGAAATATTGAATAATGAAACCTTCCATTACTGTAACTTTATTTAGCTAGGATCCCAAACTCACAACAATGAGAAAATTTCCTTGTTTGGCACCTGATAACTGATTCTACTTGGGCTTTTTTTTTGTATTTTTAAACTTACTAAAGATGTACTTTTTTTTGTTGGTGTGTAGAAATTTAAGGGAGATGTTCAAGATTGATGCAGCAGATTATATGGTTTCCATTTGTGGAAGCGATGCACTTAGAGAGCTATCGTCTCCTGGAAAGAGTGGAAGTGTCTTCTTCCTATCACAGGATGATCGATTTATGATCAAGACTCTACGAAAGTCTGAAGTGCAGGTTTCAAATCTTTTTAATATTTCTGGAAGTTTACTGGGCAGAAAGTGTCTCCCACAAAATTTCTTATCCCAAAATATATTGTCATATAATATTAAGTTTTTTTTAAAAAAATACATCCTATTAGATAACGATATAAAGGTAAGTAAAATGTACAGATAATATGGTTTCGGTAAACAGAAATGGGACCAGGCATAGAGACAATGGTTCCATCTTTTACCAAACTCTTGCAATCAGTAAAGAGTCACATATATTCAATGAACCAGAGTTTTTAGCTTCAATCTGGCTTGGTGCCCAACTTTATTTGTGTGACAAAATATAGTATGGCCTTTTTTGTTGCTCAAATTCTTGTCAAATGTAGTTATATTTTAAAACTTTTTTGTGGTTCCCTTGTTGACACTTGGATCAACCCAGTTCTAAACTGTCAAACATTTCTTTTAGGTTCTTCTGCGAATGCTTCCTGAGTATTATTACCATGTCCAAACCTATGAGAACACACTCATAACTAAGTTTTTTGGGCTCCACAGGGTGAAACCGTCCAGTGGTCAAAAGGTACATTATTAACAGCTAGCTCAATTTTATTGTTTGTGATTCCTTCCTACATCATGCCACACATAAGAGAAGTTTTAGGATTTGTGCTTACAACTTTCTGTAAAACGAAAAAAAAGAACTTTGACCATTGATGTACACAAAGTTGATGATATTTAATGAAAACAATGTTTTCATAATATAATAATATTTTTTTGCTACTCCTTAATCCCTATGAAAGTGATGCTCAAGGTCATATCTGTGACCAGTAATATAGTTTCATATTCTTATTTTTTTAGACAGCTAGAATGTTCAATATATCTGATTTAATTGTAGTCTATCCTAAAGTAATGCATGTTTTTGTTGTTTGTGTTGCATGCAGTTCCATTTTGTAGTGATGGGAAACATGTTCTGCACCGAACTTAGAATTCACCGGAGGTTTGATTTGAAAGGTTCATCTTTAGGCCGTTCAACGGACAAAATTAAAATTGATGAGAACACAACATTAAAAGACTTGGATCTAAACTATTTATTTTATGTCGAGCCTTCGTGGTGGGAGACTCTGCTCAAGTAAGCAACTTGTAACCTAGTTAGAAATTGTGTCATAAAAGGCTATCTTAAGATTTATTATTCATTATATTAAACTATAACTTTGTACCTGTTGTATGAATATTTTTGTATCGTAATTCATGAAAAATGTACAAATTAGTTACTATTCTTTGTGAGTAGAAATTTCGCCATCACTGTCTTATTTTGCAAAGTATTCCAGAGATTTAGCTGAACAATGTCAGTCATGTCATTTTTTTATCAGTTATGATTACTAAATGCTCATGTAATAAATTTTTGACATTGGTCGACCTAAAATGCCATTTGATGTAGAGTAAGTTTCTCGGCTATTTCATATTATATTGTGAAGCTGCATGATAGTACGTTGTTCTGAGAAAGAAAAATCCCTACTAGTTCAAACGAAAAGAAACCAAATCTTCGATTGCTTCAGAGAAGTCATGTTTTATCCATAGGCAAATTGAGACTGATAGCAAATTTCTAAGGAACCATGCAATAATGGATTACAGCTTGCTTCTTGGTGTCCATTTTCGAGCTCCTCAAAACCTGCGTACACAGGCATCTTTTGATCAAAAAATTGTACCAGATAGGCTAGCTGTTCTTTCGGAACAAGGTAACTTACTATTTTTCTTAGTAAGATGCTTAACTATGAGTGGACATACCTTATCTGTGTGTAAGATGCCTTCACCAGTACTATTGTACCGTTCGATCATGTCTTTGTTTTCCCTCTGGTCTCGCGTTGACAACAAACTCTGCTAGCCTCTAATCTTCCATAACAACATGATTTTTTTTTGAACTGTACAGCGGGGGAGGCCCCCACTGTTGTAAGCATATATTATATATATAATAATAAAAAAGGAACTGTACAAGACAACAACATGATTATATAAGGAGCAAACTGAAACTACTCCGGAGTTTTCCTGGAAAAGCGCCAGTGTTGACTTCCATGAGCACAATAAAGCAGTTGGACATGTATAATAGCTCCTCTATCTCATAGCTATAGAATCAAACACAGTTGTATAGAAAGGGCCCTTTTTCACCTAGGCTTCTCCCAGAGCTTGTTAGTGTGCTCCACTTATTTGAGAAACCTTTAATTTTGCCACCATTTTCTTCATTTCCTTTTAAGTTTCAAATTGTTCTAATATCAAGTTCACTCAACATTACAATACATGTTGTCAACATAAACAGTCCAATCTGCATAACTTTGCTCTGAGATGTAATAAATGTTATGATGCTCCAACTTTTTCCTATTTTGCAACAGTTTTTTCCTTCCCGTAATGTTACGATTACTTATTATTTATGTTGTGGAGGCAATGTAGGTGCTCTGGAGGACTCTATGAACTGTTCTGAAGGACTGGTTTTGGTTCAGCGAGCTAGTGATCAAAATGATGTCATCATTGGTCCTCATATTAGGGGAGCCCGTCTTCGATCAAGCACAAGTTTTGAAGAAGTAGATCTCTTGCTTCCAGGCACCGCAAGGTGAGTTCACCTATATCATTTTGTGTCTGTTCACATGGATTGTTGCATTTTGTATATACCATCGTAGTTTAAGGTTGAGAAGAAACTATTTTTCACTTTATCAGGCTGCAGATCCAGCTAGGGGTTAACATGCCTGCAAGGGCAGAACAGACCACTAAAGGAGATGACAACGAGTCATTTGGTCAGGTGTACGATGTGGTAATCTATCTTGGAATAATTGACATCTTACAGGAGTACAACTTAAGAAAGAAGATTGAGCATACTTACAAGTCCATCCAATATAGCTCGTTATCAATATCTGTAGTGGAACCCAAGTTCTACTCAGAGCGCTTCCTGAAATTCATTAATACAGTCTTTCCTGAAAGCTCATAAGATCCAACAATTCAGCATCTTGTGCGAGAAGTGTTATTCCACGCTTATTGTGGCCCTCTGCAAGTATATTTGTTTGGCTACATCCCTCATTATCTTTGTCTTTCTTAGCTCAAGCATTCACATTGTCAATGGTTCCCCGTGTGAGCATTGTGCTATCTGATCAAGGCAAGTTTCGATTTGTGAAGCATGTTCTGTATTTGGCTGCTAAATCCAACTTCAGATACTTATCTGAGACAAGTATAGACTAGATTACGGATTTCAAGAAGCAGCCAGATTTCTTGTTCTACATTGACAGAACTTTTTTTAAGACGTGCATAGCATGTTTTTTTTATTAAGAAGAAGAGAAGTACATTAAGCAACTTGGGGAGACTCCCCAAAGTGCCGAGATTCAATAACGACCAAAACAACAAAAGACAAGAACTCTGACAAACACGCGAGAAAGGAAACCATAACAACACCCGACACAACCGCCCGTAGGCACACAACACAGAGAGAACATGAAAGCCCTGCACGATAGAGCCTCCAAGGAAGAAACGACTCCAATACCATCAACGTTCGTCCATCCATGAAGAAGTTCCGCACAGGGGCAGAGCTGCAGCTTGCCATCGGGGTCAGCGGACCCCGATGGATTTTTAGAAAATCAACTGAAATCACTGTACATAATTCTTAGTAGTGCTTAATGACCCCGTTATATTATAGGCAGGACCCCAGTGAACTTTTGCTCTGGCTTCGCTCCTGGTTCCGCACCTCGCCAAGAGCGCAAAGCATCGCACAACCGCAAAGGTGGCAAAGCATCCACCCAGATCGTAGGACCACGACGACAAAGCATCTGCCAAAGCATCTCGAAGATGATAAACTATCCACCTAGACAATAGGAAAACAGCGGCAAAGCATCCGCCCACATGATCTTCAACCATAGAAAGCATCCACCCGACTAGCACGACCACATCGGCAAAACATCTGCCAGATCAAGAAGCAGAAACAACGACAAAGCATTCTCCAGCGAGGAGAGGGCGGCAAAGCATCCGCCAGAAGTCGAAGACCTAAACAACCCAAGCAAGATGGATGAAACAAAGCGAAGGCGAACGTAGAGGAAACTCCCTAAAAGAGTGAACGAGTAACACAAGGACTACGACCGGCCAAAGGCAACGAACATCAAAGATTCCTAGCACAGCTGAAAGCCAAAAGGAAAAAAGTCACCAAAGTACACACATCATCGATTGCCTAATAACCCAAAGCCAACAGAGGCAGAGCAATAATGTCATGGTAAACGATGCCCCCAAGGGGGGAGCGATGCCGACGCCGTCATCATCCGTCTGTTCATGGCGAAGTAGACCAAGTTTTCACCTAGCAGGCCAAATAGATTTGGCAGCCACCCAGCGAGGTGAGTTACGTTCAAGAACGCAACCATTCAGCACTGCCGTGCATAGCTTTCACCAAGGTCCCCAAAACAACTCCCCACACCCTAACTCCGAAGCCCGAGTGAAAAGACAAATCGATGGAAAGGCAGCATGTACACTGACGGAACTCGGTGATTCCTTGGATTACTAGAGAAAAATTTTGTCGTTGTAATACTACTTGTAAATGTAATCTGCTGGGAATGTTATGTGCAAATTGTGGAAAGCATAGCTGCATAGGAGTAACGTTAAGGGTTAAGAAACCCATAAAGTACTCTCTCCCTTAGTAAATTTAGCTTAAAGATATGGAGATGTGATTTTAGACTTGTCACCAAAACATAAATAGTATTTAAGTTTATTCCAATAAAAAAGAAACATTATCATAGGCTTCTTATGCTCTTGATCTTCCTTTTGTTTTTTATCTGCACCCAACATTTTTTTTTCTTTGAATCTCTAATGCACTTATTCTTGGAGGAAGCAGCTGCTGACAGGAAAATGTAGGACCGCATATTTAAACCTGTCAATGACAATATAACTCATATATATTTAAGAATGGAGATAGTACAACTAGACCTGTGCCGCTGGGGAGGCTTTGGACAAACTCACTTTTGTACACACCCAAATGTAGGACGAGCTCGATCGATGCAGCCATCCTGCGGCGAGCCGGGAGCATCGCCGGGACGCAGCAGTGAGAGATTGCTGATGATTTCTTTAGTTCCTGGGCAGGAGAGGGGATTGCTTCTTGGGTGGAGATTGGAGAAATACCTAATTCGGTTTGGATCAGAAATCGTCCGATGGAGAACTGATGTAACTTCCACGGACGGCACCACGAAGTAGCAGCGAAGCCGAATCCCTTGTCGATTTCCGATCGCCGTGCGCCGAGCGTCGGCCGTCGCCTTCCAGATCGTGGGTATGAATTTGGGTAGTGGGTATGAATACCGACCGACATGTATCAGTGCAGATACAACGGTTGTCTTTTTGCCGTCTTTGTGCATCACTGAGGCAAAAAAAAAAAAGCATTAAATGAAAAAGACGAGTGGGTCGTCGCCTCACCAAGGGACGACGTGAGCTCGTGCTCGCAGGCCTTTCCGTCGCTTCAGCACCGTTGTAAGCCTTGGTTATTCAAGACGACGACATGGCTTGACTCCGTGCTCACGGATGAATTAAAAGCTTTGCGGACAACTAAGTAGACAGATTGTTGTACAAGTTGTTTGTTTTGTTGTGTATATGTTATAGGACATGGTCTTACAGACGACAGCCGCCTAAACTGTTGTACGTGCCCTAAGATTGAATAGGTCCCTCCGTCCATATAAAAATATTAACATTAATGTCATTTTTGTTATGCAAATTTTAATCATAGGTACGTAATTTTAAATACATGTTATGATCAATAGCATGAAAGCTATATGCTAATGATCAATAACTTATCATAATGAAACATAATACAATTTACATTCTTGGACAGGATAGATAGTACTGGTGTCACTGTCACATGACAACTACACAATGAATCCACACAGAAGAGCTATGGCGACGGGCAGATCAACAGACAGGAATATCACATGTTCATGCTGTACGCTGAATTTGAGACCTCCCCAATCCACCCCTCCTAAGAACCTAATATCAATCACAACTACTAGCTTCTATCACAGACAGATAAAAAGACATCAGAACATACAACACAGTCACCTCCAGTGAAACTCCCAACCCACAGTCGCCATCTCATTCCGGCCCAAACGGACCCCAACTTAACACAAGCGCAGCAGCCCACAAATACACATACAAAACTTTTCCATTCAATATGTTTCCCAAAATTCACTCTGCTTTGTATTTGCCTTGGCCTTTGCTGTTGTCTCTGGCAGGTATTTTACACAATTTTCTGTCTTCGCCAAAATGTCAATACGACAAACACCACACCATGCTCATCAACTTTCTTATAAAGGGGTCGGGGACTCCGGGTGCCTTTCCTAGCCGCACCAATCCCAGAAGCACGCACACAAATGCTGCTTAGCAGAACTAGCATTACCCTTCTTGTAGTGAGACCAGCTTGTGCAGGGTAGATGTCCCCTGAAACACAGCCATTCGCCCACCCTTGAGGTATTCAAGCAGCTGCAGCACACAAAATATACATAATTATAACCTCAAACTAATTTTTCAGTCCCATACATGCTTGCAAGTTGGATCTAGGAACATATACAAACCTCATCCTGGCCTATTTTTGTGAATCCAAACCGCTCTGTCCAGATAGACTCCGCTTCCTCTGCAGCTGGTAGCACAAAATGTTTCACCTCCAAAGATGCCAACATCCGTTCTATGCAGGCAAAAAGTGCTTGGAAATACCCCTGGTCAGTTCACAAAAGAAAAGAAAGATCAATGCTAGTACACAGGTCTTGTCTCGACAATGTCATTTTGTAACAAGGAAAGCCCCAACTCTGCAGTTACATCCAACTACTAAAACTCATTCCAAAGAAGTAAAACATCATGTATACCATGTTTCAAAGGCTTAACCCGTCTACTGCAGTTATTAAAGCAACAAACCATGCATGCTATCCCTGATCCACCAAGGGGGTCAGAGCAACTATGCATTGCAGCAATACATGATCTCTGGAGCTGGTTTATTTCAGACTCCATACATTCAAAATACTGATTATTTATAGAACTTGAATAGTAATAACATCAATACTTATAAACTTACCAAGCCTTGGCTATCCCTACTTGTCGCAACCAATGGCAGCTCAGCAATTTCACTGCCCATGACGCGGAAAAGACCGGCAGAAACTACAGTGTTGCTGCATCAACAAAATTAATTAGAGTAGCTTAGCTAGGAACAATTGATTGACAATGTCATTTTATTTTCAGACAGAAGCAATTGAGGACAAAAGTTTACCGCACGGTTAACACAGCACAGTACATTCCTGTGTAATCTTGATCCCTAGCACTCCTCCTGGAAACAAGCATATGTTATTTCCACAATTTTGATTTCTATGTGATACAAGTAAACAAGGTAGACACTAGTCCATACCCATAAACCATCGCTGGAATTAGGTCTCGGCCAGTTCCTATCTGAATAATAGGATCAAATGTTTCCTGTAGAAATGAAAATAGTATACCGAATCGATTAAAGGATGCATCTCAAGTTTTGAAAATAAAATAAACTTGTTTATGCCTGATTGCATAATCTGCAATTGTTTTATAAGTCGTGCCTGAACTCAAATAAATTCAATTAGTAAAGAGAATATGCTTTTATTCTGTTAATTTTGTTGATTTCTAGCTTAAACCAGCAGACTTGCAAGATTATACATGAAATGGGAATGTGTAAAATAATATATTCACCACATTTCGCCTCAATTATCAGAAAACACAATCAGTACAACCGTGCATAAGGATAGTTTTCTCTTCTTAATAACATCCTATACATTTGCAACATCCTGGTAACAAATAATCAATAGGCAACTGTCATCAACAAATTAATATCCAGTATGAAGTGACAGAAACTCACATGAAAAATTGCAACTGCTTTGGAGAGCACCAATTTGCTGTCTTCTGAACTCTTATCCTTCAAAACTCTCCATCTAATATCAAGGTCAACATCCTCATCTAAACCTCTTTCTTCTCGCTTCTTCTTAATAACATTTAAATCCATGGTATGGACAGGTTCTCCTCCACGGTTAAGTAAGTCTTGCAGTGTCTGGTTAATCCTCACACAGTCGGTGGAACAATACCATGGTCCCTCAGGCAATGCCTGCATTAGTTAATTGTTAATACGGTGCCAAGTTTCTGGTACAGACTCTCCCAGATGTCTCAGGTTAGAAAAATCACCGTCAGATCAGCCATGTTATGTTCCTTGAGGCAACCGACATGATATTCTCTACCACACTGGTAAAAAAATACATGAATGATTTAATGCACAAATTATCACTGCAGCCTTAAAGGCACATGACAGAAACATCAAGATAACATTCATAAATAAATTATGGAAGGACAACAGTATCCACATTCACATAGGTAAACCATGTCTATAACTCTATATGATTGGCAAACGTACTTGGTCACAGAGCAGCACAGTCCGGGTACTGAATTTCTTTTTGCTGAAATCATGGAGCCTGTCAAATAATTCAAACAGATAATCATGGTTATATATATGAAGGAAAAGATTCTTGGGAGTATTAGAGTGTTAGAGATAGAGTTGTATTTGTACTTGTATTGTGTTTTCTTGTACTCCAAGACTATACGGCCTATATAATGAAAGGTCACCCCCCCCCCCCACGTTTGGGTGTGAGGTGTTTTCCCAATTCTCTACATGCTTTCAAGCTGATAATGGGACTGAATTTGTGAATAATGCTATGCAACGGTCCTTCCTTGATCACGGCATCGTTTTTCACTTATCCTGTCCCTATACCTCACCACAAAACGGAAAGGCCGATCGTGTCTTGCGTACGCTCAACAATTCTGTGCGTACATTGCTTATCCATGCCTCCATGCCCCCCACTTATTGGGCTGAGGCACTCTCTACAGCCACATATTTGCTCAACCGCCGCCCCTCCTCTGCCATTAAGAACGAAATTCCTCACTTTCGTCTCTTTGGTTCCCCACCCTCCTATACACATCTGCGTGTTTTTGGTTGCCTGTGCTATCCTAATTTGCAGGCTACTTCGAAACACAAACTTGCTCCACGTTCTGCAGCCTGTGTTTTTCTAGGATACCCCTCATTGTCTTGATCTCGCTACTCGACGGATAATTATCTCTAGACACGTTATCTTCAATGAGTTTGTTTTCCCTTTTGCTAGCGAGACACCTACTTCTACTCCTAGCTGTTTTGATTTTTTACTCGGTGACGCCTTGGATATTGCACCTTGTTCTACTAATCCTGCAGCTAGTGGCTCCCCTGCGGCCGCTCCGTCTTCGTCTGATGGGCGCGGTGCCCTACCCCCATCAGCCTCTACTACTCCGGGCGGGTGTGGCTTCGTGCCCCCGTCTGGTCGCTCGGCGTCTTCTGTACCGGCTGAGCTGGTCGCCTCGTCAGCTGCTGCACCGGCTGAACCGGTCGCCTCGGCTACACCAGCTGAACCGGTCGCTTCGGCTGAGCCGGTCGCCCCTGTCATCGACCCGGTCTTGGCTGACCCGGTCGCCCCTGCTTCACGGTCCGCCGATGCGCCGGCCGGTTCACCTGCAGCTTCGCTCGCTGCTCCTGGACGGTTCCGTGGTTTTGTCTACAGCCGTCGCCCTTCTGCAGACAACGCAGCTCCTTCTGGCCGGTTGTCTGGCCGTCCTATTCATGGACCCTTACCACCCGGAAGGCTTGGGATTTCTGCTGGCATATCTGCTTCTCTCCAACCGCCTTCACCGCCGCGACACCCGATGACTAGTACTGCCTCACCGCCTCCAATTTTACGTCGGCTGACACGTCTTCAGTCTGGTACGATTCCGCCTGTCAGTTACCGGAATATGTCTGCTGTTCCGACAAACTATCGCAGTGCACTTGCTGATCCCAATTGGCGAGCTGCCATGGCAGATGAGTTTCAGGCATTGCTGGATAATGGTACTTGGCGTCTAGTTCCGCATCCACCTGGTGCTAATGTTGTGACCGGGAAGTGGATCTACAAGCATAAGTTCCACTCTGATGGTTCTCTTGCGCGTCACAAGGCTCGTTGGGTCGTCCGTGGATTTTCTCAGCAGCCTGGCATTGATTATGATGAGACTTTTAGTCCTGTTGTCAAGCCTGGCACGATTCGTACTGTTCTGAGTATTGCAGTTTCTCGCCAGTGGCCTATTCACCAGCTCGATGTGAAGAATGCTTTTCTTCACGATCATCTCGACGAAACTGTGTATTGCCAGCAGCCACCAGGTTTTGTTGATCCGGCTTATCCTGATCATGTTTGTCTTCTTCAGAAATCTTTGTATGGTTTGAAGCAGGCTCGATAGAGTTGTATTTGTACTTGTATTGTGTTTTCTTGTACTCCAAGACTATACGGCCTATATAATGAAAGGTCACCCCTGCACGTTTGGGTGTGAGGTGTTTTCCCAATTCTCTACATAGAGAGCCGAATGAAAACATATATAAATAACAGAACTGTATACTAAATCCTGGACCAGATGTTAAAGAACTTCTGGTTTTGAAGAATGCTATAGCACTTGGCAAGTTGCCATTAAACAAAAACAAAGTGTAACTTTCTTCATTATAAAGGTACCAATGATATGACTTCCACAAACCAGTAAATACTTAGCGCAAAAACCATAACAAGCACAAGTAGAAATTATGAACTAATGCTAACACATAATTAACTAGGGTACATAAAGCTTAAAGAATAATGAAATTAACATCTATGCAAGAGTAATCGGCGTGTTGGTAGATATTAAAGAGATTAAGCATTCAGACATTGATATCCCTTAGGTCAACCAGTCTATACAACAAACACCACTTCCTGATAAGAAGTCTACCAAATTTCCTCTGCTCGCCCAGGTAATGATTATGGAAGACCATGGACACACAGTTTATGAAAGTGTAAACGAAAAACAAACCAGAGTGAATATACAAGGAACATGACCATGGACAACACTTACTTGCACAGCGCACAACCACCAAATCCAGTCTCAGTTTTAGCAATACGTATCGAACGTTTGAATATCTCTTCCAAGGGGTCAGCTCCTTCAATCCTCCCAGCAGCTATTGCATTGTTATTATATGCCAAACAACTCTCCCTCTGTTGTCTATTCTCACAATATCGGCAACACCAAGCTTCCTTTGGGGTAGCAAACAAACCAACGCATTCTGCAATGAAGGAAATACAGTATAGCAAGTAATGAGAATCAAGCAATGCAGCTCTGTTACAAAGGCAAAGGGGAAAACGGACATAATTCTTGATTTCATAGATTTTAGAAACAAGAACTGCAAGATGACAGTAAGAAACAGTTGACCATGAGTGTAAAAATGCAGCATTGAAATTTAACGAAAAAGATTGCACAACAGGAACTCAGGAAGCCCAAGTAGACTACAAATCGACCATAGCATTACCACATATAGGTGAATTTCGGAAGGTCTGACACCTGGATTTTAAGCACTGCTAAGATCGCTGTAGATAGTAAATTAAGTTTTCCACTAGAAAACACATCTAGACAGCCACATATATCCTAGAAGAGAGTTTAATGCTGCTTAATTGAGCAGTAAGCAAACATTCAGCATATCATATTGGCTACATAATTCTATTACCTCTGTGAAAAGCTCTTGGACAGGTATCACAAAGTAGAAGCTGACCACCATCTGAACAAATGCTGCACAAGTCGTCACTTTGTCTGTTTGACTTTTGACCTTTTGAGAGTGAAATGGACAGCTCATGCAGCGAAACACCGTTCGACATATATATGTTGTGATAACTACAATAGTATTTGTGGGAGAGATTAGAGTTTGAATTGTACTCTTTAAAAAAAAAACTGCAGGGATGTACTCACGGTTTGCGTCGAGCAGCTCGACCAGCATGAGCTTCAAACTGTGAAGGGCTAACCTGTTTGTTAAATTGAACGAATTAGAGAATTAGACTAGGCTGAACTATAAGTTGAGTTGTTACATTACATCAACATGTACCTAATGAAAGGGGCTCCAAAGTCCAACTTACCACTGTGTTGCAGCAATGACAGTATATCCCAAGTTCCTTTATATATCCATCCAGTAACCTCTAGAAAGTTGCCAGTACAAGTTTTAATAACAGATAACATTTGTACTGGTTCGAAACGGTAAGTTGGGAGACGAATAAGAAACTGACCTTTCCGCCAACATAGTAGCCAACATCAGTGCCCTCTGGTAAAACTCCACTCATGAAAACCACCTTATGCATACCCTTATCCCTTTTTTGTCATATAAAATAGCAAAATGGGGATCACTGAGATGTGAGTAGGTAAAGGAAAATGATGCATCATAAATGGCAATACCTACTTTCTTGTAAGCCTTCCTATACTCAAAGATTTTACTCCTGGGGATGCACTTCTATATCCCTTGGCAGATGAAGTCGAACCTCGTGCAACTTTCGATGGCCTAAACAAAAGTTTGGCAGCAACCAATTGTTTGACGCCCCACGCAAATATTTTTTATGCGATAAAAAAAAATGGAATGGCCAAATCTATTACAAAGTTTACCTAGCATTTTTCTTAGATCCCTTGGACTCAAGACATAAATCACAAAACAAAGCAAATTTCCCACTGCGGGGTGTGCTGAATGAACCTGAGAGATTAGACATTGATCAATATTTTAGAAATGAATGAAATCAAGCTAGGCGAACTAGGTGGGGATGAGAGGAAAAACCACCCACTTTTGCAGGCTTGGCATCTGAATGTTCTCAGCTGAGGTGCTGGACCTATTGCCTTCCGTATTGCAGACTCCAACATGTCTAAGGTAGCATCCGTGCATGCCCTTAATACATCATGCAAATTATTTCCATTTTCCAGGAAAATGTAGTCCGACGGGTGCTTTTTGGTACTCCCAGCATGCACCTCGAAATAGTAAGGTGAAATGACCTGCAAATTCAAGGGACATTGGTTCAACTCGCAGAGTTGGGAGAGCAAGATAGTGGTTTTGGAGAAGAGAAAACTCACTTCTCGGCCTTTGCATGAAGAGCAAGCACACAATATGCCGAAACGTTTGATAACTCCCCGGAGTACTGCCCGCTGAAATAAGAGCAGAAACATATCCCTGATCAAAACTACAGCAACCATGAAACTAACCACAGAAAGCGTTCGATATGATATCTTGACATCTAGAATATCAGCTGAAGATAAGAAACCTCGCACTTTCTGCATTCATCATAATGCGACGTGGACAAGTGTGTTTTTTTTAGTTCTGTAGTAATGAAAAGACAGCGCCCATGCCATGGAAGTGGTATGCTCGTCTTTTGTTATTTGATATTAACCTACTATACAGCATTGTATTACTTGGGCGCACCTGATGGCGTAGACGAGTGTATCAATACATACCTTGCCTTTCCTCATGATGTACTTGACGGGCTGGCCTTCCAGCAGGCCGGTGGCGAGAAGCTCCTTGAGGTTGGTGGGGACCTTGTTGGCATTATTCCACTTGCTGTTGTTGATGCTTGTGGTGGTGTTGGGTGACGGTGAGGAGGCATTGCTGGCGGTGGTGGTACCTGAGAGGTCTTCCTCGTTGCCGCTGTCCTTATCCCTGAACAACAGTGATCTGGTGAAGCGCCTGAGCGCTGGGCTGGGCTTGGCGTCCTCCTCTTCCTCCGGCGGTTCCGCTTTGGGCTTGACCGGAGTGGCAATGGCATTGTCATTTTCGTTTTCGGTGTGTGGAGGAAGCGGAGTCTTGTCCTGGAGCATGGAGCGCGTGATCCGCCTAGGCGGCGACTCCGGCGGAATGATGATGTCGGGATCCGCTTCCAGCGGCGGCTGAGGACTGGGGTCAGCAGCCATCAAGGCGAGCACGGGGCCGGCGGGCTGGTGGACAGCATGGGCTCCACCTTGGGGAGGATCTGCAGCAGGACGCGGGCGCTTGGGCTTGGGCTTGGGCTTGGCGTCCGCCGGTGTCGAGAGGGTGCGCGATGAGCGGCGGGTGCGGCCGAGGGGCGACGCGAGTGCTGCCTGGGAGGCGATGGCGAAGGCGAATTCGCGCTTGAGGCCGGCGCGGACGCCGGAGCGCAGCACGAAGGAGTTGGCCTCCTCCTCCTCCTCCATGGTGGATCCCCCATCTGGCGCCGCCATCTTCAAATCATTCGACCGATGCAGATCGAATCCAACCCAATCGGGTCCTCTGCTACCGACCAGAAGAGGATTTGCTTTGCTGACCCAATCGGATCCTCTGCTACTACTCCTCTCGCAAGGGCAGGCAACGGGGGAATTGGAATTCGGCGTCTCGCTGGGCGGAGAAGAAGAAGAATCACCTCCTTCCTCCTTAATCAGCACTACTCTACTGTTGGTGGGTGCTTGCTCGTGCTCACCGTCGCCCGTGTAATTTTACGTCTTGGTCCTCCTTCCTCAGGCCAAAATGTAAAATTGCATCTAAAATAGCGCCAAAATGCAAAAGACCATCCATGTTTATGTTCTCATTACAAAGCCAAAGAGATATGATAGAAAAAAAGGCTTTTTTTAGAAAAAATAAAAAGGTGTGTTAGGCTGCACAAGTATATGTTGTAATCTGACAAATACATATAATAAACTACTCCGTCTCAAAAAGAATTCAATTCTAGCACGGTACTATGTGTTTGTAGTTTAAGTTCGATTAATTTTAAATTAAAAAATATTAATAGTTATGATATGAAATAAGCATCATTGAATTAGCCACAAATATATTTTTATAATAAATTTATGTTGAGTCATAAATATTAATATAACTTTTATATAAACTTAGTCAAACATGAACCACTTTAGTTTGCACGCAATCCGTAGTTGCATTTTTTGGACAGAGGAGTAAATTAAAAATCATTTACAGGATAGATCATGGGTTTTTATGATGGCGAAGATAGATACAATACTAAAAAAAAAGAAGGTACGAAAAAAAAAAGATAGATAGACTGAGAGTGACCCGAGTACCCGGCCCGACCCGAACGCAAGCAGCAGCATTAGCAGCAGCAGAGTCAACAGCTCAGGCCATTGCTTCCGATCCGAGGGTAGGTTAGCAATTCCCTTCCCTTGTCAGAGAGGGAGGGTGGGAGGGAGGGAGCCCCTCCGCCGCCACCTCCAGCTCCATCCCCTTCCTTCCTGTGACGGTGACTAGAGACTAGAGAGAGATGGCAGCCGCGGCGGTCCTGTCGCTGCTGCTCGTGTCGGCGCTGGCGGGGGCTGCGGCCGGCGGTGATATCGTCCACCACGACGACGAGGCACCCAAGATCCCAGGATGCAACAACGATTTCATCCTGGTAAGCTGTTTGGCTTTCCATTTAGCCCCCCAATCCCAATCGAATCCAATCCCCCCAAATGCCCTTGCTTTACTTAGCAACTGCTCCTACTATTAGTATTAGCCCATTTCATCGCCTATATACTCTGAATAATAACAATAATAACCCCGTCCTTTAGCTAGGCCAGGCCTTCAATTCCCCTATAGGAGTATGTATAACTGTATACTATATAGCTAAGGTCGTTCAATTCATCAAAAGAAAGAGGCTGGGCTAGCACAATCGTACTTCTTTCTACCTGGCTGCCGTGATCGCCCAATGCATCCATCGCCAACAGCTTCTTGCTTAACTTAGCCACTGCTGTCCTACATTACATTACAAGATCAGAACGAGGACCAGAATGTTTGCTTCCCTGTTTCGTCTAGCTAAGCTATCTATGGCATCCCTCCCTACTATTACTGATTCTCCCCTATTACGTGCCCCTTGCTGATCTTGTAAGGTCAAAGTGCAAAGCTGGGTCAACGGCAAAGAGGGTGACGAGTTTGTTGGTGTTGGTGCTCGCTTTGGTCCCAAAATTGTCTCCAAGGAGAAGCACGCAAACCGAACTAAGCTCACGCTGGCAGACCCTATCGAGTGCTGCTCCCCTCCAAAAGACAAGGTTTATCTTCTGCAATTTCAACCTACAGTTATGGAGTATTTCTTCTGTCTTTCAACCCCAACTTCTGTACCGCAGCGGCTAAGTGCTTCGTTCTTGCTCTAGGTTTCTGGAGACATTCTTTTAGTTCAAAGGGGCAAGTGCAAATTCACAAAGAAAGCAAAGTTTGCTGAAGCTGCCGGTGCTTCTGCCATAGTTATCATAAACCATGTCCACGGTGTGATGTTCTCCTATTTATGACTTATGGCATTGCTTGTTATAAATTTTTCCATATGAACCTACCTATGCATGTTCCTCCAAAAAGGCAAAAACACCTACTACTATTTTTTATAAGATATTATAAAATGTGTATCACTATCCGAGGGATGCTTTATTTTGCTAATTCTATCATTCATTTACCCTGCAGAACTGTACAAGATGGTCTGCGAAAAAAATGAGACGGATCTTGACATACATATACCTGCAGTTCTCCTGCCAAAAGATGCAGGTTCTGCTTTACACACACTTCTTACAAGCGGTAAATCAGGTAAATTGTTAGCTTAAAGTGCACCAGCATTTCAATTTTCATTTGGAACATAAAGAGTGTTCACTATTATTAACAAGGCTTTCTTTCAGCTTTATGTGGACTTGTATCTTGGTTTGTTTGTTCTATAGCTTACTGTATACTGATGCGTCCGTGTCTCTTCCTTAGTTTCCGTGCAGCTGTACTCTCCAGATCGTCCTGTAGTCGACACTGCAGAGGTATTTCTATGGCTTATGGCTGTGGGTACAGTCCTTGGTGCGTCATACTGGTCTGCATGGAGTGCTAGAGAAGCAGTTATTGAACAAGAAAAGCTCTTGAAGGTTCTGATCTCTATGCCATGACACTTGCTCCAATACAGCATCGACTTTTTTTTCTCGAATACGCAGGAGAAAATACAGCATCGACTTGAAATGATATACTGACAATGAACTTATTGTTGTTAAGGATGGCCATGAAGGCCTATTTAATGTTGAGGCCGGAGGTTCTAGTGGCATGGTAGATATCAATGTGGCATCAGCGATAATGTTTGTGGTGGTTGCATCGTGCTTCTTGATAATGCTATACAAACTGATGTCGTACTGGTTTGTGGAGCTACTGGTGGTAATCTTCTGCATCGGCGGTGTAGAGGTGCAATTCTACCTCACTAATCCTACACTGTTTTCCAGTTGATCACTACACCAACTGTTTTTGCACTTAGTCCTTTGTTGTTCCTCCTTCCTTAAACACCATTGCTCATGCAGGGTCTGCAAACATGCTTGGTAGCTCTGTTATCAAGGTACAGTGGGTTTCTGTTGGACGCCAGTTTTTTCCCCTAAAAATAATAATATGACTAAACTGTGAAACCTTTCAGATGGTTCAAACCTGCTGCAGAATCTTTTGTGAAAGTGCCATTCATTGGAGCTGTTTCACATCTTACTTTGGCAGTTTGCCCATTTTGCATTGCATTTGCTGTTCTATGGGCTGTTTTCCGCCAACTTCCCTATGCTTGGATTGGCCAAGATATTCTTGTGAGTGTGCCACTATCTATAGTATTTGATGCCCCCCAATGTCGCTGTGACAACAACTGATTCCAAACTATGTATTTATCAGGGCATCGCACTGATAGTTACAGTCATCCAAATTGTCAGAGTACCCAACCTCAAGGTAATCAAATTACTGTTGATTTTTTACTTTCTGCCTGCAGTTGACCTTTACCAGGGGTTTTCTTCATAACTGGTGAGGTATCTGTTTTGTTTACCCTCTGGCCGTGATCAGGTAGGTTCGGTTCTCCTCAGCTGTGCCTTCCTGTATGACATCTTCTGGGTGTTTGTCTCCAAGAGGTGGTTTCATGAGAGTGTGATGATTGTGGTATGTATTACGAAAGGGCATCCTAATATTTGGCGGCGATAGTATCCTGGCTTTGTGGCTGTGCATGACTGTTTCTTCCGATAGGTTGCACGTGGTGATAAGACTGACGAGGACGGTGTGCCCATGTTGCTAAAAATTCCACGAATGTTTGATCCGTGGGGTGGATACAGCATTATTGGCTTTGGCGATATCCTTCTTCCTGGGCTGCTAGTTGCCTTTGCACTAAGGCAAGTCTAGTCTGCATAACGTCTGCCTTGTCTTGTATATGGATTAGAGCGATGAATTTCGTTTGAACTGTTTGTTGTTCAGATACGATTTTGTTGCGAAGAAGAGCCTTCAGTCTGGTTATTTTTTGTGGTCAATGGTGGCATATGGTTCTGGTAAGTTTGAGTCCATTCAGGAGGCGGAACGAAGATTGAACCATGGGGTTTCTTTAGTGGAGACTAACAGGCTATCTCTTGTGTGGTTGGCCGCATGATCTATCAGGACTTCTAATCACATATGTTGCGCTGAACTTGATGGATGGGCATGGCCAACCTGCCCTTCTGTACATCGTGCCCTTCACACTAGGTAATGAAGATGTCCTTAACATAAATATGCAGATTATGAATGCCCAAGCAGAGGGACCATTGCATTGCATTGCTTGATGCACGTGTTTGTTTGTGCAGGAACACTGATCGCGCTTGGATGGAAGAGAGGGGAGCTGCAGAACCTGTGGATGAGGGGAGAGCCAGAGAGAGTGTGCACGCATATGCACATACCGCTGCTGCCGGCGACCCCAAACTAACGGACCAGAATGCGCCTACTAATATGGCAATAACTAGCAGTAATTAAATTACTAGCTGATGTTTGTGCATGTATCCTTGAATTACTAGCTAGCTTGGTTTATCAATTTGATTTGATTGTTCATCATCAAGCATGGCATGATGCCTGTGTCTGTGTCTGTTATTATCTATCTATATATAATAGTATGACATGTATATCTACTAGCTCCTGTCTACCTTGTCAAAGTGAAATATATGTAGCTAGGATCGAGTATCAAACAGGAGTATATCTACTAGCTCCTGTCTAACATTTGTACTGCAGTTAACAGAATATTAAAAAGTGCAGCAAGCAGATATCAGTTGAAGTGGTGCACTCGCTTTGCCGGCGATGTCACCTCCTGCTCCATCGACGGCCCCGGCAGCAGGTTGAGGTCCAGCCCCTGCAGCCCACTGCCGGTGCTATCGGCGGTGGGCAGCGGCCGGTGGCGCCTCATGTGGCCGCCAAGCGCCTGCCCCGACGAGAAGGCCGCGCCGCACGCCGAGCACTCGTGCGCCGATGTGCGGGGGCTAAGCCTCGTGGTGATCTCCGGCCGTCGCGGCCTCTTGTTGCCATTATTGCTGTGGCTGGTGCGGTGGCCGCCGAGGGCCTGGAAGGAGGGGAAGCACCTGTTGCAAGTCTTGCACTCGTACGCCGCCGTGCACTTGCTGCTGGACACAGCAGGGCCCTGCTGGTGCTGGGCGAGGAGGATGAGGCATCTCGCCACCATGTCCTCCTCCTCCTTCTCCTGCTGCTGTGACATTGAGGTGGTGTTGGTACCGCTGCCGCTGTGGGACGAGGATGACGAGCATTGGTGACGTCGCTTGCTGGTCAGCCTGCCGCCGGAGACGACCATCTTGAGCGGCAGCTCTCTCCCATCCTCCTCCTCCTCCTCGCCCATCGATCTGTATATTGCGAGGCATGCAAAATGGAGGTCGCCGAATCTCCCATGGATATAATTATATATATAAATATTGGAGGTGCTGCATGCATGCACGCATGCTCCGTATAGCAGTGTAAGGAATAGGATAGGACGCCTGTTTAATTTCTTCCTCTCTTTTTATAGCCAAAGCAAAATTAAACAAGCCGACAGCCATTACTAACTCAATCTTGATATTATCTTAACAAAAATATCGTCGAGATTAAAGCAAAATTAGTTGCCGCACGCCATTAAAAGGCGGCTTAATTTTGTCACTAGTAGAAATCAGTACAAATCCATGCCCGTTTGTTGAAACCTGAAAGATATTATGACTTACATAATAATATAGCATTTCCACCTCAAACAGGTCACAGACACATAAATCACCTCAAACAGGTGCACAGTAACGAGTCCAATTATATTGCTCAAAGTGTTAGCGCTAACCCTAGGGGGAACAGCTAGGAGACAAAGTACCCGTTGAAATTAAAGCCCGGCCTAAATTTCAGTTACATATATCAAGCTGAATTTGTTTATGGCCTCCTTGCAAATTCTATAGTAAAACGTCTATACACTTTTTTTAAGAGATTATTGCTGCTCTTATTATTCTTCCTATGTTATACAAATAAATAGAGTGGCTAGGAGCATTGCACAAAGTCAAAGGCGTCTCTATTGTTTTATGGAACAATCAAGATAAAATCATATTGAAATGAAGTGTAACCACGCTATTTGTACATGCCACCTTACTATACTAGCTATGTTACCGCTAGAGATCATCTCAATTTTGCGTAAACTGATGTGGTACTGCTCAGTGTCAAGCCCCACTGGCAGCGCGACCCAGCATCCGCTCGCAGGTTGCAGCCATTGATTTGGGATTTTAATCAATTTTTTTGAGATGTTGCAAATGTGATTTATGCGATGTTGCAACTGCGAATCCGTGATGTTTGCAATATGATTTATGAGGTGTTGCAACTTCAAATTCATGATGTTGCAATTGCAAATTGAAACAAGCGTTCAATTTTGCTTCATGATTTTTTTTTCCTCAGAAATGTTGCATGAACCATTACATAGGTGAAGAGAGGATTTGGGTGAGGAGATGCCTAATTTCACCCAGGTGAGCTATAGCTTTGGAGTGTCTACCTATCAGCCAGGTGAAAGGTACCCCTTCCTCACCTAAATCTTGAGCCATTGGATCAAAATGGTGGATGGCTCAGATTGGATCTAGAAAAATCACCCCAACCCTAATCCTTTTCTTCCTCCCCTACTCTTTCTCTCCTCCCCAGTCCAACCCACCGCCGCCGCCCATCCTGCCCTACCGCCACCCCGCCAGCCTCTCCCCTCCGGTCACTACTACACAAATCATTTGTAATGACCCTTCTCTTTTTTCAGTAATAACGGGCACCCGAAAAAACGTCATTGCAGTGCCTTGTTGCTAATGTCATCGGTGTAGCGTCATTGCTGTGACCACTATAATAACGGGCAACCATGACATCATCATCGCATCCATTATTACAAATGGATGGTTCAGAATAATAACAGACGACGCTGACATCATCATTGTCCGTTATTGACACCCGGCCCAAGTTGATATGGCCCATAGTGGCCCATGAGCGCCGTGTGCGCATGTTTAGTACCACCTTACTAGTTTAGAGAGGGTGGAGCCAACTTATAAGCCTTTGTCCCCCAACCATAGCACCTTCGGGTTGACTCTTTTACATGAAGCGAGGACGAAAGTGTAAGCAGGGTGCTATGTGTACGCGTGCCCGCCCCACGGAAGGGCTGGACGGTGCGACTTTGGGAGACGGGGTGTTACAGTTATTACAAATACCTTCTTTAATAACGGTATCACTGCTGACATCATCATGGACCGTTATTACAGTTGGCCACCAATTCGTGAAATGCTTCCAGGTCGCGAGGGCGATTGTGACCAAAGTCACGGAAAATACTGCGATCAATCATCCCTTCTTGAAAATAGTCGATGACCTCTGAGTCGGGGATGGGAACGCATGATGCTTTTATGGCGAAGAACCGTCGGTTGTAGTCACGCAGGGATTCATCTGACTTCTGCTTGCAAGCTCGGAGTTCATATTTACTACCGGGGCACTCGTAAGAACCCTGATAGTTTGAGACGAAAGCCTTCTTTAGTGCATGCCAGCTGTCAATAGAGTCTAGGCAGAGAGATTCAAGCCAGGTAAGCGGGCCTTGCTCCATTGCGACAGGAAAGTATAGCATCTTGGAGATATCATCCCCTCCTGCTGCTTCAATTGCTGAGGAATATCGTCGTAGCCAGATATTGGGGTCTTGTGTCCTGTCAAAGTTGGTGAGCTGATGCGGATGGCGCGTGTATAACACGGCAATGCGTCTCAGCTAGACGTCCCACGCCCACCTGTGGAGTCTGCTGTGTGTGAGGTAGCTTGTGCCCTTCCCTCTCAAATGTTGTTGATGTGGTGCCTCGCATCGGTTGGTGGGACGACTTGAGAGCGGGCTGGGCGAGGGGGTTCCTCGCGGGGCCTATGAGTGCCCTTCGATTTTGCGGCGGAACTGCCATAGTGGCTGCTCTGGCGCTTTGCTGAGGGGGTACGGTGATGGGAAGAACTCTTGCTCTTTGAAGTGGAGCGACTTCCATCCAGACGATCGACCATGACCGCCGTGGCTTCGAGGTGAGCTTTAGCTAGGGAGATGTCGGGGGTCGCTTGGAATCCTTCCAGACACTCACGGCGAACATGATGTTGGCCGCAGGTGACTTGAAGATGCCTTCATTATCGAAGTCTTTGTTGAGGTTTTTCATCCTGATGTGGCGACGCCTAAGAGCACGAGAGCGATTACGCTCAATCTGGAGTTCCCTGTCAGCCTGGGTTTCTCCGTCGACTGTAGGGGTGTCGTCGGAGACGACCTCGTCGTCGCTTTCGTCGTGGATGGTTGCGCAGCGTTCGCGGGTTGGGTTGTCAGGCCCAAGCTGTCCGTTGTTGGAGATAACGGAAAGTTCCTTGCCTTCCTGAAAGGGAAGCAGAGGAGAAGTGCCCTGTACTTTGAAGGAGTCATTGGCTTCTTGGAGAGCGAGGACAGGATCCATGTCGGGCCAATAAACGATAACCCCCGAGGGGGTTGTGATCATGACAAGATCTGAGTTGGCCTGGCGAGCTTGGTGAAGCTTCTTCATCAGAAGAGTCTGATAGGTCGTGGCCGAATTTGTTAACCCAAAGGGAAACTGAGGCGCGCGCGATCTACGCGGTGAAGTCTTCGTCCCACGGGAACTTGGATTGAAGCTCCTGAGAACCTGTGGAGTAGTTGTCACGGTCCTGATCGTAGAGCCCCGGTGGAAGTAGGAGGTTATCTGGAGTCCACCAGGGGGTCGTGGACGCGGGGGACTATCCTGCTGCTTGATAGGGACAGGGTCGGTTTTGTTGTGTGCCCGAACTGGAGTCTGCTTTGGGCGCCATGTACTCCTCCGAGTAGGATACGATCCGAAGATCGTGTCAGAATTTGGAATTTTCCGTGATCCTCGCGGTGTGATCCACGCGGGTGGTGGAGCTGACGCTACCGTCTCGCCACGCAGTTCACGTCGGAGCTTGCCGTCCTGGTTTGAGGTGCAAAGCCAGGAACCAAAGATGAATGTCGCGCCTTCTTCGAACTTGGTGACGATGGAGGCGCTGAAGGATGCCATCGACTCTTTAGCGAGTTCTCGACGGGTAGATCCCACAGACGGCGCCAAAGTGTCGGCGATGCTGACTAGGTTCTCGAGGGGATGCTCCGAGAGAAGGGTTTGAGGAGAAGTCGTCGAGAATCTAAAATCGAAGGTGACAAGAAACGATTTAGACAGGTTCAGGCCGCAATATGCGTAATACCCTACGTCCTATATTATGTATCTTGTATTGATGAGATGTTTTTGAGGGGAGGTCCCTGTCTCCCCTTATATATGCCGGAGGACAGGGTTACATGGAAACCGTATATGATCAGGAGACTTTTACAAGTTAATCTCTAATTTCCTAATACAACCTATCCTAACCGACTAGGACTAATCCTTGTCTTGTGCGTGAAGTCTTGTACTTGGGCCGGCCCATAGGGTGGCCTGCTAGGGTTGTTTAGTCCATCAGGACTCTACACCGTCACAATCTTTAATAACGGATGTGGCTGATGTCATCACCGTCCGTTAAAAATCGAGGATAGGGCTAACTTTAGAGGTGACGCCGTTACTAAAAAAGCACAAACAAGAGGTGACGTCATGCGTCCGTTATTATTTTCAATAACGGTGAGATGCTGACGTCTCTACGTCCGTTATTAAAAATCAAGCACTAGATTTATCAAATTTAAAATTTGAATTTTTTCGAACGACCTCGGATGGAAAAAGTGAGAAAATACGAGTTGTAGATCTTGAAAAGTTACGAAACTTTATAGTTAATAAGTTTTTTATTTAAAGTTATCTAGTCGACGAAAACTAAGTTTGAAAGAGTTCAAATTTGAATTCAAATTTTGTAAATGATCTCGGATGGAGAAACTATCAATATGAAAGTTGTATATCTCGAAAATTTATGAAACTTTGTATATTTGATAATTTTTTATTTGAATTCGTTTATAGCCTCAAACAAACGATTTACACTCGGGTGCGTATAATATGTGGGGAAAGAAAATTGATACTAGACACAAGTGAGTGTGTGGTGTGGTGGTAGAAGGGGTTGTGTGTGACGGAGAGGTCGCGGGTTCGAATCCCGCTAGCGTCAAGTTGTGAATTTTTTCTTAAATGTGATCGGTGGGGAGAGGGGATGGTGAGGGCCTCCCCTAATTAAATATATTTTTTTTACTATTTTTCGGTGCATTTTGGTGTTATTGAAAATGGACACTACAATAACATATGTGATGACGTCATCCGCTCATTATTACAGTGATGACGTCATATGTCCGTTATTGCAGTGACATTTGCAATAACGGGTGCGATGACGTTATCCTACCCGTCATTGCAGTGGCTATTTCTAATAACGGACGCATTGGCCATCATTGCAGTGGCGCCACTGCAATGACGACAACTTAATAATGGACGGGACGTCCGTCATTACAATGCCATTTTGCTCGTCATTACGGTGCTCTATTGTAGTAGTGGGTGTGCCAACACCTCCACCACCACGCCACCCCACCCGCCCGCCACGCGCCATCACCGTCGTGCGCCCCCGTCGCCACCCTGTCCCGACCGCCATCCACCGCCGCCGGCCCCGCCGACGTCTCTGCCACCGGCCAGCCGCCCCGGGCCCTCCTCTAACCTCGGGGGTGAGGATGGCCCCCAACAACCCCGGGACCCTAACCTCGCCGGGAGTTCGCCAGAATCTCGCCGGAGTTGAAGAAGACGAGGAAGGTGGAAGATAAGATGAATTCAGGATTTGGGTGAGGAGATGCCTAATTTCACCCAGGTGAGCTATAGCTTTTCCTTTACATAAATGTTGTGGTGGTAGTTTTACTGGAAGTGGTACCGTCCGATGTCCCAAATTGATGTGCTGTATATGTAGGTACGCCGTTGACCAGCTAGCTACAACTGTCGTTGTATATCTTAATGAACTTTATACATGCATGAATACAATAATAAGATTGGCTGATAGACAATGAAATCAAGCTGCAGGGGATGGATTTGAATTTGATTATCAAGTTATGACTGCTCGTACTTTGCCTTGGGTCAAATGTTTGACAAGTGCATGTCTTTACATACATATAATAATGTATTCAAACTGATTAAATAAATATGACGATGATGGTTATTCTCATCATTATCTTCTTCTCTTCTTCTTTGTCTTCTTGGTACGCACGTATGTATTTAGAGGGACATCGAAGCAATATAATGCATGCATGTGGTATTGATTTAACACAACTTCCATTAATCAATTGATGGTTGTATTATCAATTATCCCAGCAATTGGAGGATAATAATAATAATGATAATAACAATAACAATAACAATAATAATAATAATAATAATAATAATAATATAAGATGATGGGTGGATATGTATGGGATATTCTGGTTCCATTAAATTTTGAGAATTGCAACATGCAACGAGAAATCAATCGAATTAAATAAACAAGCGTGGAGGTCTACTAGCTAGTATAGTTAATAATAATATTATTATTATTATAAGCACACCTAGCATGTAATTCAACCGTGGCAACTAATTCGATGCATGCACTGGCCTGGTCTGCTTGTCTGAATCTGATCTGACAAAAACTAGTAGTAAAAAAAGGATCCGAGTCATGGCGAGCACTACTGCGCGCTGCTGCTTGATCAATGCAAGAGATATACTACTATACCTTTTGTGATATTTGAATTCGGCTATATATATGGTACGGTGGGCCGGATGGCTAGCTATTACAAACCACATTTAGTTTCTTCTTCGTTACATTTATAATATCGATCGGTGATCGATCTGCCGGCGGTTCGGAGATCATGTTCTTCCGCACTCCTCCCGGCGGCGGCGAGACGGCGGCGGCGGAGGTGAGCAGGAGCACGAGGACGTGGAGCAGCAGCAGCAGCAGCAGCACTAATGGCGGCAGGGAGTCGTCGTCGTCGTCCTTGTCGGGCATCAGCAACAGCAGCGGCGGCGCGTACGAACAGCAGGAGGGCTCCGCCGGTGGTGGTGACGGGGGCAATAACGAGCAGGTAGTGGGCGTGGCCGTGGGGAAGGAGGTGAAGGAGTCCAAGGCCAACCTCACGTGGGTGCTCAGCAACATGGACGCCATCATCGACAAGACGAGGAGGAAGCAGGCGACGGTGCTGCTCCTTCACGTCCATCGCCCGGCCAAGACCATCCCCTTCAGTACGGCCTCGCTCCTATATATATATATATATGTATATATATGTATATATGTATATATATGTATATGTATATATGTATATATGTATGTATGTATGTATGTATGTATGTATGTATGTATGTATGTGTGTGTGTATGTGTGTATGTATGTATGTATATATGAAGACAAATATAATGTACATACAGTGGGCGCCAACTTCCCCGCGGAGCAGCTTCACGAGTCGGAGGTGTCGGCGTTCCGGCAGGCCGAGACGCAGGCGATGCACCGGGCCATGGCCAAGTACAGGGCCATGTGCGCCAAGGTGAAGGTGCAGGCCGTGTGGCAGGTGCTGACGGTGGGCGGCGACGGCGACGTCGCGCAGGGGATACTGAGCCTGGTGGCGCAGCACGGCGTGAGGCGGCTCGTCGTGGGAGCGGCGGCGGACAAGCGGTACAGCAGCAAGATGAGGGCGCCGAGCTCCAGGACGGCGGCGAGCGTCCAGCAGCAGGCGCACCCGCTGTGCAGCGTCTGGTTCGTCTGCAAAGGCAACCTCGTCTGCACCAGGCCGGCGGCAGAGATCGTGCAGCTGCAGGTCCAAGGTCCAGCTCTAGCCCCAGGAGGCGATGACATCTTTGCAGAGGCCGAGAAGCGAGACGACCTGCAGGAGGTCGTCCAAGCGCTGGAGGCGCAGCTTCTGAGCTCCATGCGCGTCATCCAGGACCTGCAGGAAAAGCTCTCCGAGGCGCACTGCCTGCTCTTCTCCCTGGAACGCGACCAGGATGAGCTGCGCCGCCAGCGAGACGCCGCCCTCCGGGAAGCCGCGGCGCTCCGTGACAGGGTCAGGCACCTAGAGGAGAATACCATGCCAGTGCCTGCCTTCGTGGAGCTGTCGCATGGCGACCTGCTGGAGGCGACCCACAACCTGGACGACTCGCTGAGGCTGCAAGGGAGGAGTGGCGGCGGCTACGGCAACGTCTACAGGGCCCAGCTCCACCTCCATAATGCCAATGGAGAGGGGAGAAGAGACGTGGCCGTCAAGGTGCTCAGCAGCAGCAACCCACGGCCACCGGAGGAGTTCCGGCGGCAGGCGGAGGAGCTGAGCAAGCTCCGGCACCCCAACGTGGTGCCGCTCCTCGGGGCCTGCTCCGGCCCCGACGCCTCGGCGCTCGTCTACGAGTACCTCCCCGGCGGCAGCCTCGAGGCCCGCCTTCCCGACCTGCCATGGCCGGAGCGCACGCGCATCGCTGCCGAGGTGCGCGCCGCGCTCGTCTTCCTCCACCGGAACGGCGTGGTCCACGGCGACCTCAAGCCCGCCAACGTCCTGCTGCTGCCCGACCTCAGCAGCAGCAAGCTCGCCGACTCCGGCCTCTGCCGCCTGCTCGAGCCCGACGCCGGCGTCCTGCTGCGGTGCACGCTGTCCGCCTCCACGGTGGCTTACATGGACCCCGAGTTCCTGGCGTCCGGGGAGCTGCGACCAACCTCCGACGCCTATGCCTTCGGCGTCCTCCTGCTCCAGCTGCTCACAGGGCGGCCGGCCATGGGGCTGGCCAGGCAGGTGCAGGCGGCGATGGCGGAGGGCAGGCTCCCCGAGGTCCTCGACGCGGCGCCAGGGGAGTGGCCGCACACGCTGGACCGGGCGGAGCAGCTGGCTCGTCTCGCCCTCAGGTGCTGCGAATTGACGAGCGACAACCGGCCGGACCTCGCCGGCGACATGGTGGATCAGGCGCTGGAATTCTTCCAGTAGTTCTTCAGATATACATATATACGAGCGAGCATCTATCAAGTTCATGTTCCTACAGCCTTCATTCTCCCATGCAGTCCCAGTTGTATGTAAATGTTACAGTAATATAACAAGAAAGTAAGAATATGTTAACAGCTAGCCAGACATGAATGAATGGATTACACGGACAAGACAGCAACCCCCCATTGATGGATGGATTGACTGCTTCTGTATAACTAAAAAGAAAGAATCAACCTACAATCTGTTATCTAAACCGCTAGACACTACCTAGGTCAGACAAACAGATTTGGTGCCGTGCGCTTCATAACAATCCGACGAAACTACTGCGTCTTCTAGCTGTTCGATGAGGAACCCTTTTGTTCTCCCTCCACGAGCTATCCATTTCGCCATGGCAACGCAGGATTTTTATTAAGTCAACCCTAATCTGGGATTTTTCACGTTGTTTCCCACACTTGTTAGCCTCCGTTGCTTTGTCCGGTTCATCACAGGATGCTGGAGGAGTGTGAGGAGCCACACCGCTTCCGGTGCTTGATCTGCCAAGCGGGGAAAAAAAATGAGTTATTCTTGAGGCCATATGCCTAAATATATAGTTTAATTAGGCAGGAGGTATCAAACCAACAGAACTACAACAGGACCTTGGCATGTTACTTCATCCCCATAATTTCAAACAAATGTATAGTCTGGTGCATTGCAATTGGTAACTCCACTGGTAGCATAATAGTACAAGAAAATAAAATTCTAATTCCTAGCATCGCAGGGTCATGCTACGTATACCCATATACCAATCCTTACATGACCAAACAGTGGAATGGAATGGTTGCAAGTAATGTCCATACCTGTCCTCATCATGGTTTGACCGTGGAAGCGATACAGATTCCTCGCCATTATTTGGATGGCAAGCAGGACAGAAGAAGGTTTCTGGAGGGGGGCCATGCAAATTGATGCAGTCAAAATGGTACCACTCGTCACATTGATCACATGCAATCATGGCCCTGTTATCATAGGGTTTACAGCAAATGCAATAGAGAACACTACGATCTCTCAGTAGCTGCAATGAAATGTTGTAGGTGAGAAAACAACTCATCAATATGCCAAAAGAAATTATTATCCAGCATTATAGGTGTATATGCACCTTTAGTTCCTCCTCAACATGTACAGAGAGGTTTTCCCCTTCAACTATAAGTCCATACACAAGATCTAGTGCAAGCTCACCAGAATCGCAAGTAACCTGCATCATGGCAATGACATGAATACTTTTATTCCAATCCTGAGAAACAAATGGCAGAAGGGACTGAAACCTCACCTTTTCTGCTTTTGCCAGCCACTGCAGACTAGTTTCCTTTATTTTACTAATCTCCAATCTGAAAAAATCCTGACCAGATATTTCTAAACGTGAACCCTGAAAATATCAGTGCAGAAATGTTAGGCAGAATTGCTTCAAATAAATTTTGTGGCACAGAAATTTTTGCAGCACTAATGATGGTCTCAGGTAAATGTTTCATTCCACTAGATCGCTGCAAGACCAATCTCCTTAAAAAGCCATGACCATATGGAACACAACTTGGTTTAATGTGTTAGAGTTTAGTGTTCATTCCACATATGGAACACAATTGTAAACTGCATACTCAATGCTTTCATTTCCTCTGCATCTCATTTGCCCTGCCGTAACTGAACAACATTGATATGACCTTACAAGAACTTTAGGGCTTTATTTTTTTTTTTACTTTTCAGACAACATAAAAACAGTATTACCTCTTTGTCAAGGCGCAGTACTTCTTTGATCGATGTCTTTTTACCATCACACAAGAGTTTATGTATTTGTTTCTTCCACAAGTATCTGCTCACCACAGACTCAATTTTGCGACTGACATGATGATCATACAGGCCAGAAGCTGATGTCGCCTATCAAACACAGTAGACAAAAATATAGTGATTCTTAGTACGCAGGAATTGCACGTTTATTAGTCATTTCATAACACACATCAATTCGCAATTGGAACCATCTAACATGAATGATTGGCTTTTCAAGAAAGAGAAAAGATTGCTAATTATCACCTTGACAGCAACTAGAAGAGATTCGCATATGACAGTAAGATCTTCTCCATGATAAGAGTCTGAATCATCCAAAATTTGCATCAAATAGGCATTCAAGCTACTAGCCTTCTGGACAATTTCTTCTAGCAAACTAATTTCCTCGATCCTGTAAAAGTGAGTTTTAGCCCAGAGTAAGAAAGCTGAATCATAATTAAATATTTAGTTTCCTCTTCTTTAATGAAATAAACACAAGTCTCCTGCGTATTCAAGAGAGAGAAAGGTAAATATTCAATTTAAAAAATATTACCCCGTGTAGAAACCCGTTGCAGAAGAGAGGAGTTTGTTAAGTGCATTAAGTGCAGGACATTTCCCTTTAGATATCTGTAACAATTACATGAGTTTCAGACTACAACTGCAACTTCACATTAATCAAAATTATCAAACCAATTGTTCACCTTTACATGTATTTGGTTCTCTAATAGAACCTCACTTTGTAAAAGTGAGCAAAATGGACAAATCCATCTATCTGTCATTTGTGTAGATGCGGACAGGTGTTCCATGCAGGAGTCATGGTATCTGTTCAAATAATCATTCTGTCACCACTCACCAAAAGAGGCAAAACAAATTGTACAAAAAGATCATGTGGCAAAGATATCAGCTCTAGGTTAAAACTAATCAGCAGTCTTTACTCAATGCTAGAAACTCCCATCTTTGAGCACTATAGCATAATGACTTGGACAGACAAAGATTAGCGAGAGGTTCCTACCACTTTTATCCTTTTATACATAAATATAAGTATATACCACAGTAGGGTTTTTCCCTAAAAACAAATAAGTAATGGAACATCCACCCTAGCACCTGGACTTACAAGTCTTGACAAGTCACGCATCTAGAGGTCAGACTTTCTCCTATGTCACATGAACATATGACACAGAATCCCTTCTTGATACAATCCTCGGCATATAGCGTGCAAACATCATCCAATGATTGTCTTATCTGAGAGGAGAAAATAAATTGATCAAAGTATTCTTCAAGAGGGAAAAAAAATGAGAGCAAACCCTGAAATAGAAACCAACCTTTACAAGTACGGAAAGCAAGGAAGAACTATTACTGCCATCTAGAAACAGAGTGCAGTGGCACTGATTGATCCACTCTTCAACCTTTTTAACCTCAACAATAACTTTATCCATCTCAGGGCAATCAAATGCAACAGACAGACCATTGTCCTAAAAAGACAGTTACAAGAAAAATATAAGGATTAACACGTAAGTATCCTCAAAGTTTGAAAGGTCAAAGGTCACTGTGTGGACAACATATTACAAACATAAATTTTGGCACCAAATAAGCAAGGACATATATGAACACCAAAAAAACAGCTATGCAACAACAAAAATATTAGGCTTTGAAAGAATGTTACAAAATTCTTAAACCCATAAAAAGAGATTCAGCATCTAGACACACAGAACAATAATAACGTACTCTCAGAGTTAGCAGCCTAGCCCAAGACTGGCCATCAGGTAGCATGAAGAAGGTATTGCACTGCTCTGTCCATGAACTGAAAGGAGTGGAGAATTATTAGATGAGAAAAGCACAGATGACAATACCAGATACGATGTGTGATGGGCAGGAAGTGGTTCTCAAGATTTCTGGACTGGTGTAATTCAACATGAATACAAAAGCAATGGCTCAAAATTCCATATTCTTTCAAGAATCTTGACATGTTTAGCATACACATTTTGTATAAAGATAGCTTACATATGCTTGCTAACAGCATCCTCAAGCTTGGCAATTATTATAGGATAAGGAACATCAATCTCCTGAAACAGGTAAAAATGATAACTCGGTTAAAATAAATTACAACAGAACAAGTGCATGGCAAATGGAAAAGGGAGATCACTTCAAAACAATTACCTTAAATTCTGCTAAAATATTTTCAACGTCATTCAATTTGGATTTGGCAGATTTTTCAGGATCAGGAAGCAAAGTAAGTGCTTTTCTTAGACAAGATAATCCCCTCATCAATAATGTAACCAAAGAACAATCTGATGAGGAACCAGGAAGGTGGACTGCTGCTTCAGTTAATCTATCAACATCCTGAGAGATCAAAATTAGCTGTTTGCACAAGAGGACAACATTTTATGCTATGCAGATTTTAACACAATTGTGACTATTGAAAACACAAGAGTCAAAGCAAGAAACAATGTGAAGATAACAAAGCTTAAGACAGTAGTAAACTATAATTTAAATTGTAGTTCAATCCAAATAGTTGTACAATTGTACTCGGTGCTATGGTACTAAGTAAGGATGGGAAAGCTATCCGCCCTGAAACTCAAAGGTAACATTGAACAAAAAATTACCTGCAACAAAGGAACCATGCTGGACAGAGACAGTGCATCCAATATCCATCTTAGTACCAAAAAGGAATCCTTCAGTTCATCAAGAACCCGGAGCGCAAAACCAAGAGATAATCCACTTCTAATTTCTGTGTTCATTTTATCTTGCAGCTCCTCTAAATTTCTTTTAAGTGGGTCAACTGTAGAGCCAATATGATTCAAATGAAGTAAGGCTCTCAAACTGCTTAGTAGACTTAATGAATTGCCTTCCCATTTTTCAACAGCGTTGAGAACAGAACTAAGTGCTGATGTGTCAAGAATGACTTTCAAATTTGAAGCCTGGCTGATTAAATCCTGTGATTGAATCAAGAATACAGGTTAAGTAAGTATCCTAGTACAAACAATTATTCAACGTTATTGAGCCTAACCTTGATATCCTCAACTTTAAGGAAGCCTCCAGATGCAAGTTTATTGCACCTAGGTCTCAGATAGGACTGACATTTATCTATCCACAGCTTAGCAATATCAATCTCTGCTTTCATACGCAGTTTGGATGGAAGTATCATTCTTATGTCCTCTGAGCACCTGAAATTGTAAGATTTAGTAAGGTAGAATTCAATTCAAAACCACAAGAACATATCAATTCAGTTTATGACTACTATTACCGCATATGGTCTTCATATTCAGAGAGAGAAGCTGATTGCTCAAGAATAAGTCTAGCCTTCTCTTCCCAAGCAGTGGCCTCTTTGAGCATCCGAGACAGATCAACAAATGGTTGCTCCTCTTCAATAGTTAGTCTGGCAGGCAAGAAAGTTAAGAGCGAGAAAGAGCTAGATAATCAGTCTAAATAATACTTATAGGCTGACAATCAGTAAACTTACATGGAAGCTTCTTTCAAAACTTCATCAACCACCGTCATCGACATTACTGTTGCAAGTGCCTATAACATGCATTGACGTTATGATCAATTCATCATCAGCTTAGGTATAAAAAAATATGTTTACCCTAAACAATGATGCAGAAACTACCAAACTTTCAAACTCTTGCATACCTCAGCTGCTTGCTTTCTACATAATGACCTCTTTAGTTCCTTCTCAACTATCGGCAATTCATCAACTGCATAGAACAATAACTCTCGAAGGTGACTTACAATAATCAATGTTTCAGATACAACAATATCAATGAAATAAAAGTACAGCATGCCTTTCACTCCTATAAATTCTGCGTCCTTCAGAATGCCTGTCAACTCCTCAACAACATTGTGACAGTCACTCCTTGCATAAAGTTTTCCAAGTATGTTCTTAGCACGATTCACCCAAGAGCAACCATCCAAGTAGCGTTGCTTAAGACGGTTCAGCTCTGGAATGCTAAAACTGGCACCATCCGCAGCAAGGAGGAAACCCTCCAGCTCCTAGATTGTTCACAACAGAGGAGTAGCACATCTACATTCATTCAAAGTAAAAACAATAGAAAGGGGAAAAAAAGGAGGGATAGCTACCTTTAGACCAGGGAGGTCTTGGAGATATAATCGACAACGCATTTGCCATGATTCAGCATCTTTCCACAGATTTGAAATAAGATCAATCTCTGGAAGTAGAACTCGAAGCTCTACTATCTATCAAGGTTTAGGATGTTATCAGATATACCAGTTCATGGTACAAGCTTATGCAGAAACATAGGAATGACATAATGAACTTCAAAAAAACAAGTTGACAGCATAAGGTTACTGAAGAAGGCAAACCTCTAATCTTAGTTTATTGAGGACATCCATGTCAATGGTGCCTAGTTTATTCTGTTCAAGGCAATCATTTGCATTCTTCAACCAAGACTACAACAGAAATAAAGATGCAAACATTCCAAGAGTTAATACACTTGCTATGTTCAAAAGTGAATGAGGTCTAAAACGTGTGTTCCGCTAATAACATATTTAAGAAAGTCAGATTATCTATTTTTACACCAAATACCTTTGCAGAAGATATCTCCCGAAACAAAGTCGATGATTGTGTTAGCTTAACTGGGAATTCTTGAATCCTAGAGTATAATGTTTCCAATTTGTCAACCTAAGATAACATGACAAGAAGAAGCATTGTAAAAAGATATCCATGAAAAAGTTGGAAGAAGAATATCAGGATGCAAAAAAGAACTTTTTGTATCAAATATAGAGAAGTGTCTGGCAGTAAGTATACTAACAAAGGGCTTACCGTTAAGCGAGATGATAGCGCAATGTCTACTTCATCAATCAGTGTTTTTCCTTTCTCTGCATACACCTGCAGTAGGTGAAATTGAAACATCCGTAGCTTAAAGGCCTAGTAGGGACTACAAGACTACCCAGTGTTAAATACCTGCAGTCTTTTAAGACTAGGTTCACAGCATGGGGTACTTTTCATAGCAACTAGCTCTTCTATTTCCATATAATTTACTTTTTCAGAGCAGCTGTCTTTCAGAAAGTCCTCAATTTTGGAGAGACATTTTCTAACACCCAAGGCCCAGCTCTTAGCCTCTTTTAGTCTTCTTGTCATGTTCCGGACCTAGGAAGCACACAGTACTACAGTTAATATAAGTCATTTAGTGCTCGAGGACAAGTCACAGCATGTTTGGAAAAAGAGACATACAGAATCCATGCGATGGTCGCCCCAAAGAAATTGCTCAGCTACTTCTAAGGCACCGATATAAGACCTATCCAGGAATGGTATCTGGAGAATATGTTCTGATTTTGAAACCCAATCTTCTGCAAGCTGTGCATATGATATATACTGATCGTTGACCTGGGAAAACAGATAAAACGTGACTTAGATGAAGATAAGAGGAAACCACAAGAAGAAACAGAATGGGCACAAGATTGATCCTTAGTGAGGCATAATTTCAAGCCCGATACATCAAATGGTCATACTTTCATGGCAAAAAGAAGATGATAACAATGTAGAAAATGACCAAATGGTTCCGCACATACTTTGCAGAACTAAATGCAAATACTCAAAGCAAAATACTGGGCTTCTCGCTTCTGCTTCTGCTGCAGCTGTACAGCAAGCCGCTCGGCTGCAGGCCAAAGCAGTTGCAGCTGCCAGCAAAGCCAGGCCAATATTTTACAAGCATGAAACGACTACTACTTCACTGAAAATGACACTGAAAAATGGGTGATAGCAGATATTCGGGTGTAGCTGTCGGTTAGCTGCTGCAGCAGCAGCCAACTGATCAAGCTTTCTTGACATAGCATTGTACTTTAGTCAATATCGAACCTTTTTTGATGGCAAACAAACGTCATTGAGCAATTGTGGATTCTGCTTAATGTCGTCCCCTGGAAGGCTAGCCAAAGAGACCTCACAAACCAAATCACTCAACTCTGCAAGGGTGTGCCGATAAAGTAAGCAATGCTTCTCCGGATTGCATTCACAAAGGTGCTTCCAATGCTGGGAAAGAAACAAATTCAATGATATTAAAACACTTGACTTACATTAATGGAAAGCGCATTCAGTGTCAATTCATAAGAAAAATGGTCCACCGAAAGTAGTTACAGAGGAAGTCAGAAATACTGGGTTGAGCGGTACAGAAGAAAAATGAAAGATTCACATCTCGTGCCATCAATTAAAAAAAGAACGAGCACATAAATGTTGCTGAAACTTGAAAATAGTACTGTGTGTGTACAGGTAGTGTCTAGGATCATTGCTCTTAGTGTCAGCTAGATCTCAGGTCGTAGTTAAGAAGAACAATGGACAGACCGAATGAGGCACGATTGCATTTATTAGGAGGATATCATGGGAGATTAGAAAAGGCCTCAACTCCCTCATCATCCTGGGATGTTGGACCATTTGGCGCCACCGAAATGATTGTGTCTTCAACGGTTCTTCTCCATGTGTCGAGGCAGTCCTGGTCATGATAAAGGAGGAAGCACAGATCTGGTCCATGGCAGGGGCTAAAGGCCTTTCGCTGTGTCATACCAGTGGGATTGGATAAGTCCTGATTTAGGTCTGGTCATGCCCTGTCTCCAGCCCTCAGGATAGTTTCCGGAGGTGTGGAGTTTGAGGTCAGGAGGGTGAGTTTTCCAAGTGTAAATGTGGGTGTATAGGTGCATGAGTGTGTGAGGTTTGGGTGTGTCTGTGTACTCATGGGTATATTTTGGACTCTTCTTCTCTCTTACATACAACGATACGCAGTTCTCCTGCGTGTTCGAGAAAAAAAAAATCATGGGCAGGTACATAGCCCTGAATCAGCTATATAAATGAGAAAACGATGAGGACTAGTGTGGCCATATCAACAAAAGGAGAGTAGGAGTGATTTCCAATAGAGTTATGAAGTGAAAAGACAAAAAAACGAGTAAGAAGACACACCTCAAGGCAAACGTACGAAGACAATCTACAGTCACAGGACACTGCTGAAAGATACAGATACTGTCGACAAATGATGCATGTAGGGTCCTGCATAATAAAAGGTTTCACACTGATCATTAGAGACAAATGAAGCTATCAGGACACAGGATGAAAATTCACTATTGCGTGATGTACAGCTACCTCTTCACTTCCAATAAAGTTTGGGTTACTCCTTGGTGACATTGGACTAGATTTGACAATCCCATTAATCCATAGCTCTTCTCGGCGTCTTCTCTCGTTTATAAAAAGGCTTTCTAATTCTGCCTTCAAGTGGGGAAGCGACTCAGTGTCCACACCATTCTGTCCAACATAAGGAACAAGGAGGCCTAAGAAGCTAGTATTGCACAGGTTACTGTTACTACGAATATTGTGCAGCAAAATTAATATACCAATGCTAAACCTAAGCATATATTACAAAGCTGTGATTCAAAAAGAGGATTTTGCTTTTACAATAAGGCATCCATTTTATTCATTACAACATCCTCATTGTGTGTTGTAATGAATAAATCCATTTTATTCATTACAACAGTCAACACACAATGAGGATGTTAACCAAATGGTTCCAGGGATCAGTACATATTTAGCAAACTAAAAGTTCTTCACCTCTTTACATGAAAAAAGTATGTAGAGAGTTTGTGCTGCTATGAAGCAAGAAGTATCACATGGTCAAAAAAAAAAAAACTCAGTGGCTAGCACTTATCCTCAACAAGTGAAACATCAAATTCTCTAGCTGTTTTGCTATATATGAAAGCTGCCCAAGATGGAAGTGCTTTTTTTTGGATACATTCAAAAGACAGTTAGCATGTTATCCAAAATTTCGAATGCTGAAACTACAGAAGGACATCATACCAGGACAGCAGAAAAAATTATGCAATACTTAATATTCCAATTAAAAAATGTCATTTTGGACATCGACAATCTACAAGGTGAAACTTTGGACAGCAATTTCTATGAATAATATGAATTGAGTATTTTGAAAGTACCTTTAATGTTGGATATAAAAACATTTATCTTATACTGTTAAATTGTTAATCTATGTAGTTTCTTTATTGATGGTCAAAGCTAAAAAAAATGTTTGAATCATCAATCCTAAAATGACATGTACTTTGGATTGGAGGAGATAGAAATTCTCTGACCTTTGCAACCACGTACAGAAGTTCTTCATGTGACAAAACAGGGGCTTTACGATATAAGCGATAAAGATCAGCCCCAATTCCACCATGAGGTAACCAATCAGCAGGGGCAAAATTGACAGCCTCAGCACAATTCAAACCTGAATTTTGAATGATACATTTCAAAATTTGGTACATGATAATATTTAGGGGAAAATGGTTGGCCTGAATTACCTAAATTGAAGCCACCATGGAATGACCTGGGAAAGGTAATGACAAAATTGCCAGGTTCCTGAAGAAAGCCAACAAAAAAAAAAGATGAGTGAATTACACCAGGGGTCCTTAAATTTGTATGGGGATGTCAAGTCCGCGAGCTACTAATATGCAGTTTCGCGTAGGCACAAGAGTACAAGAGATCCAAACAATGTTAATCCACCCACTTGGCATCCAACGCCCCTCACTAGCATCCACATCAGCATTCAGCAGTCCAATAGTACCACAGTTTTGGACCTCGGGTAAACCACGCAATAAGTTTAGGCACATGAAATTGCAGATTAATAGTGACTGCTGGTGCATTTTACTCAACAAGATCAAATCTAGTACTCTTATCTTTTAGATCTAAAAAATAACTCAAGCAGCCCAGAACTAGGTAGCATTACAAATAAGAAATAGGCACCCAAATTTGAGTTGAAAAGGAGTCCAACCTAAGTGATGGGGATGTATGCCCACACCTCCTAGGCTCCTACGAAAATTCAATATTATTTAATTTGGATACTTAGTCAAATGGAATAAAACCAGTAAAAGCATACCTATAAAATTACGCCACAAGCAGAATTTATAAGAGTGATAAAACAAAACCATTTGAAAAATGTTAACATCATGTCAAACCCATCCGTGAATACTAGTTTTATCAAAATGTATTCGATATCAGGAAACAAAGCTTCCACTAACCTGCATCACGCTATAAACTGGAACGCCATTTGCTTGTAAAATAGATGGATTCAACATTGTGACAAGGTGAAAAAGCAGGTCAGGTTGTGCATCAAATAGATCAGGTAAGGCCTGGCGCATAACCTGCAGGTGTATAAAACAAAAGTTACACAGAATATAGAACCAGCAATTCTTGGATAACCATGTGCAGTGATTTGTTAGTTCTTTCTTCAAAATCTAATAAAACCATTGGTAAGAGGGTAACATTGCATATCCTTTTTTCCCTAATATCGATGTATAAACATAAGCATAATAGTATAATCCTACAAGAATATAAATTATTCGCCTCACATGTCCTCTTTCAGAATACCAACAGAACAAAACAAAGGTTTTCTCAAAAAATGAATTCTAGAAATTGACTCCAGTTCCCAGTTCCTGAGTTCCTAAGACTCAAAACTTGAAGATGGAGATGTAAAAGAACAAAATGCAATGTAGATGGAGATGTAAAAGAACAAAATGCAATGTATTCCTAAGTGTGTGAAGATCGGTACCCGTATATGAGAAGACAGTTTTATGAATAGGGATATTGATATTGTCAGGAACAATATGATACCTGCTCAAAGGCATTTGCTTCTGCTCCAGGTACCCCATACCAACATTTTGGCTCACCCCTGAAGCATAAGAAGAATAATCACATTGTGACCCAAGACAAACTTACTGCAGGCTCTGCTAACATACAAGTACGCAACTTCTTATAAAGGTCAAAAAATTTCATACATTCATACATATGTGACTTTTTAGACTCTTTTCTTGTTCAAGAATATATCATGTTCTGCGCTTTCAAGCTAATTAACTAGTGCCAATAGTATTACATCGATAGCCATGACAAATACTCTTGCACATACTTCAAAATGTGAATCCAAGCATGCCTCCATACTGTCAACCAGGACTCTGGGAGATCGGGAGGTTTTTGTCCAAAAATGCGCACACACAAGCATGTGCTCTCTTACACCACTGGCACTATGGTTAAGTAAACCTTGTGGAACAGGAAATGTTTTCATCATCACCTGCCAGATGTTTAACTAATTTGAAAGTGAACCCTAAAGTTAACATTACAAAATGCTAGATGCCTGTAGATAAACCCGACAGCAATCTTGTTTCTCTTTTACTGTTTGATTCCCTATTCTAACAATACTGTAACTGGTTGGGTGCTCAGGCTTACTACCACAAGACAATGCAGGTTCCCCTATCTATGTATCTCAACTTTTCTGAGTAATATCCTTCACAGTACTTGTTTTCAGGGTTTCTGAGTAATATCCCCAAAGAAGTAGCTATGGATAGAAGCGCTTGGAGACTAGCTATCAACGTGCCGGAACCGTAACCTTTGTTTCCTCTGGGTTTCATCTCTAGCCTACACCAACTCTCTTGGGACTAAAGGCTATGTTGGTGTGTGTGTAAATACAGAAAATGGAGACCAAATGAAGAAAAATAGTTTTCGCATGATGCATTAGATGTATCGATCAAGCTGCATGTCCCAAATTGATCATGATCAATCAATGAAATGGGGACACTTCTTAAAACAAGATCACGAAAACTTTCACTCTTCAAGAAACCAACACATGAACCAGAAAAAATATAAGTAATGAAAATTGTAGATCTAAATGCAAAACTGGAAGCACTAAAACACAGGGCACACCACACACGAATGTTGGATAAATGGTAAATGTCGGTTTCTGCAATATGTTCCGAACTATTTTCAAACATATGGAATGAGGTAGCTGACCTTGGATGCCCTTAGCGTTAAACAGATCTACAAATTTACCTATATAAAGTTCAGTCATTGGCACTTGCTTACCCATAATGACAGGCAAACAATTTTCACATGTTTTCCTATATTAACCATTAGAACAATACAGGAGACATAGATAGCGCAGCACTCAATGGTATCAATGCTTACAATTTGCAAGAAGCTAGTTCAGGGGCGATTATGCATACCAATGTAAATAATTTATTGAATAGAAACAGTGGTCCTCAACATGCCAACAAAATGATGAAAATAGCATCCCTATGTAGAGCCACGGGACCATTACACCAGCAATTTTATCCCTGACTGTCCTAAGAACTGAGCCAGGCAGATTTGGAAAATTGTTCAGATTCCACGGGCTCGAGCAATATTTCTGCCACGTCTCTTGGTCCACAGATGATGGCACTGGATCACTGAGACGAGGAAACCCACTCCCATAAATTGAAGTGTCCAAATCACTCCCATACATAACCTCTAGTTCCCCTGCATTACCCTCCACAATCTCCCAAAACTGCTTCTCAACTTGAACACGGCTGGGATTCCTCTGCCCAAACCACCTCTTCCTTACCCTCTCGTCAAACCGCTGGAAAGTCTCAAGCAAGCAGGACTTCCTCCTATGTATAAATCCAAAACAATCTCTGTTGGAGTTCAGGCAGTCCGAGCAATACCAGTTCCCTGGAGGCACTCGCTCAAGCGGTGGTGACAGACAATATAAATGCCAGCCTTTATCGCAACGATCGCATAGGAGCATGACATCTCCGTGCAACCCACTACTACACTGCTCACAGACCTGATCCACTGCCTCATTAAACACAGTAGCCCCAGCATCAGTTTTTCCTCTTTTCCTCTTCCGAACAACAGCAGACACCTCATTAACCACAGTAACAGCGCCATCAAACTTCCTCATCTTCCGCTTCCGAGCACCAGAAAATGCAGCACTATTTCCAGTGATGTCGCCATCGCTTCCATAACGACCACGAGATGTTCCCCCGCCTGCTTTCTTACGGAAGGCAATTCTCCCTTTCTGGCTCCTAACACCTGAAACATCCTCAACTATCCCCCCAGTATCAGAATCATTCCTCTCTTCATCCTGGGAACCGGAAACCGACGGTTGCTCATCAGATTCCACACATGGCTGCTTCCCCTTCTCACCGTCCCGTGACACCGATCTGTTGGTGAACTTCTCGTAGTCATAGAGATGCTCGTAATATAGCTGTGCAAGAACATGCTTGGTGCACTCAGAGACGTGCACAGGTGCCCTGTCATCAACGAGGCGGACCACTTCTCCCCAGCGCTTCCCCTGGCAGGCGCCGTCGTAGCCGCCGAAGCGCTTGACGGCGTGGAAGAGGCGGCATAGGTCGACCGGGCGACCATCCGAGAGAGCCGGCGACTTTGGAAGACCCTTCCTGCGGCCCCGGCGATGCGCGGAGGAAGCCCTGAGGAAGCGGCGATAATCGAGGAGGAAAGTGTCGGGGTCAGCGGGGGCGGGGCGGGCGAGCAGGCGGTGGATGGGCTGCCTCTTGGTGGGGAAGGAGAGGGAGGCGAAGTCGAGGGCATGAGGCGGTGACCATGAGGACGGCGGGACGATGCGGCAGATGCCGTAGGCCTCGGCGAGGGGGCGGATGCGGGCGACGTAGGCGAGGGGATCGGTGAACTCCTCCTCCGTGGGGTGGAAGACCGGCGCCTCAGGAACGGAGGAGGCAGCAAGAGGGCTGCCCTTGCCCATGGCCGGCCGCCTAGGGTTAGAGCTGACCTAGAACACAAGGAATGCCAGTGAACTGAGGAAGAAGAAGGGGATAATAACAAGGAAAAATTGTAGATTACCCCATAGTCTCTTATAGAAGTGTAGATTACCCGTTTAAATAAATTGGATCCTTGCTGAGTCTTCCCCGGACTAAACTCTTAAAGAGTGTATTTTTAACCTTATACTCTTTCTAAATCGTAGAGATTACCCCTAAACTCTTAAAGAGTGTATTTTTAACCTTATACTCTTTCTAAATCGTAGAGATTACCCCCTTATGACCAGTACATTGTTGATAAATTCTGGTCTTCCGGTAATGACATGTAATCGCTAGATAATTAAACTAACTTTTACATGATACTTGCCCCCTTCTTCCGATAATGACATGCTTAGTATGCACATAATCTAATAACTTATTGTTATGAAATAAATCAGATAAATTTCTTTTCATTTTAATAAATCGTGAGTATAGATGATTAGATTCTATATTTTGTCATGTTTGCCATGTGCAATGTAATGCCAGACCTACTTGCTTGCTCTGATGTGCTTATGATGTTGAAACTTAAGGTTTATTGGGTATTTTTGTTGCTTGACACTAGACATATTACTAAGCTTACAGCTGACAACATGTTTTATTCAATGCCCATGTCCATGATATGTGCATCCGACATTCCCTCGTGCCTCATGGCCTAGCACTAGCGGGGCTAATCTATATTGTTGTATTATAAGAGAAAATCTATCACTAAGGCTTTGTAGGGGGTAATTTCCACGGTTTGAAGAGTTTAAGGGTTAAAAGTACACCATTTGAGAGTTGGAGGGGCTAATCTACACTTCTCTCATAGTTTAAGGGGTAATCTACACTTTTTCCTAATAATAAAACGGTTTTGAACTTTTCTTTTCTTTTTCTGTCTGTATAGGATTGAACCTTTCGTTTTCTTCTTTTTATTTTTAGTGTAGTGCACGTAACACAAATTCTATAATAAATAATATAGAACATCACAAAAAGATAATGATTTGATGATAGCTCTGTCCGTGACAAGACAATAATGTTGCAAAATAACACAAAAAATTATAACATACCACATAGAATATCATACAAGACAATAATTACTTTGTTTCAAAACTAAATGGTCTCCTCTATGATATATTTAGAGTTACCATGTGGTTAAGACAATGTTTTCCATTTAGCATGTAAAAAGAATCGCGGGGTAGTCGACAGCCTTCTACGATATATTTAGCACGACGCCACCAATGTAGAGGGCAGGCAGATGGGCGTGCGGGGGGGGCACAAAAGTAATCGCGGGACACTCGGTAGCCTTCTTCGGTTCAAAGCATCTCGTGCGAAGGGCTAGATCATTAGGAAGACCTTGCAGAACCTAAGAGAATGATCTATCACGGTTTTGTTTTGCTGGGGAGGATGAGATCGTCGGTTATCGTGGAGGCAGGTTAGGAAGGCGATCTAGGGCAAGAATAGTAGAGAAAAACGGGAGTCACAGAGGAAAGGGTGACAACGAACGGCAACTGATCGATGGAAAGGAGGATGAGAATAGTAGGAAAAAAAGTCACGGAGGCAAAGTGACTATGGACGACAACCGATCGATCGGTACGTGCGATTAGTCGGATCAGACGTGGGGAGGGGCAGGATGATATGGGTTGGTTGGTTACCCCTTTCTGTTTTCTTAGTAGTATTAGTTAAGTACCCGTGAGTTGCTACGGGATCATGAAATCATGTGTTGAAACTTGAAAGATAAAAATCCGCTATCTAAACCAAAATTTATATTAAACATAAAAATTTGCACAGTAAAATCAAGATTAAATATACGATAAATTTGAATCGTGCATAACTAAGAGCAAGATAAAATTTGCATCATGTGCTACCCGTTTTATTACATTTACCAAAGCCCCGTGGAAATTACAAAGATGATAATGACAGAGCAAGAAAAGGAGTGTTCCAGATTAATGGCATCTAAGTAAAAAGCTATCTTACTGCTGCTTTGTACCTAAATGACCTTATCCTAAACTCCTCCCAAAGTCTCGTGTTAGCTAGAATAGAACTCCCTATATGTACAAAGCACCAAGACCAGTCATACTTGGACCCTTTGCCTTGTTATAAACGGCCACAATTACTCGCCTGGGCGCGCTGAAGTTGAAATATGTATAAGAAAATACATTTTCTTTCCTAAATTCAGTAAGTGAGATGAGAATGTGGGACCTCCTCGGCTCCAATTCAGAAGAACAACAATCACATCAGGCAAAGAAACAAATAAATTCATACACCACAAAAGAGTGCTCAAGAAACTGCCATCAGAATCACATATACATGCACCAGACTTGTACTGATCTTACAATTGGGCACAAATAGATGGAAAATCCGAAAATGCATTGGCACATGTGAGGCTCATCTCCATTTGGTCGTTGATCGCGAAGCCCCAACTACAACTTGGTGAGAGGCATTCTGCAGCAAGTAGGGGCAGGGCTCGTCTAGCATCGGATATTCAGATACGTACTAACTGACAGTCATGATTTTATCTTAAAAAAAATGACAGTCATGATGGGTGTAATTAGAATGCAGAATGGTTCAGAGTTCAGATCAACAAATGTAATTAAGAACACAGTTTGAATTAGTTCATGGTACCTTTACTGCTAATGGAATAATGGAGTCACCTTTGATCCAATCATCTTTACTGCTAATGGAATAATATATGGAAGAGAAAGAGATAGATTGAAATTATCTCCAAAGAATGGAGTCTCCTTTGATCCAATAATATTTTAGTAGGTGTCTTCTAGAAATTGACCCATTCAATGAATTATTCTGAAGTAAAAAAAAGAATAGTCAGTTCCAGCTCTTGCAGCAGAGAACTTATGACACAACATAAACCGCATAAAGGGTTATCAAATAGGGCATGAGAACTCCAACGACTAATTTATCCATATGGAGTTGTTTGTGTACTGCCAGCCATGGACCTGCAAAAGCACGACACAATTGGAATGACTAATGAGCATAGCAAGGCATACATGATACATCAGCCGGAGACGGACGGCAAAATCTGAGAAAGAGAGAAGATGCATACATCTGGGTTGCGTACATCTGAGCAAGACACTATATAGCTATTATAAGAGCACAAATACCAAATTAACAATGCCTGCTTGAAAATGTAGCAATACCTAAGTGCTACATTTCTTTAAAAAAAATAAAAGAAGTACATTTTTTCAATCAATACATGGCCTGCCTCAAGAATAAGAAAGTGTATAACAGGAAAAGAGTATGCCCTAGAACAGCTACAACAACATATTGACAATGCATACATCAAATACTCAGTGATGTACCCTTTGGATTTTGATGGGATTGCAGAGAACAGCGAAAGAAGCCATGTCGATATGAAATTACTAACTTGGTAATTTAATGTTGTCCCCTATGCACGCCTAACTACTGTCAAATTTAGCATTCCCAATCTCATAATGCACTATTAAATCGGAAAAATAGCAGAACCACATGACATTATAGATGTAAAAAAAGCCCGCAGCCCGGTGGCCCGCCCAGAAGCCCGGATTTTTGGCCCGGCCCAGCCCGGTCTTTTGCGGGCCCGGGCTAGCCCGGCCCGTTACCTGGTACCGGGCCTGGGCCGTCACCTTGGCCTGCAGGCCAGCTCGGCCCGCTGGAAAGAGAACGGGCCGGTCAGGGCCTGGTGCCTCCTCCATCTAGGGCTCCTATCCATCTTCAACATTTTAATTGTGCTAACTCAACAACGTGAATGAAATATCTCAACATTAGATTTGAACATGTTCAACAATTGAGACTCAAAATGTTGAAACTGCACATATAAGATGTTGAAGTAGAAATTAATAAATTTTGAAACTATAAATTTAGAATGTTAAACACTGAAACTTAAGGTTTTTTTTCTATTCGCGGGCTATGGGCCAGCCCAACCCTTTATTTGTGGTTGGGCTTTCCGGGCTGGCCCAGCCCAAAAACGGCCCGCAGGCCCAGGCTTGGGTCGTCGCCTCAGCCCGCAGGCCAGCCCGGCCTGGCCCGGTGGGAGGTAGGGCCGGGCCTGGCCCGGCCTGATTTTTACCAGCCACCCCGAGCCCATTTGTACATCTAAACTTTCTCGTGTAGGTATAATGTTACTATAATAAGACTGAGGCGATTCATGTACTCTAAACTTTAGAGATGATTTGAAACAGACAATCACATCAAGCAGAAGCTTGTGCTAGTCCCTGGAGATAAGTACTTTCAAGAAATCAAGACCTGACTTGGTTGCCTTGACACTCCTGGCAACTCATGTGCCACTGTACAATAAAGCATCAGTGAATTATTTAAGTCCTATGGCACCTCTACATACTAAAATGAGAACTAAGAAGCAAAACACAATATTCCATGCTTGCTGTAATGGAGAACACATAATGTGATGTAATAGGTTTGCGGTTCCACGGCTCTGGATATCGTTGTGTAGCTTACCTGTACGCTGTGCCCCCCTAGCGTTGTATCAACTCATTAGCTTTCTTATAAGCTGAGTAACTCTCCTTTGAAAAAAAGCAAAGCACATATATTGTTAGCCACGGGCCTAAACATCTCTGAAGGGAAAGTTGAAATAGTTGAAATCAATGGTGAAAGAAAACAAAAGGGAATGGGGTCACTTGTTCTCATTCATTGCTGCGAACCCTGTATTTCTTTCAACTTTATTTTATCCTGTTTTCAAAGAATTTATAGTACAACAGATAACTCTAAATGAAGCAAGTTAAACACTACAGTGCCCAATTTCTTATGTCCTCTTAGAGAATGAGCTAGGGTAAAGAAAAAAATTATCTCTCTTAAAATTCACTGATAAAGAAGGTACCTTTTTATCAATGTATAAGTTGTTTTTTGGTTGATTAAGTGAAGACTAATATTGATTTAAAATCCTGCAAACGAAGCAGGTCTGAATGGAATCCCCAATTCAGTGCTACATGGTTTTATGCTTTAGAAACTGGGAACCGATTGGAGAATGGAGGCGCACCTGTCATGCGGTTGGTCGTTGTGTCATCGCAGATGTACTGTGTGCAGCGGGCATCATCTCCAGTCCCTTCCTGTCCATTAGCGAGGTCAATGAGGTAGAGGAGAGGATACTAGGATTGTGGTCGAAGTCGGGATCGTTGACCTAGTCGAGGACGGCGTGGGCGAGGGCGCTGGCTGGAAGTATCTCGGCCCCTAGTTTAATGTTTTGGTAATTAATGACAACATCTTGTGTACTAACCATTTCATTGAGTATATAAATTAAGGTTAGTCACAAGAATACGCTATGCAAAGCCATGGAGAAGTTATTATAAAAGCTAGTATGCTTCCGCTACGCAAGTTAATAAGAACTGGTGAAAGATTCAAGGCAAAGGTATAAGATTGGATTTTTATTTTGCCGGTCAAGCGGTTATTAGAGAAGTGAATTGACCGGATTTATAGGCTAGATAGCCGTACTATCAAGATGGGTCAATTTACAGTTGCTTGACGAGTCAACAGTGCCACATTGCTCAAATACTTGTGTTTCATACATATAGGACGAGAGTCATTTGCAAATTGAAGACATACTAAAAAGTTGCAAGGCGGACGGTCCGCCTCTGTCTTAAAGTTTAAGCAAAGCTGGAGTGCACTCTGGTAGATTTTATCATCAACAGCGGACGGTCCGGCCAGCCATGTCGGACGGTCCGGCGTTGAGCTTCATTTTGAGCAAAGTTGTAACACCCTAAAAATGCCCTATTTAAAATTTAGTAATTAATTGGCTTTTTATATTCAAGTGCTCATGAAAAATACAGGGAAAATAAAATTTTGAATAATTAAAAGCAAATATAGGGTACAGAAACATTATTGTTGCATTCATGCTGGTGCATTTATTTTTTATTGTTGAATTCAAATTTGAATTTGAATTTGAATTCAAATGAGTGTTTGAATAAAAGAAAAATCTTTTCTTTTCTCTCTTTTTCCTTCTTCCTTTTCAGCCCAGCAGCCCAGCTTCTTCTTTTTCTTTCCCGCTCGGCCCATCTTCTTTCCCCCTCTCTCGCGCGGCCCAGCAGCAGCTCGGCCCACCACCGCGCCAGCCCACCGCCGCAGCCCAGCTCCGCGCCTTCTCCGCCTGAGCCTCTGACCAGCCGGGCCCACCTGTCAGCGCCCTTTTCTCCCGCAGCCGTGCGATTCTACCGCTGACACCCCGAGCCCGCTTGTCATCTCCTCCTCCTACCTCACGTCGTGTCCAAGCAGGACTCGGGGCCGAGCCTGAGTTTTGCGCCGCCGCGTCGCCGTGCCGCGCCCGGACTCTGCTCGGCTTGGCGCGCACGCCAAGGGGGTTTCCACCGCCCCTATTTAAGCGTTGCCTCCCCCTCGCTCGACCCCCTCCTTCAAAACCCTAGTCGCCGCCCTCTTTTCGAGCCGCCACCGCTAATCCACCGCTTCGCCGCCGCATTGCCGCCAAGAGCTTGCCGCCGAGCATCACCGGTAGGTGAGGAACACGCCACGCCCCTTCTTTTCCTCGAAGCGCGCCTAGAACCCTTAACCGACGCCTCACCGTGGCCGCCGCTGCCATGGCTCGTCGCCGGCCATCCCTACGGCCTAATCCTCGCGCATGAACCCCAAAATCGACTCCCCTTTTTCTCCTCTCTCTCTAGGTCCTTGAATCGTTGAAAACGGAGCACCGTAGCCCCGGATTGCGCCAACTCCGGCGAGCCCCGCCGAGGCCGTGGGCGGCGCCGCCGCGTCTCCGGCGAGCCCAACGCCCCCAATCAACCGCAGCCGTCCGATCTAATCCGAACGGCCCGGATCTAAAACCGAGCCCGGTCCACCGTGGACCCGTGGACCGCGGTCTACGGCCGGTCCATGGCACAGTGCCCCGTGGCATCAGCCGACGTCAGCATCCAGCCGCCGTCGTGCCTGTTCTGCAAAATAGCCCCTCTGCTTTTCGAAAATCAACCAGCGGTCCAGCGCAGTTCAAAAATAATTACAATTTAGTCCTTTTTCTTTTGGTTTAGCCGCTGCTCTTTTGAGAAATAGTGCCCGCCGTCCTTAGATGTCGTTTTTACTCATTAGCCCTCGAGTTTTTATATGAAATTATGTTTTAGGTCCCTGGTTTCTTTCAAAAACACCCTTGGAAGCCTAAAACTTTCACCAGCAAGTCCGTAGAGCCCCTTTTAAGCGTAGTTTCTCCGTTTTAACTCCGATTTGAGTGATTTTCGCGCTCATGTGTTCGTAGTAAAGCGTACAGTAGCTCTAAAGTCTTCTTTCCATCTTTTGTTTATGTTTGGTGTACTGTTCTAATTAAATACCTTGTTTGCATGTATGTGTGGATGCTTGTGTGGTGATCGATGTGAGTAGTTGACGAGCCATTCGAGTTCGCCGACGATCCCGTTCTCGAAGAGCAGGTGCAGCAGCAGTTCACTGAGGAAGGCAAGTATAACACGGACAATCCTTGTTACCTATACACCATTTAATCATACAATTCATATGCATGTGTCTAATACTGTTAACCACTAAGGATGTTCCTAGTCTTTACCTTATTCCTTGTTTACCCGGGTTTTATGCATTATGGTTAGTCTATGCTACGCGCTGCAACTAACATTTATTTTTTTTTAATGTCAATATTGAATTAATGGTTCACTTCGATGATGATTAAAAGATGCTTTTTAGCAACATGGTTCGGGGAACTAGAGCATGTGCTTTGTGCTTTGTTCTAGAGTCTTCATAAGGTTTGGTCTAGGGAATTAGAGCATGTGCTTCGTGCTTTGTTTTAATGTTTCTCCGTAAGGTCCGGTTCTTAAAGCGGCAACCCAGGAACTTGTTCGCCGCCGTTGGAACTATAATGGCTCTGGTCTTGGATAATTAGCTTGTACGTCTCTAGCTTGCCAGTGGTTATCGAAAGGCGTATGTGGGGAACATTCGTGAGAGTATAGTCTGATCCATCGAGGACGGATTTATCCGTTGGCTATGTCTCGTTAGGCAAAATCCCGTGATGTAAGCGCCCGATGTACGGCAGCTTCACACGTTGCGATGATTACGCTCTCGCTCTGGACGCCATTGACCCCCTCACGTTGCGCCCTGAGTGTACGTCAATCTCGATGCCTCGGGTTATGCTGCCTATGTTGAACCAAAATGGCTACTGTGCTTGTTAGGGTGTTTTGTGAAAGTCCTCGTAACATAAGTTCTTTTGGATTTATGTGACCGGCGGGTAAAGGGCGAAACCTTTGCAGAGTGTTGATCAATCATGATAGTCGTGCTCACGGTTACGAGCGGCCTGGATCCTTTTTGATTAGAAGATGAAGTTAGTGATTGGTGTTGATTTATTCTATAATTACTTATACATTATTATTAATGGGTTTATACATTGGGTTCTACTCATTTGTAGTAAATTGGATGGGAATAAAATAAAACAACTAAAAGTGCTATTGCAGTATAACCGTGTCAAGCCTTTTGTTCTTGCATAACCCGTGTTATATTTGTTAAGTAAGATGGTTTACTTACACTTGCAACTATTCAACAAAATCCCAGATGGGTAACAGATGGAGCAGTGAATGATCAGTCGCTTGCTGAGTTTCCGGAGGATCTGCCGTACTTCTAGCTGTGTTCAACCAGTCGGTGTCCCTGTGGACTTGAGGCTCTACTAGTTAAGACGTTTAATAATATTAAGACTTCCGTTGTGTAATATGTTTAAGACTATGTCTTGTATTAAACTCTGATGTAAACTATTTTATTCGAGCATTGTGTTCTCTGTGACTCAATATTTGTAATCTATATGTGTCCTGTGGACATCCTGGGCACGCATATAGAAGCATTCGGATTTCTTGGAAATCTGGGTGTTACAAAAGTTGCGGTCTCCTCTAGTGGTTTTTATCTATAACGGCGGACGGTCCGGCCCTGGGGACCGGATGGTCCGCCAGGCTAATTTTCGGAGTTGTCCGATCAACAATCGTTCTGTGTAACTTGTGCTTGAATGGCGGATGGTCCGTCCCATGGGGGAAAACGATCCAATTTTTTAATAACGGTCGGGTATGACACGCTTTGATGTGACAAGTAGTCGTTGGTTCGTAACGACGAACCGTGTGATCCTATAAGGGCGGACGGTCCACGAGCTCGCAAAAAACGCGAATTTTAAACATAGCGGTTGAATCTAGGGTCCCCCTAGAAGAGTGGCCAGTGTGGGGAGCTTCTCTTGACCATTTTACTCACTTGAGAAACACATTTGAACTCCCCACTTCCTCCCTCTCACTCACTTTGCTTAGGGAGTGCATTCTTGGTGAAAAATAGAGGATTCTAGTGCATTGCATCCATGTGTTGAGCTTTGGGCACTAGAGAAATCTTCAAGCAAGGTACTTTGGCTTGTTTCTCTTAGAGATTGCCGCCTCCTAGATGGCCTGGAGATTGGATTTTATTGAGCTCTTCAAGAAGATTGTGAAGAAGCCTTTGGTTGATTATGTGAAGAGGTTCTTCAGTTTTGCCTCACCGGAGTGGTGAAAAGCATCTTTAGTGAAGATGTTTTAAGAGATTCATTGATTCTGAGATTGGCTCATACACCAAGTGTATTCTTGGTAGTGGAGCAATTGGAAGCTTTGAATCTACGTCAACGTGGATTAGGGGTGACCGTCAAGTCATCGGCACCACGGGAAAAACTGCTTGTATCTTCGATTATTTCTATCACCCAATTAATTACAAGCAATTTACCTTGAGAAATTTATTTTCTAGAGATTATTTTGTATCTTGTCATCCTATGTTGCAAACCTTGATATAGGCTAGAATTTCTAGAAGTAAGACTTGTCTTTTCCTTCTAATTAAATTTCTCTAATGTTGTGATTTTAGTTTGAAACCGCATATTCACCACACCCTCTAGTCGGTAATCCTCGATCCTAAACCAAGCACAGGAGTGTCATGGGCAACGTGGACATCGGCAGGAGAGGAGCAGGTGAGGAGCAGGCGGGAGAGTCGAAGGCGTACGGGGGAGGTGGAGGCGGATGCGCCGGCGGCGAGGCTCCAGCCAGTCGACTCCGTGTCTCACGGCTTGGCGACAAGCTATGATGCGAGGTGGGTGGCCGCGGAAGTGTCTTCATGCTTGGTCGAAGAGGCCCTCAAGCACGAGATGGAGAAGGCGAAGCGGGTGCCGTGGCCGGGGTAGAGAAGAAGACGGCGATACGAGCGTGGCAGTGGCATCGACTGCATGTGTGCAAGATTCATTAACGAGAGATTGCTAGGCAGCAGGGTAGGCGCGGGCGACGGGGGCGGCGGTAGGGGATGCATAGGCGTCGGGAACAGCGTCAGCGGTAGGTACATATATACAACTGGTGGCAGGAGAGGCATGGACGACACGGACGGCGGCAGGGTACGCGTAGCACGCCTAGAGATTTGAATCCAGGAGGCACAGAGAGCAGGAGCCAGAAGGAGCGGTCGTAGGGGAGCATGACAGAGGGAGGTGGCGGCGGGCAGGATGGTAGCGAGGTAGGACAGACGTGGAGGCGTCATGCAGGAGCGGAAGGCACGTCGAGCCGAGTCGCAGGCGGACGCGGGCTTCCCAAAATCGCGTCGCATTGATACGAGTCCATCCTCTAGCAGGGCAGCGACGGCGGTGGCGTGATACTGGGGAAGGTGGGCGGGATGGGAGGTGTAACAGACCAGAAATTTTGGTTGTGTGAAAAATATGAATTTTGAAAAACTTTTTGAGTGAATATGAAAAACTCTTTTGAAACTAATAAGTGTGCCCTCTTTCTCCCCTAAATTCTTAGAGGCAATTAAATTTGATTTCAATTTGCTAAGAACAACTAAGATATAGTGGTCATTTGGATTTTATTTGGATTTTATTTGAGTGGGATTTGAATTTGAATTCAGATTCAAATTCAAATTCAAATCTAAAACTAACTCTAACCTAGCTCTTGGGCTCTTACTAAACCAGCCCATGCAAGCAAACAAGCCCAGCTCTCTCTCTTGGCCTAGTATCTCGCGCGCGCCGCTCTCACTGACAGGTGGGACCACCTATCGGTGCCACTTCAATGCGCCGCGCGCACCCCTTTGTCCCTCTCACTGCCCCACGAACCCCACCTATTGGCGCCACCCTTCCCCACACCTATCTCTCTTCTCTCTCGCTGTCGCGCCAGGCCCGCTTGGAAGCTTTCCCCTTCCTCTCGCCTCTCCCTAATGTGCGCGACGCTGCCGCTCTCGCTTGCCCACGCCGACGCCTCCCCCGCTCCGCGACAAAGGCCGCACTCCATGGACCCGAGCCACCAACTCCCCTTAGAACCCTAGCATTCCGTGCCGTCCGATGCGCTCCACGCATTCCCGTCGCCGCACAGACGCCGAGGATCGCCGAAGCCACCCTACCAACCTCCCAAACCCTAGCCTCCACCCTATATAAGCCCTGGCCGCCTCCAATCGAAACCCAAGGCTTCAATTGGGGTTTTCCCCAACCCAATCCGCCGCCACCAGTAGAAGAGAAGAAGGAGGAGGAGGGGAGGAAGAAGGAGACCACCGCGATGAGGAGGAGCACCTCGCCGTCAAGGACGTCATCCACCAGGAACTGCTCGTCTACCTCCTCGATGCCAAGCACCACCAAGCCAGAGAGGAAGAAGCAGAACGCCGCCCACCGCGCCACGAGAGGACGTCGGAGCCTGCAACTCCTACCCCGCGCCGCTTGCTCTGCCTCACCGCTGCGCCAAGCTCTCCCTGCCCCGCCTTGCCTTCTTCGAGCCCAAAGGTGAGCAAAGGCGCCGCTTTTCCCCTTGTCGTGCCCTTGCCCTGCTCCGGTGGGTCGTCGAAGCAAACCGTAGCGCCGCTGCCGCTCAGAGCCCTACCTTCTCTGTCCGGCCGTCGAGCCGCTTGCAGGAACCCCCAAGGCGTTGCCTTTTGGTCATGGACGCGACTGCAGGCGCGGATTGCCGCTGCCCCACGGGCCCGCCGTCGCGGCGAGCCGTTCCGGCCGCCATGCCGTGGCGCGTTGCCTCGCCACGCCCGCTCACGCACTCATGCGCGACGCGTTGGCCTGCGCACGCGAATGCGTACACACCCGCGCGACGAACGCACACGAACGTGCGCTGAGCACGCCACGCGCACGGCTCGCCGGCGTTCAGCAGTGCCGTTGCGACATTTCGCCGAACGCCTGGCCGGCATGCACGTGGGCACCCTCCCGCTCACGCGCATGGCTGGCCACACGGCGCCGGCCGCACGGGATCGCTGTGCTGCCGCATCTGACCCTCGGGCGCCGCCGTGTTGTGGGCCGAGCCGAGGCTGGGCCGCACACGGCCCACGGCCGGACAAGGCCAAGCCGAGCGATCTCACCCAGGGGGCCCACCTGCCGGTGGCTAACCTCCACTGACCACTGGGCCAACGCTGACACGTAGGGCCCACCAACTAGAACTCACAGCCACTAACATATGGGGCCCACATGCTGACATGTAGGACCCACTGACCAGTTGACTGGTCAATGTTGACCGTTGACCAGTCAACGCTGACCTCAGCAGGGCCCACTGCTGACGTCATCGCCCGGTGGTCCCTGTGCTGACGTCAGCATGCCACGTGTCCCCTCTGGTGTTCTCTGGATTTTCCTTTTTCAAATAATCATTCAACATTTTCAGAAAATGATTTAAACTTAGAAAAATCATAACTAATTCATTTTAACTCAGAAAAATATGAAACCACTTTCTAATTTTCTCTAAAAATCTGAATAACGCTTTAAAAATAAAGTTGATGTTATTTGGAGTCTTTTGCTAGTCTTTTTGGGTTTTAAAGTAGGACCTTAGACTTTATCGTATTCGCATGATCAGGATCCGCTGCGTAAGAACCGTCGTACGAGGAGGAGAACGACTTTGTCGACGACACGAACTGACCAGGTTCACACCCGACTACCAATCTGATTACCCATAGGCATTGCTGTTTAGATATGCTAGTGCTTTGCATGTTATGATGAGCTTGAATGAGCCTTGCACTGCCCTGTTATTATCATATACCTTGCCATACCTATATATACTTATCATTATGCCTTGCTCTGTGATGATGAGTTCCATGCTATGTGCGGGAACTTGTGGTAGATAGTCTTGGCGTGTGTGGGGTAAATATGGAAAGGTGATGTGGTTTTGACCTTAGATGGTCCTTGCCGGTGCAGGTAGATGAACCCGACCTAGGCTTTCGGGGTATAGCTAGGGGGACGATTCTGGGTGGACCCCATCTGGTGCCTGTTGCGGGCACATGGTTGTGACTTGGATGAGATTTGGAGCTAGGAGTATGGCGGTTACCTGAGATGGTAACAGTTCACGGACCACTGCGTTGCGATGCGGAGGATACGTTTTTGGAACAATGACACCGGTACCGGCACAAAAACCTTGTTGACTGCTTCGTACTCACTGTACCATACATACCGGCTTGCTTAGAATGGGATGAATAACAGCTAGCCTAGGATAGGGTGGCACCCGGACTGTAGGCGAGCAGCAGTTTGTGTAGTTGTGTTAGGGAGGTGGGTTAGGAGCCTCCACTTCCCGATTGATGGATAATCCCCGAGTGGCTCCGGTGGACCATTATCACAACTCTCGGAGCCGATGTTAGCGTGCTGACACATCTAGATCCAAGGGATGCAGGAGGGTGCCATCCTCGCTAGGGACACACTAGTGGTGGGCTGTGTCTCAAGTTGGTTGCGGCCAGCTAGCAGCCCGAGTTGGGTACAGGCGTACAACCTTTGCAGAGTGTTTTTAATCTATACGTATAGTCGTGGTCTCGGCCATGGATACCGTAGTGTACTACACACCAGTCGACCATTATTTTGGGATCTGCTTCTCTCCCCCTATAGGTGAGTGAGTGAGGGCGTAGGTGCAATCGGGGAGAGGGAGGTACAGCTCCGCTTCCCTTGTGATCCGATTGTGCCTATTGAGATGCCGGGATTGGAAGCCCGTGCACCGACCGAGAGTGAAGGTGTGTGCGTGATGAGGTGGATACCGCCGGGAACCCGTCATGTGATGGGATTAGCCCGGGGACAGATTTGTGGGATATGGTGGGATGAAGTTATATTTATTTTTGTCGCTATGCATAGGCTACCCTCAACATCTATCCTTGTTATTATTGTTATCCCCTTAGATGTTAGGCCACTTAAAGCTTGCATACAGTCGATGACGTGAACCTGTTCCAATCCTTTGGGAACAGATCGTGAGTGCACAGCTGTGGAGGTCATGGATTAGGGGGCCCACTATCAGTACGCCAGCGAACGGCACGTTAACAGAAGAAGACCCTGCCAACCCCAGCGACAGACTGGTCGGAAGGTTCCGTCTCGCCCGACCCTCCGAGGGTTCCGAGGGCGTGTGGACGTAAGCTCCCCGCTTCGCCCGGCCTTAGCCTGCTCCGGACGACCCGTGGGCCGAAGGGGTCGGGCGCGTCCGTGGGACGAAGCGGTGAGCCGGCACGGCGAAACAACGGACATGGTACGCCATGAAGCTCACCACGTACCCCGCCGGCGGCGACGGGGTCTTGTGGGAGGGGGGCGGAGAGATCCACTCCTCCCGCTCGGTGCGCAGGCAGAGAGGCCCTCGAGTCACGAGCGACTCGAGGGCGGCCACGGACGCGGTCGACCGTGCCCATGGGTGAAGCTGCGCAGAGTAAGAAGAACCCCTGGTGGCCATCTTGACGGTGGAGGACTTGGGGGGAGGAACACTGGAGATTAGATTGAAGCATGAACGGAAGAAACGAGGCGAGAGCTGTGCGATGGAAGGCGAAAAGCGTGCCCCGTCACGCCGGCGTCCTTGAATATATAGGGGTGACGGGGTGGCAGGCTGCCGCGCTGAGGAGTCGCACGACAGAGCGCTCTCTGCCCTCAGATTAAATCAACAGCGTAAGGTGCGCCCGACGTGCGCGCGTGGCACGAGGCGGCGGAATAGGGCATTAACTGCCCACCACGCCCGCACGCCTCGTTGGGCCCACCACGACCGCGGAGTCGAGTCCAAAGTCTGACCGCCGCGTCACGTCATATTCAATGGCGGGTATGTTCCCGTCCACGGCTGGTCAGACCACCGCGATCCGTGGGTCCAGCCAGATCTCCGCGATCTGCCTGTTCACGGCCGCGCGCAGCTGGGCTCGGGCTAACGCCTCGCGAAGGGGGCCGTGACCCTATGCCGGACCTCGCCATCGAGGCGTCGCCCAAGTCACACTCCAGGAATTCCGGAGGACGCCAGGGATTTGCGAGAACGTAGAGGGAAAGAAGGGCCTCCCTATGGAATCCAACTCCCCCGAGGGTGTGTGGGCGTAAGCTCCCTGCTTCGCCCGGCCTTAGCCTGCTCTGGACGACCCGTGGGCCGAAGGGGTCGGGCGCGTCCGTCTTGCCCGACCCCCGACCCTAGGGTCGGATGGGCAGACCCCCGCGAGGGGTCCTGCCAGTCGATAAACACTCACGGCGGAAAAAGGGGAGGACTCTCGAAGACCCTCCCCAGGTCAAATCTGACTAGCAAGGGAGAAGGCGTGCGGCCTACGCTTTCTCCCGACCGACACCCGACATCACCTGCTCGCCTGCTATCTGCAAAAGTTGATCTGCAGCCCTACGCAAGGGAAAAGGTAGCTGCATGCGCGCTGCTACGCTAGCAGCCAAGAAGGAAGCTACCGTGAAGTTGTTGGTGGGATGGCAGAGGACACGCGGCGATCAAGGAAGGGGTCGCCATAACGCACCAGGCCGACAGCGCGCAACCGCCGGGGGCATCCGGCCGTTGGGGGGTAGATAGGTAAAATAACGTTGTAGAGCTGTCCTCCTCTTGAGCTATAAAAGGAGAGGGCGTCCCTACGAGAGGGAAGATTCCAATTTCTGGACTCTCGATCTCTAGAGCACTTAGTCCCCTACACGCACACTTCACACACAAGGCTAGAACCGGCCTTTGCTGTAACCTGCCGCCAAGAGGGCAATACGATTTGGAGCTCGTTTCACTGGACGTGGGGATCGCTCCCGAACCAGTATAATCCTCTTTGTCTTGCGCCTCTTGAACCATTCTCCACCGAGACTTGCGTGTTCTGTGATGGACACTTACCGGCGTGAGGTATCCCGTGTGCCACCCGCCGATAGTTGGCGCGCCAGGTAGGGTCCTGCGCACGTCTACGTCTTCTTCAACACCCGGTGCGAGATGGCTGGTCTCGGTGACCATCAGCTCAGGTTGGGCGCGACCATTCGCTTCGGCAGCCTCGAGTTCCTCGTGAACGAGATGCCAGGCGCTTGTGGCGGCGTGATCCGCCTCGTCCTCGTCGACAACCCCGGCCGCCCGGCCGCCTGCGCGGGGCACGTCCTCTGTGGAGGCCCGGCGGTGCCCGCGGCCGCTTCGAGAAAGGCCATGACGGCCACAACGGCTGAGAGCGCCGTTTCTCAGAGCTCAATCGAAGTTTCCCGGCTGGGGCGCGAACGAATCGTGCACCACCTTGGTGAAAGCAACGACCTGACCAAAGCGCCCCATGGGAGGCGTTCAGGTTCGCCCTCGTCACGCGGCCCCAAAGGCCAAGTGACCAAGAGGATCGACGCGAACTCGCGAAAAGGCAGGGCGATAGCCTTTCCCTTTGGGCTGAAGAACGCGTCGCAAACTTTCTCCGACTCGGCGCCGTGCCATCCTTGGAAATGCCTCGAAAGGCAACACACCAAGGTACGTCTGCTCAGGTATGAAGGCATCTTAGGGCGCCACTCGTCCCCGGACGACGTGACCGCCTTGAGCGGGCCGGAGCAGGAGAAGGGTCCGGAAAGTGCACGTCCCTCCAAGGATGCGCGCGCATTGCCCCACGCGGGAGTGCTTCACCGTGGTTCCCCCGGATGACGCAACGAACAGGGCTAACGCGGCTGATTTCCGGCTCACGCCAGAGTAGATCGCGGCAAAGCAGCAAGAGCTGGAGGATATGCGGCTCACCATCGAGATAGAGCAGGCCCAGCTTGACGCAAGCATGGAAACGTCCGCTCAGGCGCGCGAGGTGAGCCGGAGGATCGAGACCAACGCCGATAGCTACCCTCTCTTCGACCGGGCGAGCCAGTGCATCACGGCGGCTACGCTGCTCAGCAGGCAGCTGCCACAGCCGTCCACCCCCGAGGAAGGCCGGATCCAGAACGGGTTGAGGACGCTCCTTAAGCGTGCTGCGGTGCGGCAGGCGGCGAGCTCCGCGGGAAGAAGGCGGCACTCTGCCGGAAACTCGCGCTCCCCCAGCCCCGTCGACAGGAAGAGGCCGGCCGATGGCTCACGACGGGACCCTCCGGACATGGAGGAAGCGAAGGTTCAGAACCGGCGGGGCCCCGACCGAGACGTGCGACACACCATCGAGGCTCGGCGTCGGGACATGTCGGAGGAGCCGGAGGATCGTGTTCCCTGCATCAGACATCGTCGGCGCGAGGCGTACGTCGGGACGGAAGAGGAGTGGGACTCGAACTCCGACTCCGACTGTCCTGGCCCGGCCGCTCTCTCTCACGAGATCCGCACCGTAGCGATTCCCCCATGGTTCCGCCTCCCCGCCAACTTCAGCAAGTACGATGGGGAGACAGACCCCTCAGTCTGGCTGGACGACTTCCGGCTCGCGTGCCGAGCGGGAGGGGCTTCCGATGACAAAGTCATCATACGAAACCTCCCCCTGTACTTGGCAGAGCCAGCTCGCGCATGGCTCGAGCGCTTGCCAAACGGGAAGATCCGAACCTGGGCGGACCTGAGGGGTATCTTCGTCGGGAACTTCCAAGGCACTTGCGCACGCCCAGGCAAGGTCTGGGACCTCAAGAGGTGCAGGCAGAGGCACGGGGAGACCCTGCGCGATTACCTGCGTCGGTTCTCTCGGCAGTACAACAACCTCCCGGACGCCACTGATGCCGATGCCATCGCTGCGCTGATGGGAGGCACCAAGAGCCGACCCTTGGTCAATCGGATCGGTAGGGAGTGCCTGAAGACGATCAAGGAGGTCCTCGACATGGCTGCTGAAGAAGCGCAAGGAGAGGAAGCCGTACTGGCGCATTTTCCCGAGGACGGAGGGAAGAAGAAGCGCGAGGAGACTGCCGACGAGGCAGGACCATCGGACTACCGACAGAAGAGGAAAAAGAAGAAGAAGGAGAGGTGGGTCAAGTTCATCGCCGTCGCACACCCCAATCCCTCCCGACCCCAGGGCCGGATGCTGCAAGGCCAAAGACGAGATGACCGACCCCAAGGGCGACGACCCAATGAGGGTCCGACCCCCGACTACTTCGAGCAGCTGCTCGAGGGTCCGTGCCCGAACCACGCGACCCCCGTCAAGCACAAGTACCGCGAGTGCGGACTTATGAGGAAGTTCCTCAGGGGTAGGCTGGACAGGGTCAGCCCAACCCCTCAGTCGCAGAGCAAGGGAGCAGCGACCGATTCGTTCCCTGAACCCAACGAGTGCCTCATGATCTTTGGTGGCCCAGAGGCGCAGGCGTCAAAGCGACTCACCAAGCTAATGGAGCGTGACGTGTTCGTGGCCCATTCAGCCGACCAGGAGTTTCTCCGATGGTCTGAGGCTGTGATCACCTTCGACCAATCCGACCACCCAAAGTACGTCCCGCATCCGGGGAAGCTCCCTCTGGTCGTGGCCTCGATAATCGCAAGGAAGCGCGTCTCCAAGGGGTTGATGGACGGGGGAAGTGGCCTCAACATCATGTACGCGAGCACACTGGACGCCTTGGGTGTCCCAAGGTCCCATGTGCGCCCGGATGGGGCTCCGTTCTACGGGGTCGTCCCAGGGAAGGAGGCTGTCCTGCTGGGTCAAATCACCCTACCGGTCACCTTTGGAGGTCGAGAGAATTTCCGTACCGAGAAACTCTGTTTCGAGGTGGTGGACTTCGACGGTTCCTACCATGCGATCCTGGGCAGGCCGTGCTACGCTAAGTTCATGGCCGTCCCAAACTACGTCTACCTCAAGCTCAAGATGCCGCGTCCCAACAGTGTCATTGTGGTGGGAACGTCCCCGTAGGTGGCGTACGAGTGCGAGAAGGAGAGCTGCGCGATGGCGACAGCTCTTGTCGCATCTCGACAGCTCGCCAAGGCTAGGGCGGCCACGAAGGCCTCCGAAGAGCCCACCGTCTCTCAAGCGGTGGTCAACGCTATGGCGTTCCAAACCTCTATCCCCGAAGATCGAGAGGTGCACGACGCTGAGGATGGCAATGGCCCCGCCCGCAAGAAAGCGATGCTCGAGTTGGAGGCTGACAGGCAGTTCCAGCCATCGAGCGACACGAAGAGGGTGCTCCTCGATCCTCAAGGCTCGGGGAGCAAGACGGCCATCATCTCCTCCACCCTCACGGAGAGGTAGGAAAGCGCGCTCGTCCACTGCCTCCGGGCGAACATCGGCATGTTCGCTTGGATTCCCGCAGACATGCCTGGAATCCCCCGGGAAGTCACCGAGCATTCCTTGGACATTCGCAAAGGCTAAGCCTGTCCGTCAGCCCACAAGGCATTGCAACGACTTCAAACGCAAGATAATCATCGAAGAAGTAGCCAAGCTGTTAGATGCAGGGTTCATTAGGGAGGTACGCTACCCCGAGTGGTTGGCAAATCCTGTACTCGTCGAGAAAAAGAATGAGAAATGGAGAATGTGTATCGACTACACCAATCTCAATAAAGCTTGCGAAAAGTTCCCCTATCCCCTCCCTCGCATCGACCAGGTCGTAGACTCTACCGCTGGGTGCGAAGCCCTATGTTTCCTTGACGCTTACTTCGGGTACCATCAGATTGCGCTCAAGGAATTCGACCAGCTGGCCACTTCCTTCGTGACCCCTTGTGGTGTATTCTGTTACACCACGATGGCCTTCGGGCTAAAAAATGCTGGTGCAACGTTCCAGCGTTGCATGAACCAGTATTTAGGGGACCTCGTCGGGCGAACCGTCGAGGTCTACGTGGACGACATCGTAGTCAAGTCCAGGTGAGCGGAGGATCTAGTCCAAGACCTGGAGGCCACGTTCGAACGCTTGCGGGCGAACCGTGTAAAACTCAACCCAGAGAAATGCGTATTCGGGGTCTCGAAAGGCCTCCTCCTGGGATTCGTTGTCTCCGCCAGGGGCATCGAAGCAAACCCCGAGAAGATTGCAGCTGTCACCAACATGGGGCCGCCAGTTCCGTTAAGGACGTCCAGAAGCTGACCGGTTGCCTCGCTGCGCTGGGGCGGTTCGTAGCACGTTTGGGAGAGCGGGGACTTCCTCTCTACAAGCTCCTGAAGAGGGACGGCCGCTTCGAGTGGAGCACGGAGGCTCAGCAGGCGCTTGACCAGCTCAAGCACATGCTCACCAAGCCGCTCGTCCTCGTGCTCCCACGCGAAGGGGAGCACCTTCTCCTGTGCTATTCTCGTGGTGGAACGCGAGAAGGAAGGGCACACCCTAAAGGTGCAGAACCCGGTCTACTACATCAGCGAGGTATTGACCGAGTCGAAGACGCGTTATCTCCACATCCAGAAGATGATCTACGCCATCCTCATCGCCAAGCACAAGCTCCGACACTACTTCGACGCTCATCGTGTCACTGTCGTCACGGAGCACGCGTTAGGAGAGGTGGTCAACAATAAGGAGGCGACGGGAAGAATCGCCAAGTGGTCCCTCGAGCTCATGGGCTACGACATCTCCTACGCGCCAAGGTCAGCAATCAAATCTCAAATCCTTGCAGATTTTGTCGCTGAATGGACCGAGACACAGCTCCCTCCAGCCCCGGCCGACCTTGAGTACTGGATCCTTCACTTCGATGGGGCTCAGAACCGAACCGGGTCGGGGGTTGGGGTCGTGTTCATCTCTCCTATGGGGGTAATGATACGCTACGCCATACGGCTCCACTTTCCCGCGTCGAACAACATGGCGGAGTATGAAGCCCTGCTCGCCGGGCTGCGGATAGCCAAGGAGCTAGGCATCCACAGGCTAGAGGCTCGTGGCGACTCTCAGCTCATGGTCGATCACGTCAACAGCGATGCCAAGTGCTACAGTCCAAAGTTGGCAGTCTACTACGAGGCCGCGCGCAGGGCGCAAGAGAAGTTCAAGGGTTTAGGTTTCGTCCACCTCCGACGGGAGTACAACAAGGCGGCCGATGAGCTAGCCAAGCTCGCGTCCTGGCGGCAGTCAGTCCCGCCAGGCGTGTTTGCGGACGACCAGCACCAGCCGTCGGTACACTTCAACGAAGCAGCGTCTGCCTTGGGGCCTGACCCCGAGCAGTCGCTCGACCCCGAGAGAAGCCTCGACCCAACGAGGGTGGTGGCGTCCATCGTGTCCGACCCTGATGGAGGGCTGGATCTCGATGAAGAACAGCCTCTGGAGGACCCACTCGAGCTGGAGAGGGATTGGCGTACACCCTTCCTAAGCTGGCTCGTCGACGGGGCCCTCCCAGCCGGACGAACAGAGGCCCGACGCCTCGTCCAAAGGGCCAAGCCCTACAGAATAATCGAGGGCAGCCTGTACCGCCGGGGCCACAATGGTGTTCTTTAGTGCTGTATCCTCAACAAAGAGGGGAGATCGCTGCTGAAAGACATCCATGGCGGGGTGTGCGGTCACCACACGGCGCCCCGATCGTTGGTGGGGTCAGCCTTCAGGAAAGGATTCTACTGGCCCACAGCCGTCGCGGACGCCGAGCGAATCGTGCGAACGTGCGAAGGCTGCCAGTTCTATGCCAACAAGACGCATTTACCAGCCCAGGCGCTCCAGACCATACCTATTACCTGGCCGTTCATGGTCTGGGGACTGGACATGGTCGGGCCTCTGCCAAGAGCACCCGGGGGCTTCACCCACATGTTTGTCGCCGTCGACAAATTTACGAAGTGGATTGAAGCGCGCCCGCTGACGAAAATCACGTCAGAGCAAGCCGTCCGCTTCTTCCGTGACATCCTGTGCCGGTTTGGTGTTCCGAACACCATCATCACTGACAATGGATCTCAGTTCATGGGGAAGAGGTTCACCCCCTTCTGTGACGACTACGAGATCGAGGTGGCTTGGGCGGCAGTCGCTCACCCGCGCACAAATGGCCAGGTCGAGCGCGCCAACGGCATGATCCTGCAAGGGTTGAAGCCGCGGATATTCAACCGGTTGGTCAAGCGCATTCATAAGCTCGGCGCCAAGTGGATGAAGGAACTACCCTCCGTCCTATGGAGTCTGCGGACGACTCCGACCTGCGGCACGAGTTTCTCCCTGTTCTACATGGTCTATGGGTCTGAGGCGATCCTCCCCACCAACGTAGACTATGGCTCCCCAAGGATTCAAGCCTTCGACGAAGAAGCAAATAGGGTCAACCTTGAAGACGCTACGGACCAGTTGGAGGAAGCTCGGGAAGTACCGGTGGCGCACTCGGCCAAGTACCAGCAAAGCTTGAGGCGTTACCACGCGCAGCGAGTGCATGGTCGCCGCGTTTCAAGTGGGCGACTTGGTCTTGAGGCTAGCCCAAGATCGCCGCGGCTTCACCAAGCTCTCACCCCCGTGGGAGGGGCCTTACACCGTAGTACGGGTCCTCCGCCCGGGTTCCTATAAGCTGGCAATGCCAGATGGAATCCACCTTTCCAACGCTTGGAACATTGAGCAGCTCCGACGCTTCTACCCATGATCACCCGCGAAGGGGGGAGAGAGCAGCGGGTGCGGCACCAACCCGCCCGACCCCACGAAGGGGTCGGAAGTTCCCCGTCAAGTGCGAAGGGTTCGACGAGGACCCTCACAGGAGGATAGGCCCAAAAGGCCGAAACAGAAATTGGGCTGGGACCGAACAAGGCCCATTCCTTTCCTTTTATGGGAAGAGTAACCGTGAGCCTTGGGTCGCGACGGTGGCCTCATCACAGCCTCAAGGTCACGGTGCTACGTCAACTCTTCGTCACGTGGCAGAAGACTCGATACGGGTGGGCCACGGAAGCCCTCCCCCTGGCCCCAAGCCGGCCAGATAAGTGAACCCTCTACACTCTAGTTATTTCAATTCAGTTTATTGTCATTTCCTTTGAGCTTTCCGTTTATTATCCGGCCCTATGATTCTGAGGAGACCCCTGGCGCTGTTCAACGGGTAGGCAGGGACGTCTGGCGCAGCCGCGTTGTGACGGCCTACGCCCCCGCGGCTACGGATCGCACGGTTGCCGTGCCGGACGGCCGACCCTGCCAACAAACCCAAGCAAACACAGCCGGGCCAGGGGACCCCTTCTCGACACGAATCAAGCCGAAAATGCACAAAGGCATTCTTACGACGAAACTCGGATGAAGGAAACTAACTATGTTTTTGACCCACCAGGTCTATCTTTTTGCAGGGACCCACAGCCAAGCGCTGGGCAGCGCCTAGCCACGGCAAGGGATACAGAGGCCTGGGGGGCTCGGGTAATTTGGCTAAGGGACCACTTGGCGTTCGGATCGCCCGAGAGCACGAACCTCGGATCTAAACCCGACGACCTTGAAGCCTTAAAGATCCAGCCTCTCGAGGTCATCTCACAACTGAGTTCAAGGGCTCGGGGGCTCGGCTGAACCATCGGGTTCACCTTGCTTCCCCCACAGCCAAAGCTCAGGAATTCAAGGGCTCGGGGGCTCGGCAGAACCATCGGGTTGACCTTGCTTCCCCCGCTGCCAGAGTTCAAGGGCTCGGGGGCTCGGCTGAACCATCGGGTTCACCTTGCTTCCCCCGCAGCCAAAGCTCAGGAATTCAAGGGCTCGGGGGCTCGGCAGAACCATCGGGTTCACCTTGCTTCCCCCGCTGCCAGAGTTCAAGGGCTCGGGGGCTCGGCTGAACCATCAGGTTCACCCTGCTTCCCCCACAGCCAAAGCTCAGGAATTCAAGGGCTCGGGGGCTCGATAGAACCATCGGGTTTACCTTGCTTCCCCTGCTGCCAGAGTTCAAGGACTCGGGGGCTCGGCAGAACCATCGGGTTCACTTTGCTTCCCCCGCAGCCAAAGCTCAAAGGCTCGGTGGCTCGGGGGCTCGGCAGAACCATCGGGTTCACCTTGCCCACCCCACCGCCAAAAGCTCAAAGGCTCGGTGGCTTGAGGGCTCGGCAGAACCATCGGGTTCACCTTGCCCACCCCACCGCCAAAAGCTTAAAGGCTCCGAGGCTCGGGGGCTCGGTAGAACCATCGAGTGTACCTTGCTCACCCCAAAGCTGAGGTTTGAAGGCTCGAAGGCCTAATCAGTAACCAAGAGTTGCCGAGAAAACAAAACCAACCCCGCAGAGGTCGTCTCATGTGGCGCCTCCCAACCAGTTCGTGAAGAAACTGGAAGGCAGACCCCACTAGGGCGCTGGCAGGGGCATAGCTATAAGAAAAACAAACAAAAGCCCACGCATACGGGGCAATGAAAAAACGAAAATACGACGAAGAAGAAGAAAGATAAGCTAATTATTACAAAATTCAAAATATGGGAGTCCCGTCAATACGGAACCTCCCAGAGGTTTGAAGTCTTGATCCCTCCACGCGAGGGCACAGCAAGGACAGCAAAGAAATAAAAGGTGTAACTCTAAGGAGCCTGGTCGGGGGCGGCGCTGTCCACTGGGTTGCCATCCGTGTCGGTTCCGGGCGCCAGGCTATTGGCGAACTGCTCTGCAGGGGCCCTGAGCTCCTCGGCCATGGCGTCCAGAGCCTCCGAGGTGAACTCGTTGGGGAAGCCGGTGGTCATTCTGTCGAAGCGGATCCCGTCGTAGTGGGAGCGCACCAACGTGAAGGCCTCCTGGACGCCGCGCACCAGCGACTGCTTGGAGAGGGCTCCGATCCGTGCCGGGGCGAGGTCGAGCTCCGCCGGGAGACGCGCGGGGTCGCCGCTGACGGGCACCTCCAGGGCATCCAGCATCCCGAGGGCTACGGCGTGCAGTTCGCCGCAGCACTCCGCCGCGCGGTGGAGGTCTCCGGGGAGCCGCTCGATGTCCTCTGATAGAGCGAACCCGAGCCTCGTCAGGACCGCCCCCGCTGCGTCGCGTAGCATCCCGAAGCGCGATAGCAGCATGTTGCGATGGGTGATCCCATCCGACACACGAGACTTGAGCGCTGCAAAAGAATGAGATCACGGTTAGACAACAAACAAGCATACGATAATGAAGGCTGAGCAAGAGACGGAGATGGAGAACGTACCCTCGACCTCCGAGTCCTTCTCTTCTAAGGACTTGCATGCCGCGGACAAGGAGGCCTCCAAGGACTCGGCACGCCCGGTGGCGGTCTGCGCCTCAGAGCGAAGGTCGGCGACGAGCTGGCTAAGCTCAGCGCATGCCCCCTCGGTGTCCTCCTTGGCGTTCACCGCCTGGTCGCGTTCCCTTTGGGCATCGGCGCACGCCTGGACCGCGGCAGCCTTCTCCTCCCGAAGGGAATTGAGCTGGGCTTGAAACCCTGGAAGGGTGGCACACAAGATCATCATCGAGCCAATTCGAGCATTCAAAAAGACAAGTGGTTAAGAAGTGGAACGAACTGCTGCGGACGTCGGAGGCGTCAGTGCGGAGGCGGCCCAGTTCGGCGTGCAGCGCCGCGAGCTCCTCCTGGTGCACCACAGCCTGGGAGGCCAGCTCACGCTCCAGCTCCGAGATTCGACGGGCGCTGCCCGCAGCCTCGTCCCTCGACGTGTTGGCAGCGTTCCACGCCCGGCTAGCTTGGTTGATCGATTCCCGCTTTACGGTCCGGGCCCGGGAGAGCGATAGCAGTATCGACTAAAGCGACCAAACAGCCCAGTCAGGGCGGCGGCAGGGTCAGACCTAGAAAGCTATCGTGCAACAAACAAAGACGAAGAGATGGAGTAGATCACGTACCTGGCTCGACGGGATCGCCACGGAGTGGATCGTCAGGGCCATCTGCAGGAGCGTTGCGGGGAAGGTGCGCATCTGCTGAAGAGCCTCCAGCCACGCGTCGACCTGCACAATGTGCTCGGGATCGACCACGGGTTCGCTTAGGGCAGAGGGGGTAACCCCCTGGCCGCCACCCGACCCCGAGGCCTCCGCTGGCGCGGCAGTGGGTGGCGGTGCTAGCACCGACACCAGCGTCAGAGCTGACGGCGCCGTGGAAGGCTCTGCCTCGGAGCGCGCCTGTGCCTCCGCCTCGCCGAAGAGGTCCTCCATTGACCACTGGCTCGCCTCCACGCCCTCTCTCAGGCGCGGACAGTGGAATGGAGGGCGCCTCCGCAGGGACATCCACCATCATGCCCTCGACAGGCATCCCAGCAGACGGGGGTGGTTCCACGACGATTGCGGCAGGGCCCACCCCTGGCTCTTCGTCGGCCGCTGCCGCATCCATCGCCTCCGCCGATGATCCCGCGGCCTCCCCCGCCACGGGCGACGAGGCCAGCATGTAGGTGACCCCCGCCCCGGCCGGGGGAGACGGGGCAGGCGGAGATGGAGCGGCGACCACCTGCGCGTACTCCACGCTCGCCGCGATGGGCGGGGAGTCCCCGAGGGCCAGGGGCGGTGCCGGCCCCTCCACTCTGGCCAGGCTTGGGTCGGCACGCCGAGCCTCGGCGGCCACCCTTGGCTCCGAGGAGTCAGGGGCGGTCGCAGGTGGAGCGTCGCGACGAAGACGCTTCACTGGTGCGGAGCCAGGACCCGACTCCTGGCCGGCCCAGCTGCAAAACACAATGACTATTCTAAGAGACCCTAACGACAAGCGAGAAAATGCCGACGAACCTGCTCGACGTCCCGGGGCGGTGAACCGTCAGCCGCACCAGCCTAGAGGAGGAGGTTGGTCGCACGCGGGACGCCCCCGCCGGTGGGGCGCCCGGAGGAGGGGAGGGGAGCTCGTCCACATCGATGGGTGTGACCTGATGCTCGCCGTGCGCCGGGGGGTCCACCGTGATGTGGTCCTCCAGGGTGTACTCCAGCACCATGGGAGAAGAGCCTCCGGAGGTCTCCTCCTCGTCGCACGAGGAGGCCAGGTCAGACCCGATCTCCTCTCCCCGGCGCTCCTTGCGCTCCCTCTCACGCCTCCGCTCCTCGCGGGTGAGGCGCTTCTCGACCTCCTCCCTCTTGTGCTTCCGGGCGGCCTCCCCGGCCTCCCGGTTCCTCCGCCGCGCCGCCTCGCGGGAGAACACCTCCTCGGAGATGACCCCCCTCGAGGCGCGAAGACCCCCAGGGCCCTCGAGAGACTGCAGGGTGAAGACGACACGTTGACCCACGGAAAGGAAGACAGAAAAAGACTAAGACAAAAAGCGAGACATGGTGGGAGAGTGCGACTTACGAGGTCCACAGCCCCGGGCCCTGGGAGCATCGATGGCTGACCCGGGATGGGGATCGACATGGAGGCGGCCCGCTGGGAGTCGACGAGCACCGCCAGCCGCGCCCGTATCTCGTCCTCTGAGGGGATAACGTGCGACACGAGGCTGGCGCGGAGCTCCGCCTCGGATGTCATGGGGAGCATCTCGAAGAGGCGCAGGGGTCGAGCCATAAGCGGGGCAACACCACCGGTGGAAGGCCTCCACGATACCAAGGCCGGTGAGGCCGCTCGACCGGAGCTTGGCGAGGCACGCGAGGTGCTCCGTCAGCTTCTTGCGGGCAGCGGCCTCGGGGCCGTACTGCCAGTTCGCCGGCTCCTTGGCCGGCGGCGAGCTTGTGGGGTCGAACGGAGGAAGGGCAGCCTCCGTGTGGTTCTTGAGGTAGAACCAACCTTTGTTCCAATTCTTGTTGGAACCCCGCAGCTCAGAGCACGGGAACATGTCCACGCGGGACTGCTTCGCCTGTAGCGAGCAGTATCCCCATGGGGCCAGGACGCCGTGCACGCGAACGAGCGCCGCCTTGAAGAAGAGGAGGAAGAGGTTGAAATCTGGGTCGATGCCCAGATAGCCCTCGCACAGGGCCACGAAGTTGGCCAGCTGCTGAACCCCGCTCGGGGCAAGGGCGTGGAGCTCCACCCCGAAGTGGTGAAGCACCTAGCGGACGAAGCGGTGAGCCGGCACGGCAAAACCACGGATGTGGTACGCCATGAAGCTCACCACGTACCCCGCCGGCGGCGACGGGGTCTTGTGGGAGGGGGGTGGAGAGATCCACTCCTCCCGCTCGGTGCACGGGCAGAGAAGCCCTCGAGTCACGAGCGACTCGAGGGTGGCCACGGATGCGGTTGACCGCACCCATGGGCGAAGCTGCGCCGAGGAAGAAGAACCCCTGGTGGCCATCTTGACGGTGGAGGACTTGGGGGGAGGAAGATTGGAGATTAGATTGAAGCACGAACGGAAGCAAGGAGGCGAGAGCTGTGCGATGGAAGGTGAAAAGCGTGCCCCGTCACGCTGGCGTCTTTGAATATATAGGGGCGGCAGGGTGCACGCTGCCGTGCTGAGGGGTCGCACGACAGAGCGCTCTCCACCCTCAGATTAAATCCAACGGCGTAAGGTGCGCCCGACGTGCGCGCGTGGCACGAGTCGACGGAATAGGGCATTAACTGCCCACCACGCCCGCACGCCTCGTTGGGCCCACCACGACCGCGGAGTCGAGTCCGAAGTCTGACCGCCACGTCGCGTCGTATTCAATGGCGGGTCTGTTCCCGTCCACGGCTGGTCAGACCACCGCGATCCGTGGGTCCAGCCAGATCTCCGCGATCTGCCTGTTCACGGCCGCGCGCAGCTGGGCTCGGGCTGACGCCTCGCGAAGGGGGCTGTGACCCTATGCCGGGCCTCGCCATCGAGGCGTCGCCCAAGTCACACTCCAGGAATTCCGAAGGACGCCAGGGATTTACGAGAACATAGAGGGAAAGAAGGGCCTCCCTATGGAATCCAACTCCCCCGAGGAAAGGGACATGACCTCGCACGCGAGTCCTTGACTACTCTGCAAGATCGGGGGCTACTGTGGAGGTCATGGATTAGGGGGCCCACTGTCAGTACGCCAGCGAACGGCGCGTTAACAGAAGAAGACCCTGGCAACCCCAGCGACAGACTGGTCGGAAGGTTCCGTCTCGCCCGACCCTCCGAGGGTTCCGAGGGCGTGTGGGCGTAAGCTCCCCGCTTCGCCCGGTCTTAGCCTGCTCCGGACGACCCGTGGGCCGAAGGGGTCGGGCGCGTCCGTCTCGCCCGACCCCCGACCCTAGGGTCGGATGGGCAGACCCCCGCGAGGGGTCCTACCAGTCGATGAACACTCACGGTGGAAAAAGGGGAGGACTCTCGAAGACCCTCCCCAGGTCAAATCTAACTTGCGAGGGAGAAGGCGTGCGGCCTACGCTTTCTCCCGACCGACACCCGACATCACCTGCTCGCCTGCCATCTGCAAAAGCTGATCTGTAGCCCTGCGCAAGGGAAAAGGTAGCTGCATGCGCGCTGCTGCGTTAGCAGCCAAGAAGGAAGCTACCGCGAAGTTGCTGGTGGGATGGTGGAGGACACACGGCGATCAAGGAAGGGGTCACCATGACGCACCAGGCCGACAGCGTGCAACCGCCAGGGGCATCCGGCCCTTGGCGGTAGATAGGTAAAATAACGTTGTAAAGTTGTCCTCCTGTTGAGCTATCAAAGGGGAGGGCGTCCCTACGAGAGGGAGGATTCCAATTTCTAGACTCTCGATCTCTAGAGCACTTAGTTCCCTACACGCACACTTCACACACAAGGCTAGAACCGGCCTTTGCTGTAACCCACCGCCAAGAGGGCAATACGATTTGGAGCTCGTTTCAGTGGATGTAGGGATCGCTCCTGAACCAGTATAATCCTCTTTGTCTTACGCCTCTTGAACCATTCTCCACCGAGACGTGCGTGTTCTGTGATCGACACTCGCTGGTGTGAGGTACCCCGTGTGCCACCCGCCGACACCACAGGCGTCTCGCTATCGACGGGCACGTCACCTACCACTGAAAGAATAGCGCCGGTTAAATCCTAGAATAAATCCAGGAAAATGCGAGCACCAGTGCCGAGTCGAGGACTCAAACCTTGGTGGGTTGGTTCCACCACAAGGAACCTTGCCAGCTGAGCTAGAGCTCAGTTCGCAGTGTAGAATAATTTATGGTACATATATCTCACTAATTTAGAGTATATGATATGCTAAGGGACTTACAAACAATAAAATTTAGCCCAACACAAACTGTACATATGGATATACCTTATATATACTCTTTCTTTGACAAAATAAGCTGGGTATTCCTGGGCATGCGGGGACTACCCCATAGATCCGCCCCCAGGCGCGGTTGACCTAAACTAAACTTTTCATCTCGATCCGCTACTCCTCCTTTTTGTCTACGGTTGATCCAAGTGAGCATAGCCACTGTCGGTCTAGGTGTGTCGGTGTGCGGGCCTCCCTGTTGAGAGGCCTCGGTAGACGGCTTCGCCCTCTTCCGAGCGGGAAGGGTCATGCAGACTACTGGTGCCCTCAACCAGGGATGGACTCTGCGGCCCTTCACATGGCGCCGGCCCATGATATGGTTTCAATGGAGCTTGTGGCCTTGTGTCGGGCCAATATGACGAGATGTGAGGATTGTGTATTTAGTGGGCTCGCTTGGGACCATGGGTCCATAGACCCATCAAGTAAGATATGTCATACAAGGCCTTCTCCAATGGGGCACTATTTGCTAGCTCTTAAATTGTTTAATCGATGAATAGTATCAAAACAGTGCAAAAGTTGGTTGGCTCTTTGCAAGTTGGTTGACTCTTTACTAGCTCTTAGCCATCTCATATTTATTGAATAGTGGAAAAGTAATGTGACCAGCTCTTGAAGGCTCTTCTTCAAGAGCCCGTCACATCATTTCTGCACTCTTCAATGAATATGAGACGACTAAGAGCTAACAAAGAGTCGACCATTCACTACTACACAAATCATTTGTAAAAAAAATATCATTGCAGTGCATTGTTGCTGATGTCATCAGTGTAGCGTCATTGCTGTGACCACTACAATAACGGGCAGTCAAGACGTCATCATCGCATCCGTTATGACAAATGGATGGTTCACAATAATAACAGACGACGTTGACATCATCATTGTCCGTTATTACAAATACCATCTTTAATAACGGTATCACTGCTGACATCATCATGGGCCGTTATTACAAATACAATCTTTAATAACGGATGCGGCTGATGTCATCACTGTCCGTTGTTAAAAATCGAGGCTAGGGCTAACTTTAGAGGTGACGTCACTACGTCTGCTATTAAAACGAGAGGTGATGTCATGCGTCCGTTATTACAAACTATTTTCAATAATGGTGAGATGCTGACGTCACTACGTCTGCTATTAAAAATCAAACACTAGATTTATCAAATTTAAAATTTAAATTTTTTCGAACGACCTCGGATGGAGAAAGTGAGAAAATAAGAGTCGTAGATTTTGAAAAGTTATGAAACTTCATAGTTAGTAAGTTTTTTAGTTAAAATCATCTAGTCAACGAAAACTAAGTTTGAAAGAGTTCAAATTTGAAATTCAAATTTTGTAAATGATCTCGGATGGAGAAACTATCAATATGAGAGTTGTATCTCTCAAAAAGTTATGAAACTTTGTATTTGATAAGTTTTTAATTTGAATTCATTTAGAGCCTCAAACAAACGATTTGCACTCAGGTAAGTATAATATGTGGGGAAAGAAAATTGATAGTAGACACAAGTGAGTGTGTGGTGTAGTGGTAGAAGGGGTTGTGTGTGAGGGAGAGGTTACTGCCGTTAAGTTGCGAATATATTTTTTTACTATTTTTTCAGTGCATTGGCGTTATTGAAAATGAACACTACAATAATGCACGTGATGACGTTATCCGCCCATTATTATAGTGATGACGTCATATGTCCGTTATTGCAGTGACATTTGTAATAACGGGCGTGATGACGTCATCTTGGCCGTCATTGCAGTGGCTATTTCTAATTACGGACGCATTGGTCGTCATTGCAATGACTACAACTTAATAACGGACGGGACGCCCGTCATTACAGTGCCATTTTGCTTGTCATTATACTACTTCATTGTAGTAGTGATTGGAGAAGGTCTAAGCTTGCGATGCCAATTTTGTTGCGATACATTTTTTTTTATCGAAAGCTACAACAAGCTAGTCCTTGCTATTCTGGAGATCCTATCCAAGGAGCATCCGTATGATCTAGTGCACGATTCACTGCTCACTAGTGTGAAGTATCTCAGTGTGAAGTATCTCTTCTTTGCGAAATCAGTGACTTCTGATAGGTGATGAGAAGGTCGTGTAGCACCCTTTGTTGTATCTATTTTGTTTTGTGATGGAGAGAGAGTTTTATGAACCATTCGATGCAGGGCAGCCAGAAGCATGAATAGTGGGCTTGCAAGTTGCAAACAATTATTGGTTTGATCCAAACCAAACCCACTTGCCTTATGTAATATTGGAATGCTATCTGGTGCTTGCACTTAATGGAGACTAGCAAATATGCCTGTGCTTTGCTACGGGTTGAGTAGGATCTGATGGGAGAAGAGATGACAACATGTGAATGCAACTATTTCAAGAATATTATTCATCCAATGAACTTGTGTAGATATATGTACTTAGATAAAAAAACAAAAAAACCATATATTTTCAAGTTCCTCATAACAAATTTATATATACATTTCAATCTGAGTCCGATGAATTATACAATGGGTTTCTCATGGCGACCCCTTGCTGAGAGTTTTGCGTCGCACCGCACGACGAGGTTTTTTTTTTACAGGCTCTCTCTGCTTGTTTCTTCTCAGGTGTCATGTTTGCATAGAGCAATCTCTGACGATCACATATTGTCTTTCTCTGCTTGTGTGTTTAATTTGCATAATGTTTCCTATAACTTGCACGCCTTGCTTCAATTTGCTCGGATGTATAATGTAGTTCTGGTACAAAGTCCCCTGACACCATTTGAGTGTGTTGTTCTATGTTAACAGGATCATTATAAACTTTCTTTCGCTCAGCGAGCTTCACGGCGATTTTTTAGCAATTCATACTTTTGTTGGTCTGATAGCTGTGCATATCGCTCCCTTTCTCTTTGTCTCTTACATTCTCTAGGATCAGTGAGTGGCAGCTGATCTCCAGAGGTCATGGACCCACTGCCATTGCTAATGTTGTCAAGAACTGAACAGATAATGCACTTAACATTTATAGATAAAGTCAATCAATATTACCTGAGCCCGGGGTGGTGGTTATATCTTTCAGTGTAGTGTGGTCTTCAGATTGTTTTGAAGAAGCCATCTGCAAGAGAGAGAGAGAAATACATCTAGTGAGTACAAAATGGTTTGTTAATTAAATATAATAACATATTTACCCCAAAAGGCAAAAACTAATATGAATATCATTAGAACGTGCTACATACATGCACGCACACATGGAGATACCTAGCTAGTTGTGACGTGTTCCATTGGAACACGATGGGGTGGATTTCGCGAGGCGTGTCCCCATACCACGTCTACTCCAATCGGCCAACTGCAACACCACTGGCGGCCAAGACGAGCGATTCGACCCCGGCTACACAGACGGGACACAAATCAGCTGCTCCGTGCGGGCGACGGCCGACTTCCGTCGAAACGCTTGCGAGTTGCGAGCCGACGCGGCTACATGCAGCAGGCACGGAAAAGCAGTGGCCACACTTGTGCGCATGCTGCAACCGCCGTTAACGGTCCAGCGAATTCACCATAGGCGTCATATAGAGTCTGTTTGATGCCTGTATCCGCACAGCCTGCCTCGCATCAGGTATCCAGGCTCGCGGGAGCCAGGATGAGTACATACAAGATGCAATGTTTGGTTGCCTGAATGCTCCGATGCAGGCTACAGTGAGCAGTTGTTTGGATACCTGGATGGTTGCATCGCCTATCTCTAACGCGTGCAGCTAAAGTGTTCTTGCCCGCACCTGCAGAGCCTACATCCCGAGATACGCCCAAAAAAGCCGCATGGCCAGAGCCTGGCTCGGAGCCCCCTTTTGCATCGCCGGAGTCTGGCCCAACAGCTCGTACAGGCAACCAAACTAGACCGTGCTGCATCTAGAGAGCCTGGATGGTCCATATGCGGGCATCCAAACAGACCCATAATTCCTTGTTTTGAGTACCCAGCAGCTAGCCCATGGCTCAACACTTAATCTCACAAACATTACATGGCATGCACTAGCAACCTCCGTCCGGCCGGCCGTCCCTGCGGCTAGCTAGAAACCCATCGATCACCGATGCAAGAAAGAAATATCTAAATCCCCTATCTATCGGTTCAGTGGCGAAGGTACATATAGAGCCGCGCGCATGTAGGCACGTTGCGCCCATAGCTCGAAGACAGCCACTATAGTTCAAGTCCAACTTGGTGAGCTCGGAGGCAGCCTCGGCACAGTACGAGTCCAACTCGTCGGTACGTACAGACGGACAGCGGAGGCTTTCGAGTCTGGCTCATGCTTGAGAGACTCAGTGCGGACGAAGAAATTGAACACCTGACCAATTTCTTATGTGTTTTTAGAAATATGTATAGAATAATCGGAGGCGTGACTGTCATAACGCATTGGTAAGCTCTAATCTGTCAAAGTTATAGGTACAATATTTTGCTAAGAGTTAGACATTTTTAGCTCTAGAAAATTTTGGAACTATGGACATGTTAAACATAGTATTTAATTAGCAATTTTTTCAATAGTTAATGAAGTTTATGTTATGCTTCGAACCTCAAAAATACTGTGTGAATCTACATGGAGTTGTACGGAAGTTCTTAATATTTTTTTAGCTTACACAATTGAAAAAATAAAGCAGTTTAAACAGTTGGAAAAATAAACAAAAATAAAAGAGGGGCGTTGCGAGAATCGAACTCGCGACCTCTCGCACCCAAAGCGAGAATCATACCACTAGACCAAACGCCCGTTTTGTTTCAATTATCAGTACAATTAGATTAATTAAAGCAATATGGTCTGCCGCATTTCCCATGGCAGACGCCCGGCGTTCCCATCCGATCCCCACAATTCCCACGGCCGCCGCCGCCGCTGCTGCTGCGGCCATGTCCTCGGAGACTATCACCGCCGCCACCACCGCGCTCGGCATCCGCCGCCTGCGTCATCACCCTACCACCGCCTCTTCCTCCTTCGTCTCCTTCCGCTTCCGGCCCACGGCGCGGCTGCCAGGCGCCGTCACGGCCTCCGCCTCCGCGTCGTCCCGCCTCTGCAAGGCCAAGGCTCACCAGGACGACGCCAAAGCCTCCTCCGCCGACCAACTTGGTAGCTTCCTCCAAACCCACCATCCATTCATTCATTCCGATCCGATCCCTTCGAATTCACCCCATGTATGTTTCAGATCGAACCAATTCGCCACTACTGTACTCACATCTAATGTACTGTACCCTTATTAGTTACAATCATTATTAGTAGCTCCATATGAATTACATGCTGCCTTTACCTAATAACTACCCAGAGTCTCAGATAGATTAGATCTTTTTTTTTTTTGCAGGTAGATAGATATAGATTAGATCTTTTCTTCTTCCTTTTCATTTCTATTGGGTGATGTAGGTAAATATTATTATACAGCAGACGAGTCTCATTCGTTGCAAATTACGGCAATTAATGATAGTTGTGCGATCCAATATGCAATACATCAATCAGGTTGGTTCCTGCAGAGTCTTGGCATCTATGGTTGCACTTCATGGTACATGGCATGGCAGCAGTAGAGGTATCTAATAGCTATTGCTCTTGTCTTTCCCTGTCTGTTGTCGCCGCAGTAAGCATGCATCATTGCAAACAAACCTTGTTGGATTTTCACGGTACAAATCTTCTTGTGAGGCGTGAATGCGCATGGGAAACAAAACAAATTCCACTCCATTGTTTTGGTGATGTGCGAATCCATATTGGAACACAACCTGCTTCTTCTGTGCTGATTTATCACATTCCTGTTTCAGTTGCACGCAGCACAAATTGTTATCTGCCATGATGATTCAGGCCTAACCTGGCTGTTTTCCAATCCTTTCCTTATTTACAGTGCTGGATGTAGCAGAGTCGACATGGGATGATCTTGTCCTTGGCTGCGAGTCTCCTGTGCTTGTCGAGTTCTGGGCACCGTGGTGTGGCCCCTGCCGTCTGATGCACACTGTCATCGCAGATGTGGCAAAGACATACGCTGGCAAGTTGCGGTGCCTCAAGCTCAATACTGATGAGAATCACGACCTCGCGACGTGGTACGGCATCAGAAGCATCCCTACCATCTTGATTTTCAAGAACGGGGAGAGGAAGGAGACGGTGATCGGTGCAGTCAGTGACACCACACTTGCAACGACGGTGGAGAGGTTCTTGTAGGCCACACACGCACAGGCAGGCTGTTCACTATCTGCTGAGAGGTGAAAAGTTACAAACGTGAAAAGAGACTGAGAAATTGCATGCATCACCCGTTTAATGTTTCTTTGATTTTGCTGATGATTGCTGTCGTTGTTACGAATACAGCCTGTTGGCTGTTGCAAACATGAAGAGATAAAAGAAAAACATGTACAAATGTTTCATTATTTCCCTTCGTGAAAAAGATGGCATCAAAATTGACCGTGGCTTACCCTTTATTCATCGTATTCAGCAATGCGTGCCATACAAAAAAAAAAATCACATCGTACAATGTCATCAACTCAACTAACCAGGCTTTGTGCCCCTCTCTTGTCCTGTATTCCTGATAGGTAGCATATATAGGCAATTGCTCTGCCAAAGCAAACAATAGGCTATAAACCTACAGCCACCGGCCATGGTAGTTGAGCTCCGATATGCATGATGACAATGCCTCCCTCACCATCTTGTTATCTGCTTCCACATACAGCACATCTTCGAACAAGCTCTTCGCCTGCTCCAGAAGCCTTATCTTTTCCCTGTTGTTCCGAGGCCGTAGTTGGGATCGCTGCTGCAGTGCGGTGCCCCATCTGTAGAGAGCTGCAATGCCATCACAATTCTGCATCAGCACACATATCCACACCCTCCCAACCCACAAAATATGGCAAACACCAGAGTTGTCATCAAACCTTCTGGGGCGTAAGTGTTGCTTCTCGATAGCATGGCATCAAACTTATCAATTGCAGCCAGATACATGCGGTCAGCATCAACTGCTGCTTCCTGCATCAACACTCAAGTAAATGAACCAGCATGAAAGCATTTCAAGTCATCTTCACAAATATATAGAAAGGCGTAAATCAACATCATGAAAGCATTTCAAGTCATCTTCACAAATATATAGAAAGGCGTAAATCAACATTGGAGTATCAAATTGTCACTGTTTCCTGTTTCTCAGACAAATTTTTGCCCAAGTGAATATTGATTATTGGCAGTTTGAATTCCTAGAATCCTCCAACTAGTGCGTACAAGAAGACCTTCCAGCTCATAATAGATGATAAAAAAATATGTTCATGCTGATGACCATACCGATCCGATATCAGCAAGTAACTGCGCTCGGAAAATAAGTGCCAGTCCCCAGTTGTACAATGCCTTGACGTCGCCCGAATCTATTGAGAGGGCGGTCCTGTAGCTTCTGCCAGCCTCAACAAGGAGGCTTTCGCATTCTTCACATACCTGAACAAGGGCTGATGAGATGTTCTCTCTGCTTAAGACTCTGCTATCTACCTTCCTGCTGGACCGTGAAACACGGTCTCTTCCATTGAGAAAAGCCCCACCATTGGCCAAGAGCGTTCTCAGCTCGCGACTAATCTTGAGCTTGAGCTCTCCATGGAGGAGGTAGGTGTTCCCAAGCTGGCCCACTGCTACCAAACTTGTTGGCTTCAAAGCTACAGCAGCGGAAAGGAGGCTAGCTGATTTGTACAGCAGTGCGTCTGCAGTCTCTTCATCAGCCATAGCCACCATGGATTCCCTTGCCTTCCTCAAGATCTCTGCAGCCTCCTTGATGTTTCGGCTGAACTCCTCGCTGTCTGAATCAGTAGCGGAACTTTCATCATATAGAGGATCCAAAGTTGCAGCATTATCAACAAAGCTTTCATCTGCCCGGTCTTGTCCTTGGCTAGCATGCTCAATCTTGAACCTGTAGGACCTGTCCCGAATTTCAAGCGTCCTCTCCAGCAAGGATGACTGGATGGTTTCGGTGGAGAACCTGCTGCTTGTGGAAGCAGGTTGAAATTGATCGTCCTTGGCACGGTCACGGCCATGCCTGTGCTTGAACATTAGTCTCTCCAGTCGAGCATCCCCAAGCTTGCCGGCATCCGTGGGTCCACTGCCATCCTCGTCGTCAAACTGCAGCATGCCACCGTCCAGGGCCTGGGCCTTGGCCACATCTGAGTTGGTGTTGTTCTTGGGCGAAGGCACAGGAGGCGCAGAGGGAGAGGGCTGCTGCTTCTTCCTTGGCGCGCTAAGGGTGAGTTCCCGCACGGCGTGGCGAGCCCAGGCAGCGAGACATTCTGCGAGGTCCCCGAGCACGGGTCCCGGGTTGGTGTCGCCCTGGGCGGCCGCATCGGCGAGCGCATCACGCAGGTGATCTACGGCCTGGACGAGGAGGCCTGGGTCGGCTTCAGACAGCAGGTGGCCCCTGAGGGCGCGGAGCTGGGCGTCGAGATCGGCGAGGAGGGCGGGATTTGATTGCGCGGAGGAGAGGTGCCTGGCTGCGAATCCAGCGGTGAAGGCGGCGGCGGCGAGGGGGAGGGGAGGAAGGAGGGAGAGGGCGAGGGCGGCGGCGGCGGCGCCGGGGAGGAGCAAGAGGAGGCCGTGCCGATGCTGTAGCGGGAGGGGGAAGAGGGGAAGGTCAGGCGCTGCGGCGAGGTCGGACCAGCCGTTGTACGAGGAGGAGCAGGCAGAGGGAGGCCTCCACCTCCTCCTCGCCGTCGGTAGGAAGAAGAGAGTGGCGGTGGCGGTGGTGGTGGTGGTGGGGACGAGGAGGAGGCTCCGGCTGGAGAAGGAGGAGCAGCAGCAAGGAGGAGGAGCCATCCACAACCGGGGGAGGAGAGGAGAGGAACCTTACCTTTGGGCCGGGCCGGGCTTGCCTCCCTCGTTTGGAACCTTCCACTGCCGCCAAACAACTGCGGGATATTTAATTTTTTGCCATCGCGCCAGCATTCAAATGCCAGCTTTACGAATGCCCCTACATTTTTGCCACTGGAGAGAGATGGTTTCTTCCAGAATTGCCAAAAACGCGTACGTAGACTGCTACGTCGGATTGCCAGCGTGGATGGCGAATGCGAAATGACCTCCTTGCCCAAGCCTTATCCTCTACATAACCCAGCCTCCCCGAACGCCCTTTTGCCTCATCGTTCCCCAGCGCCGCCACCGCCGCCGCCATAGCCACGTCGCATGAATGCATCGGCGCACGGTCTCTAGGGGTAGTTCAAGCAGGGCAAGCCAACAGGCCAATACAGTGGGTAAGGAAACTGGGTTGCCGCTGATTCAGTGTACGAGCTGCGGGTTGGCGCGCATCATTGAGCTAAGGGCGTGGACTGATGGCAACAATGGCAGGGTGTTCTTCAAATGCCCGAGGAACATACAAGGGGTGAGTTGTAGATTACTTTGTTTTCTTTTCTAATCTCGTGGTTTGGATTTCGAATTCGTGAACTTCTTCTAATCTCCCCCGATGCTTGCTGCTGCTTGTGTTGTAGGCACCAGATAAATGTGGCTTCTTCTATTGGCAAAGGGAGTACTTGTAGGAACTTGTTGGCATGAGAAGGATCACAGTGCATGAGGAGCCACAACTGGGCTCGAGCTCTGAAGAGGCTGAATCACGTTTGCATGCTGGTGGAAATGGGAGTACCAGACCGAGGGCCAGACCAAGAATCAGTGAACTGGAAGCAAAGATGGATGTGCTAGTTAGGACGAAGATGTTAGTGTTTATGGTGGCTGTATGTGTTGTTTTAGGCAGCATATATCTTATGAAATGACAATGTATATCTTTAACTTGTATGTCCCAGAACAATGAATCAACAAAAGCTGAGAATTTTGGTGTGCAAACATGCATTTTCCATAGGTGAATTGAGCAATCATAAAATGGTCACGGGGCAACATATTGTTTGACCAGTAGCATTACATTACATAATATAGGTTCATGACGAACATATAAAATGGTCACAGACAAGCATAGTTGTTTGGCCATCGGCCTTACACACATCTGAAAGGTTCATGATGCCAAGAGGAACCAAAATATGACCCAAAATAGACCAGCATCGTTGTCTACTTGTTGGACATCTTGATTTTAGTTGCAAGCTGTTTCTTCCTGGGAGTAATTTTTTTGGCTGCTGGTGGACCTTGTAGTGCTAGTGGAGCTTCAGGTGCATCTAAAACAACTTGTGCTTGTGGAGCTTCAGGTGCATCTAAAACAACTTGTGCTTGTGGAGCTTCAGGTGCATCTAAAACAACTTGTGCTTATGGAGCTTCAGGTGCATCTAAAACAGCTTGTGCTTGTGGACCTTCAGGTGCTTCTGCTCGTGGACCTTCTAAAGTCAGCTTCCTGAGACATGATAAGAATATTAGTGAAAAGATAGGCAGAAATTAACAATTATGAAAACAATACATATTTACCTCTTAGCTGAAGGTGCCTGTGCAGCTTCTTTAGCTGCTGCTTCCTTTGCTGCTCTTGCTCTGGTTCTGGGAGTATTTATTGTAGCTGGTTGTGATGTTGTAGCTTCATCGGTTTTGGCCTTTTTTCTTCCAACCTTTGTTTTGGTCTTTTTTGACCTCTTTCTGCAATTGTAAAGAAGGGTAATTAACTGCATAGTTTTGGTCTTTTTTTAACCAAAACAAACTGAACTAAACTAACCTCTTCTTGGGGCCTGTCAAAGAACATCTCCGGCTTCCTTTCCTGTGTCCAAGCTGCTTACAGGCATCACATGTAACTTGCCCGGTAGCCTTTCCTGTTCTCTCGAGGCAAGATAGGTACCTGTTCTTTTTCTGTCTTCCCAATTGTTTCGGCTTTGGTAATGGTGGAAGTAGCTTGAAACCCTTGTCTACTTTAGGCCACTGACTCTTATCTATAATGTTAGGGATCACACCAGCATAAGCAACTTGAAATTTCTGAACAGAGAAGGCCATGTCTACAAATTTCTCCATCTTGGGCTTTCTATCTGTTGTGATTACTGCCAATGCATGAGGGCAGGGTTTGCCACTGACCTGCCACTCTCTGCAGGTACAAATGTGGTCTGCAAGGTAGACAACATGCCTTCTTACCTCCTCATCCTTGTATATCTCTGTGACCTCTGCCCGGTCAAAATCACCCTTAGTGAGTCTGAGGTGCCCTAACCCCTTGGAAGCAGCATTCAACTGATGAACAACAGCTGGCAAAATCAAACTATTGAGTGCTCTAGAGACTCTCCTCCTTTTCTCAAACAAGATAACAGTTTTCTCTCGGATAGCATCTACAAGAGCATCAACAAGCAAATCTTTGTATTCCTTGATCCATGCATTCCAACATTCTGCTAAGTTATTGTTGATGTACTCACATTTAATATCTGGTGAGAACTTGCTTCTAGTCCATAACAAATTATGATGTTGTTGCAGCCATTTGTCCACGCCAGGGGAAACACTTGTCACCCTGTCCAGCAGGTACTTGTGCTTATCAGGCATATAAGCCCTGGCTGCAGGCCACATATATTTAGAATACGCATTTCCACTGAAATTTTTTTTCATATTGTCCATCAAATTCTTAAAGCACTCCCTATGTTCAACCCATGGGAAAAACTTGCTTCACTGCAGCCACAAGACCTTGGCCTGCATCTGTACATATTGCTAACTTCTGCATAGGCCCTATTGCATGCCGTAGCTGCTCCATAAACCATATCCAATTTTCCTTGCTTTCAGAGTCAAAAAGGCCAAATGCCAAGGGGAACATCCAATTGTGACCATCTATGGCATTAGCAGCAGGCATGTGTCCATTCCATTGCTCATTAAGAGCAGTGGAGTCAATACTAATGTAGGGCCTACAACCCCCTATAAAGCCATCAATAGATGCCTTGAATGCACAAAAGAATATGCTAAAATGAATTTTTCCATCTATTTCTACAGTCCCTATCTCAATTACACTGCCAGCTGATCTCAGCTCGACCTCTGCCTTGAATCTATACAACCAGTCAAATGAGTCATCCCACTTACCAAATAATTTATTTGCAGCTCTCTCCCGCCCATACCAAACAGTCTGATAGGGGATAACGATCTTGTACTTGTCCTCTAACTCCTCCTTCAAGGCCATTGCACCGATCCCAGGCTTCCTCTTCAATAGTGGGATTGCCCTCTCGGCAACCCACGCTTGAGATGCCATCAAGCGAACCACTCTGCTCTTACTTGCACAGTTATGCTCAATGGTGTTTATTTGGACCTGCAACATATGCTCAAATTCAGATAATATATAGAGTGAACTGCATTGGCGGTCCCTAAACTTGCGTGGGTGTGTCATCTAGGTCCCCGAACTCTCAAAACGTATTTTTAGGTCCTTAAACTTGTATAGGTATGTCATCTAGGTCCCCGAATTCTCATAACACCTTATTGGGTCCCTAAACTAGCGTGAGTGTGTCATCTAGGTCCCTAAACTTGTGTAGTGTATCAAATATGTCCAAACGGTCTCTAAACTTATTTTGTGTGATGACGTGGCATGTCACATGACATCTACGTGTACTTACGGTCACCAATAGAAATAAAAAATAAATTATAGGACAGATATGTCAGTCATATTGACCAAATTTTTGTTACCACCCTTTAATCCTCCCTCAACCCCCCTCCCCTTCGCAGACGTGCTGGCACCCTCTCCATCGGTAGCAGGCTAGGCCACCACAGCAAGGTGAAGCCTAGAAGAAACAAGGAGAATTGAATTTATCTTTTTTAATTTTGTCCCTGTCCATGTGCCTAACATATGAGTCTCACAATTATTTTTTGTTTTTATTTCTTTTAGCGACCATACGTATATTGGCATGCCACATCATCACACAAAACAGGTTTGGAAACCGTTTGGAGGTATATGACACACTACACAACTTTATGGACCTAGATGACACACTCATAGAAGTTTAGGGGCCTAAAAAGATGCTACAGGAGTTTGAGGACCTAAATGACACAGTCATACAAGTTTAGGGACCTAAAAATGCATTTTAAGAGTTCGGGGACCTAAATGACACACTCATACAAGTTAAGGGACCGCTCGTGCACTTCACTCTATATATAAAAAAAGACATCACAAAGGCCAATGTTTCAAAATAAAAGGAGCCACAAATATAAATATAAATAAATATAAATATGTACCCTGACACTGCTATCTGCCTGAGTTCTAGCTCTAATTTTCCATGGGCATCCCTCTGCACTGCAGCACCCTCTAAATCTAGTTTTGTCTGACTTTTCAGTACACAACTCAAACTCCTCCATAATAGCATGTTGCCTCACTGCCAATCTGAAATCCTTCATACAGGGGTAAACAATTCCAACTGACATATCAGGATTATCTCGGTCCCAATCAACAATAGGCTCTGAAGGATCATTGTCATCAATAGGAAGGGCAGCATCCATCAAATCTGCATGCATTTCTTTGGTCATAACTGGAATTGCCACTTCTGCTTCCTCTTCTGCTTCTTTCAATCCAAAAGCTTCATACAGTGCATCCTCATCAAACTGAATAAGTGCATCACCATCTTTATTAGGTTCAGGCTGAATAAAAAGAGTGTTCCAATCAATTTCCTCCAACTGATCTTGCACCTCTGGAGAGCAACATGTATCCCCAACAGCTTCACAATGTTCAACATTTGTCACACCAGAGGTACCACGAGCAATGGACTCATTAGTTGGTGCTGGTTCAGGTATATTAAGCCCTTGCTTCTTGTATACATCTTTCTCAACCACTTCACTGGAGATTTCTAAAAACTTCACATCCCATCTAGAAAGTAACATGTCAGCAAATTGCTCATTTGTGGTCACCTTCCATTCAGTTTCACTCTCTCGATCCACTCCCCATACTGCAATCTGCTGGATGGGGCCCCATATGATCTTGGTAGCCATATCCTCTACAAATTTGTCCAAATTGTACCCTGAGCTTTTGTCAATCCATATCTCATGATTTTGCTCTTCCATGGCAAGCATGCCATACTCGAGATTAGCCTCATACCCAGCACATTTAACAACAACTCTAAACGCATTGCCAGGATCAATCCTGACATGAGAATGAAAGGAAACATTTGGGAGTTAGGATACCTACCTCCATTCTGTGTTCTAACATACCAACTCTAACTATTACAGCAAAATCAACATTGAAAAAGCAAAAAAAAACTTACCACGGCGGGCAGTCACTCGACTTCATGGTGTGTTCTGACCAAAATCAACTACATCGACAGCCTATGCATCACAAACTAAAATGCATCAGATTCTATTGCTAGGATGAGATGCAGACCGAGAGCGACTCCACTGGAGGGAGATGTGCATACCTCTTAGCCCCGAAAGCAGAGTAGAACAGCTGGACTCATCACTCGCCGCCGCCGCCGAGAGAGGTGGTGTGTGCCAGCGGGAGGAACAGAAAGGGCTAGGTCAAAAGGGCATCGGGGGAGGCTGGGATGTAGAGGATAAGGCTTGGGCAAGGAGGTCATTTCGCATTCGCCATCCACGCTGGCAATCCGACGTAGCAGTCCACGTACGCGTTTTTGGCAATTCTGGAAGAAACCATCTCTCTCCAGTGGCAAAAATATAGGGGCATTCGTAAAGCTGGCATTTGAATGCTGGCGCTCCGTAACGATGGCAAAAAATTCCCAACAACTACTGGCCCTTCTTTCAGACACCCGAGACGGAGGATGGCAGGCGCTTGCTCGGCGGCCAAATTTGTGGCATGTTTAATTCCCAAAAGTTCTTTTTACTTTCTATTCATCCCCCTCACAGAACATGCATCTCTAAAAATTTATTTTTCACCTTTCCTATTCATCCCCCTTACATAACACACATCCCAGAAAAAAAGTTCTTTTTCTCCACCCATCTAAACACAGCCCAGGACCTCTCACGCGATGGCGTGTCAACTAGGGATGGCAAGGCACATTACCTGCGGGTAGAGGATTTTCAAACACACGCCCGCAAGGTAAACCCTAAACCTGTATCCACACCCGTCACCCGCGGGCGTAATGTGCCCGTGGGTACACCTACGCCCGCTAGTCAACAAAAAAAAATCAATATAGATGAAAGCCAAATATTCAATATCTTAATAATATTACAAGCCAAATAAATATGGTTTAACAACACAAGTCTAGAATGGCCCAAATATTGTTCACAAGTATAGAACATCCATGCAAATGGCTCAAATCACATGAATCTTGTTCACATGTAAGTGATAATTTACGGGTTTGCGGGCACGGGTAAGGGTTTCTTATGCCGGTTATATTTTTACCCGTGAACACAATGTCAAACCCGTACCCGTGCCCGTGGGCACAAAGAGAGACACATACCCTCGTCCTAGGGGGGTTTTACCCACGGGCACACGGGTAATTTGTGCCCGTTGCCATCCCTAGTGTCAACAGGGATAGCGACACTGACGGCCGTTCTGCTGGAGTCTCGTTTTAGTGGCAAATGGCTAAAAATAGCTATGGCGAGCCGGATGGCAGGACTGCTGGAGATGCTCTTATTGGGGTGAGTGATCTACGTCTACCATTCATGCAGTAGACAAATAACAATAGATCCTGCAAAAAAAAAAAAGAACACGTCTCATCAAGACTATTCTTTTTGGAACTTATTAGGGGAATTCGACTTGCAGTTATATACATAAAGCAAATGTTACAGCACAGATCGGAGGAGCAAAGATATCCTCCACAACACTTAGAAATGAGACTGATGAAAAAAAAATATATATGCAGCAGATAGTAAAGTAATTAATACAATACAACAAGTGTTTTTGAACAAAGGGGAAAAAATCCCAAACACTTTGCAAAACGAAAGCATGAAACACATCCTCCTAATACAGCCTCATTTACCTTATTATTGATACCAGGATACACATCCCCCCCCCTCTCTCTACAAAATGCAATAACATTATAGCAATAGTAATGTAATGAATCAAGGTGCCTTAACAAAATACACACACAGTAGGTGCCTCCGCTCACGCCGGCAATTCAGACGCCCACTTTCACCGCCACCGCCTCCTCCGCAACAACTCTATTCTCCTACCGCGAATGATTAGTTCAGGCAGCTGCGATAGGCTCAGTCGCTGGTGCAGGTGCCGCCGCAGCAGCCTTTTCCATTTCAGAGACACTGCCGTTGGCAGGGGCTGCTGACTTAGCTCCGTCCTTTGCAGCGGTAGCCGGAGCCCCGTCCTTTCCAGCGGCAGCCGGAGCACCATCCTTCCCGGCTGCTGCTGCAGGGGGCGGAGGCGGCTTCATGTGTGGCGGGGGAGTGTGCTTCAGCTTCAGCAAAATCTGCCGCATCCTTGACATGTCTGTCGGTTTCCCAGGCTTTGGGCCCTGGATCACCACGATCCCAGGCTTCTTCTCCTTCTCCTTATCTTTCCTCGCCCCTCTCTTCTCGATGTTAGCAATCTCGTGTGGGATAAGTTCTGATATCGCCTTCCAGTACTGCTTATCTGCACCAGCGTGGAACTTCTCCTGGTTCGCTAAGAAAAGCTAGCAACAGGCATTCATTCAAGCAGAACGGCAACAAAAAGCAGTCAGGTTTCCATAGTGTTTCCATAGTGCAAAACGAGAGAGAAATAGGATATACTGGGCTCTGATCTTAAGGAATTATCACCTACCTTCTCCCTGTCACGGTTTTGGCCCTTGCTTGTCTCAACATTGAGCTTCCGTTTCTCGACGAAAGCTTTCTTAAATTCTTCAGCATCAAGGATGATTTGGCTCCTCAGCTCCTTCTCATTCTTTTCCTTTTCCTCGAGGAGGATTGCATTTTGACTGTAGATAGTTCCAGTAAGCATACAGTTAATACAATGAGAGGTAGAGGACGGCAATCAACAAAAATACCAGCAACCATAATTCATGTAAGCTGTGCCTGACATGCTCTAGTGGAAGAAATAACACATCATATGGCAATCAACATGCAGATATTCTGTGCTTAGCAGCTGTATCTAGATTATCCTATTATTTCGCAATAGTTATGGCTGGAGGATAGAGAAAACTAGAACAAACAAGCAGAGTAGATAGAGGGCACAAAGTGAGGGACAAATAACAGCGCAGCTATGCTTACTTTTAGAAGAGCTAGCAGAACCACTGATAGTGAACATATGCCATGATACTAGGACAGCAGAATGTGAAGTAATTGCAAGAAAGTTTTAAAACATGCTGCTATTCTATTCCCTCCGTTTCAAATTGTAGGTCGTTTTGGCATATTTAGATACGTAGTTTTTAGTATATATATAGACAGTGTACTATATCTAATTACATACCAAGCTAATTATGTTTGGACAGGGGCAAATTAACTGTTTAGACGCACAAGATGAGCTTCTCAGTTCATATATGGGGAGAAAAATCAAGCTCTCAAACCTAGATTGATTCATGGTTTCACGGCGTCACCTAGGCAACAAGGCGGTCCCCATGTTTTGGGCCGCCTAGGCGGTTGGTTGGTGCTGACTCGCCTTGCCACACGTTAACGCCATGAAAACCATCATTGCAGTAGCTCATATTTAGCACGTTGAAACGAAGTTGCAGCATGACACTCAAACGAACTTTATGGAAAAGAGTTATTCAATTTCGTCTGCAGAGTTAACTGCAGCAGCATGATGTGAATGACGAATGAACTGGTCACATGACATTCTGAGTGTAGTGATATCTAAAGACACATCAAAATACTAAGTACCAAGCATGATAGGAAAAGGACTGATGAATCCACTGCAATCCTAGTACACATGAAGGTTGAACTTTGAGCAGAGCGCTGGGATGATGCATAAAATCTAGACTAGCGCACGAGATGAGATGAAATGGCATCTTAACGGCAAGAATATTGTATATATCATTGGTGAGCTCGGCAGATCTAGCCCTCTAGGTAGGCACGCAGCTTGGCGCGCGCCACGATCGGACGGACGCGCAGATCTAGCCCGGATCTGAGCAGCGCGGGAGGGAGAGGGGGAAGCTTTTTATACCGGCGCCACTCGCGGAGCAGGAATCCCTCCTCGCGGCCCATCTCGGTGGGAGGCGGGAGGATGGGCCCACCGTCGGAGTCAGCGGGTGGCGCGGCGAAGGGGTCGTCATCGTGGATGCCTCCGTTGGCCTGGGGCATGCCGAAGGGCGAGGGCGCGTCGGAGCGGAAGGCGTAGGGGTCCGGGGAGGCCGGGAAGCCGTCGGCTCCGGCTGCGGCGGCCGAGCCGTCGAAGTGGAGGAAGGCGTCGTCGTGGAAGGGCGCGGCGGCGGGCGAGGAGGTAGGGGAGTCGAAGGCGGTGGCCATGGCGGCGTGGCCCCTCGGGATCTGGATCCTGCTGGGTGAGCGTTCCTTTCCTTGACGGGAGAAGGCAAGGTGGTGGTTGATCTGAGCTGTCCAACAACAAGTCGAAGGCGGGGCAGGAAATGTATAAGCAAGCAAGCAAGCAAGCGAGGAGGCGCCAGGTTAGGGAGGGAGAGAGACGGACGTGCAACCCTCCGCCCAAAACGTCGTCTTATTCAATTTTTTAAAATTATTATATTTTTTATTAAATAAATTTCAAAAACAAACTAAATTTGACTACATTTACATAAATTTTTTAAATAAGAAGAGCAGTCAAACTTGAGACTGAAAAAATCAATCAACCTAAATTTTGGAACGTAAGAATTAGTTAGTACTAATGCCATTGTGAAATTAACTCATATTATATGTGTCATTGGAAATTAACTCATATTTCCTTCATGCCATTATTTTTAATTTTTCATCCTCTTTATACCATTTTCATAAAAAAACTGGCAAATGAACATTTCTCCATCCCAATCTCAACACCATCATTTTAAATTTTTTCATCCCTCTGTACCATTGTTGTCACTTTTTTTTTACAACAATGACATAGATGGGAAGGTTAAAGTTTACGGTTAGAAAATAGCTGAGTTCACTTTTTTTTTAAAAAAAAAAAGCCCCTTGAATCCACTCTCCTCAGTCTGTCGGCCCTCCATCCCCGGTGGCACTGCAGTGAGGCCATCATTGAGCTCCATCCACCGTTCTTTTTGGTTATACAAGTTTCTGAAATTGTGATATACAATGTACCCAGCCACACTTTTTGGGGAACAACGTTAACAGATTTTTTTTTGTTGTCGACTTGTCGTGATATTTTACCATTGTTAATTTCCTATGAGGAATGATCTGTGAATCGTTTCCATATCCATTCATAGCAAAAGTCTCAATCTTTACCCTTATTATTTTTTCAAGAATACCTAGGAAAACTGTATATCTTTGTATTAGTCAAAATTTCTTGGGTAATATAATTGCATTTTCCGAAAGAGTATCGGCACCCTAGGGGGACACTTGACAGCTGCAACGTAATTTTCCTCTTTGAATGTTAGGGAATAGACACATTCAATTTGTTAATTGATGCTATGTGTGTTGCCAGCTAGAGCATGAAACTTTTAAACTATGGGTTGAAAGTAGTTATTGTTTGTTTGCTATTTAGTATTTCCAATCTTCTCTTACTATAGTTGTCAGATTATGAAAGATCGAGAGAGAACCGATTTGCATTCTAATTTTACTTTACCGTCTCAAGTTTAGTGTTCTAGCAATAGTGGATCTTTGATAGGATGGTTGTCAAAGATTTAAAATTAGTTGCCACTGCTTCATGGGTTTTGCTATTTAGATTTATTTTCTATGAAGAGGCATGGTGCTCTGGCGGCCATATACGTTTGTTCAGTGAAAAATTGAGCTAATAGAAAATTAGATGAAGCTACTGGTTAAGTCAGTGTTACAAAAGGCGGTATTCCACGACCGCCTAGGCATGCTTAATTGCTGGACGGAGGGGTTCTGCCTCGCCTAGGTGGGTAGGCGGGACCTAGGCACCCCATGGTGACGGTAGCCAGATAGGGCAACGCCGGAGATGGGGAAGTGCGGCAGTGGCTGCGAAAGTAGGGGCAGGTGCGTGGAGGAGGCAGAGGAGGAGGAGAAGGAAGGGATGAATCTTGGTGGCGGTGGACGCTGGTCGAGCGGCGAAGATGAAGAAGCGACGTCGGGCGCCAGGGCTCATGGGAGACCAAGAGGAAGAAGAAGAGGAGAAGGTAGGTTGTTTCGAGCTGTGAGAAGTTTTGGGCTGCTTGTTGGGCCTTTGTCAAGTGTTGGCCAACGTTTTCTCTATTTTTTTCTTTTCCTCTATATATACGTACGCACACGAAGCGCCTTGCATCGCCCAAGCGACGCCTCCGCGCTAGGCAGAAGGCCAGTACCGAGGGAGCACCTAGCGCGTTGTTGAACACTACGTTAAGTTCTTCATACGGTACTTTACATTTAGTGTAACATTTAAGGACGTCTAGCTCTTTGACAACCAATAACCAATTGCATCAAAACTGAAACTCCCTTTGGTGTGAAAGCTTGCTGCCATGGGTAGTACCCAACCGTGTCTTTTGGCCAGGTGTCGCCGCATTGTTTGTTGTCGTTCGTCGTGCACCCCTTTGTCGCTATCCATGCCTTCCATCGCTACCCAAGCCATACATCACGGTCCCATATTTTGTGCATGTCTATTCTTCCTGTCACCATGTCTTTGCCGCCCGTTGCGGTCCCTCCAACCCATCACCTAGACTCATCGTCGATCTCAGCTACTGCTGCCATTCCACCCGTCATGGATCTCTTCAAGCTCTCCCAGCTTGTGGACAACATCAGACACTCATATGTTCGCCGAACATCCAACTCAGATGAAGGATGCAACTGAAGCCGGTTCAATGACAAAAAATTGACAATCACAAAAAGTATGCGGAGGAATTTGACTCTTTGCCAAAATTTGAGGATGATTTTGTCAAAAATAAAATACTTTCCTCCCCTCCTGGTTGGATAACAGATTTCTTGTTCGTTGTCTTTGAGGCACGATCAAACCCAACATGGAATTTCAAATAGTGGTACATCAGTCAACCTGTAGTGTGACAAATTAAAAAATGAAGCAACAAAAAGTGAAAAGTTTGAAATAATACACACATGATGTGTAACATTAGGCTTGAGTTTTCCTGATCTCACTGTCGGCCACGGTCTTGACGTCGACGCCGTCCATGCATCTTCACCATGGTCTCCTCGAACTTGTACTGCCACAGCTTCTGTGACGCCGCATCGACATACACCAACGCCACGTTAGAGCTGAACATGCTAAAGTTTAGATCCAAGAGGCTAAAGTTTAGCCCTACCACATCAAATATTGATGATAATTAGAAGTATTAAATGTAGGTTAATGCGAAAACCCATTCCATAACCCCTAGGCTATTTTGCGAGACGAATTTATCAAACCTAATTAGTCCATGATTTGAAAGTGTAGTGCTACATTAAGAAGTTGCTACTGATAGATTAATTAGGTCTAATAGATTTGTCTCGCTAATTAGCCTAGGGGTTATGCAATTAGTTTTATAATTGTCTCATGTTTAATCCTTCCAATCGGAATCGAACATTCGATATAATAGGGCTAAACTTTAGCTCTGAAATCCAAACATGGCTATTGTCGGTGCCTGATTTGGTCGCACCGGCACCAACAAGTGATTGCGGTGCTAATCCACTCGTTGCCCTGATGGTGGGTGAAGAGACGGGGGTTTTTATCCTGGTTCCGGCCACAGGGCCGTACGTCCAGCAGTGGTGCGGTGCACCGGTTTACGTGTTGCTCGTAGTAGGGGCTTACAAGCAAGGTGGGAGAAGGAGATGAGCTCCTAAGTCCCTGAGTCTAGCTTTCGCTAGCTAAGTGGTGTGTGTTCTAGCGCGTGCGGACTTGAGTCCGTCTGGCCCTGCCCTATGCATGGGCTTCCCTTCCCCTTTTATAGACCAAGGGGGGAGGGTGCGAGTACATGTGTTCGAGGTGTTGACGTTGCTAATTACACTGTTCTGTCCATGCCGCGCACTATGCGAGCGGGAATCGCGCCTTCCAACTCCGGCTGACGACATGGCAGTAGCTGACGTGATGACCTTCCTTCATGTGACGGCTCACGGCGTCGAGGGTGGCAACTTGCGTACGGCGTCCAGGTCGAGTCTCTGTAGTTTCCTTCGAGGGTCGCCTTCGAGGATGGTGGCGTGCCCGAGGCGAGCGAAGTCAAAGGAGTGGTTGGCACAGTGCTGCTGCCAAGGTTAGGTCTGGCCGTGCAGCATGGCGCTCAGAAGTCCACTGTTGCGAGTGGATTTGACCGGTGTCTTCTCCGGGGCGTGGGCGGTGGAGTGGCGCAGTGATCCCCTACTTTTTGACTGCAGAGGAGCGTCATCATGATTTGGATTGACGGGTCGCAGAGCCTCGGGCGTCATTTCCGGTGTGGCTGACTCGAGCTCGGACTGCAGGCTCGAGTCTGCCGAACCTCGAACGAGACGGAAATCACCCGCTCGAGGGTGAACGTCTCCCTCGAGGTCGCCGGGCCTCGATCGTCACGGACATCCCTGCTCGAGGGTGGTCGTCCACCTCGAGCGGGACGGGTGCCGAGGAGTTGTTTGCGGTGGTGGGCCTTTGCTGGGCTGTGGAGCCAGGCTAATGTCGTTGTGGGCCTTGTCGCCAAGTAGTTTTGGGCCTAAGTTAGGGTACCCTTTTTATAGGTACCCGACAGCTATGGTAGTACTGGTTGTCTAACGCGTGGGGGATCTTGTAATTCTACACCACCTATTTTGTTGACAATTTTTGGCTTGCTCGATATATATTTTTTCGAAAGGATTTGGATGAAGAGAAAAATCTGATAAGGAGGGCCTCTAAATCACTCAAGTGACATTTACACCCTGTATGAATGCTGGTATCGGAGGAAGGAATTGAGAATCAGCATTTGAGCCAACGAATATTGATGGTCGTATGATTATGGAAATAGAAATTTGAATTGGGAACCAATACCATGGCAATTCAATACCGAACCCTCAAATATCTACATCCAAACACACCTGTTTTTCCGCAAAATATTTATGTATTCATATGCTAAAAAATATTTATGCATTCTACAAATTAAATAAAATATTATATCTCTTGAAAAATACTATAGCAAAGTCTTGGGAAGCGTGTTTTCCGAGGAGGAGAAATAATTAAATAGTGAAAACATGAATAGCATTTTATTTGTATAGTTTGGGCAAAATCAAAGTGGGCTGTGGGCCAGGCCTAGTTTTTTTTTAAACGGCCCATAGACACCAAAGGCGAACCGACGTTACCGACCGACGATGCCGATGCTGCAGACGTTATCACGACAAAACGAAACGAGGCGGACCATTCCAAAATAATAAAAAAAAAGAAACTAGGCGGACGCAAAGCACTCGTGTCAGTGTCCTCCCTCGCCCTCCCCTTCCCGCGACCTCGCCGCCGCCGCCTTCCATGGCCGCCGCCGAGGTGGACCCCAGCCCCAACCCGGCTCCAACCTCCGACCTCCCCAACGGAAACACAACCAAGTCGCGGGAGACCGACCGACGCCGCCGCCGCCGCAAGGCCAAGAAGAACAAGGCCGCCGCCAGGGACGCCGGCGCCGATGCCAAGGTTACCGAAGAGGGAGCTTCTGCTGCAGATGCCAAGGAAAAGGCCGATCCCAACTCCAATCCTCTGGTAAGCGAGCTTCCGCGCCGCATCTCGATCTGGATACGCCCCGGGGCTAAACCTAGGGTTTCTGACCATGTTGGATTTATTGCAGATAGAGGTAGAGTACGTGCCGGAGAAGGCCGAGCTGGACGACCCCCTACTCGACGACTTCAAGGCCATCTTCGAAAAGTTCAGCTTCAAGGACGCTGCCGCCGCCGCCGCCGAGGTACATCAGTCTGTCCTTACTTAATTCCATCACCTGGATCTCTCAACAGATTTCCCGGGGCGGCATTGATGATGCGATTAGCCAATCGTTTCTAAGCCTAATTTGGATTATTGGCGTTCACTGACAGGATGAGAAGAGAGATGAGGGCGATGCGGATGCTGCAAAGAAGTCCTCAGATGACGACGAAGAGGACGAAGACCAGGAGGCACAGAAGAAGAAGGAAGGAGGGCTGTCCAATAAGAAGAAGAAGCTGGAGCGCAGGATGAAGATTGCTGAGCTCAAACAGATTTGCAACAGACCCGACGTTGTAGAGGTGATTTCTTCTTTCCAAGCAAGCCATCCCACTAGCACTAGCAGCAATTTTGTTGCTCATCAACAGCAAATCCTGACTGACATAACTTGGCATGTTTCGTTTAAATCATCTATCTTCATCTCATGGTTACATTCATTTCTCAATTGCTAGGTCTGGGACGCAACTGCTGCAGATCCAAAATTGCTTGTATATCTCAAGGCCTACAGAAACACAGTACCTGTCCCTAGGCACTGGTCCCAAAAGCGCAAGTTCTTGCAGGTTTGTGACTTTCACCCCATCTTGCTAGAATATGGGTACTCATTGAAATTAGTTAGTATATAGACTGCTCTTGCATTTCCTTCTCAGCAAATCATTGAGGATGTGGGGGTGTGGCAGCACAATGTCCATATGGTTTCACACCTCTTATACAGATACATAATTCTTGCAGGGGCGACCATAACAAACGGGAGGCTGGTCTTGGTGGTGCTATACTATAGAGTGGGTTATGTAGTCTGTATATTGGATCATTTACTAGTCATTTTTCGCATGAGGTTGAGGCCTCTTCATGGAAGAGTCCAACACTCCAACTAGAGATATTTGAACCACAAATACAGCTTTTTTTTTAAAAAAAAAATCCTTTAGCGATATTTTCATAATCTTCCGCGACAATGTTTCTTATGTTGATATGATCAATTTACAATGTTGTCTTCTTTCAGGGAAAGAGAGGTATTGAGAAACAGCCTTTCCAGCTTCCTGACTTCATTGCTGCAACTGGAATAGAAAAGATAAGACAGGTAACTTGGCTCCTGTTTCTCAACAATTTACTTCTCTCTCTGCTTATTCTTTTTTTTTTCTTCAGTGGATGCTGCAGAACATTTATACCATCCCATGAAAAGCCTAATTGATTTCTAAATTTCTACGCAGGCTTATATTGAGAAAGAGGATAGCAAGAAGTTGAAACAGAAACAGCGGGAGCGTATGCAGCCCAAAATGGGCAAGATGGACATAGATTATCAGGCAATCTTCTTTCCACCTTGCCTTCATAGTGTTTTTTTGTTTATTATGCTCCATAGAAGTGTGAAATGTGAAATATTTTGTAACTCGTGTTCTTCCTTGCTTATGTGTTTATTACGCATATTTCTAGTTACACTTGCTTCCTTGGTTATAATCACATGATCTGTGTGCGTGTGTGTCCAACGTCATCATACAAACATAAAGTCTTTATTGTCTTAAAATGCCATGATAATTTGATCTTAGCTTTCAGGTTGCCAGACTTAGATTGTGTTGATGTTCTTTATGTTTATGTGTTAGATCTAGATATCTGCCTGGTCTGACACGGTTGTCATGTAGGAGTAGAATGGTTTGTCTAAAATTAAATTTGTTCCTTGCAGGTTTTGCATGACGCGTTCTTCAAATATCAAACAAAACCCAAGTTGACTAGTCATGGTGACCTGTATTATGAAGGCAAAGAATTTGAGGTATGTATGCTCTTTCATGTCAGCAGACATAATCACATAAATAAGATACCATCCCGACATCAACATATGGTTTTGGCATTATAATGTTTTTTTCAACTTGTAACACTTTTTGATAGGTTAAACTAAGAGAAATGAAGCCAGGCATGCTGTCCCGAGAGCTTAAAGAGGCTCTTGGTATGCCTGATGGTGCACCACCCCCATGGCTTATAAACATGCAGGTTTGTTCTTTTAACCTCTATATTCCAGCTATTCTCCTTTTGATAAGGCCTTTCATATTGGCTAACTTAAAGTCTGCATAATTTGTCAGCGCTATGGTCCGCCTCCCTCTTATCCTCAATTGAAGATCCCAGGTCTAAATGCCCCAATCCCTCCTGGTGCCAGTTTTGGTTATAGACCAGGGGAGTGGGGAAAGCCTCCTGTTGATGAGGTATATCATCTATTGAAACTTGGCCTGTACATTTTCTTGATGTGCTCGTGGTTCCTTTCTAATCTCCTGTATTGCATCTTGCCAACAGCATGGGCGCCCACTCTATGGAGATGTTTTTGGTGTGCTGCAGCAGGATGAACCTAACTACGATGTATGTTTCTGTTACATTTAGCCTTAAATACTTCAGCATCAGTTTAGAGCCAGAACTTATTTCCTTTCTTCGATCTTGCAGGATGAACCTGTTGACCGCAGCAAACACTGGGGAGATTTGGAGGAAGAGGAGGAAGAAGAGGAAGAGGAGGAGGAATTGGAAGAACCAATGGAAGATGAGGAGATGGAAGATGGGACTCAGTCTGTTGATACCATCTCAAGGTGACTTTCTATAATCCTTGCTTTAATGTTTCATAGGAACCAGGTTTCGCTTTTCAGCAACACAGTAGACATATATGCCTGATTTTTCTCCTGTAAACAGTACTCCAAATGGTGTTGAAACACCTGATGTGATTGACCTCCGGAAGCTGCAGAGGAAGGAGCCAGAGAAGCAGGCAGAACGGCCATTATACCAGGTGAGCATTTTGTAGTATTGGTTGGGGTTCATGGTCTATCTGTTGATGGTCGTCACTGATGTTTTTCTTGTTTCCCTTGTCACCTGAAGGTTCTTGAGCAGAAGGAAGAAAGGATCGCCCCTGGGACACTATATGGGTCAAGTCACACGTATGTATCCCTAAGCCTAGACCCTCTTACATGTCCTCCTTAGGCTTTTGTTTAGTTGGAAGTTATCTCATGATGTACTTTGCTCCCTTTGCAGATATGTGCTGGGAGGAACACAAGATAAATCATCTGGTCCAAAAAGGGTGAGTGGCAGAGCTGTAACCCCTTTTGGGGCTCTTTGAACTAGGTCGTTTACCTGAAATTTGACTGGTACTGGATCTTTTCTGATGGATGTTAAATTTGATGGCAGGTGGACCTACTTAAGAATCAAAAGTCAGACAAAGTGGATGTTACGATCCAACCTGAGGAACTGGAAGCCATGGATGATGTTCTGGCAGCCAAGTAAGGATGATGCATGCTGTTGTCTTTTATTAGTGATGACGCTGTTAGTTGCCTTGTTTTTTTCTTCTTCAGAGTCAGAACTGTAACGCAAAGTTACGATGATGTAACAGGTACGAAGAAGCACGCGAGGAAGAGAAGCTTCGGAATCAAAAGGAGGACTTTAGTGACATGGTGATGGAGGTATGTAGTGTCGTCCTGTGGTTGTTTTATGTGGCGATATATAGTAGCCTGATTAACTGATGGATGTGCGGTTGTGCAGAATGCTCACAAGCGGAAGAGGAAGCAAGAGAAGGAAGGCAAGTCGAAGAAGAAGGAATTCAAGTTTTAGGGGCCGCTGGCTGCGATTCTGCACCGTCACCGTATAAGGGTCCAGATCAAAGTCACCTGCTCGTAGCCTTGATTTTCTAAACCACCACTAATAGGCTAGTAGCACGTTAACGGTTGTCATATTTACTTGTTTGGAATGAATGTGAGTTTGTTGGATTTCTGATTGTTGTGATACTCTTTCTCTATATGTTTATATGTTTGTGCAGATGCGTTTCATGAGGTTATCGTTCTGGTTGGGCTGATAGCTGGATGGCGCGTCCACCCTGTGAACTGCATTTCTATCTGGTGATCGCACCACTAGGGAGTAGGGACCTGCTAAGTGCTAACCAAGCACACTTTTGCCATTTCTAGTGGATTAATGCGAGGACAAATAGGTCACACTTGTGCTATCATCTTTCAATGAAGCGGTGGTGGCTTAATTGCAAGGACATAATGTTTGAGATTTCGTAGGCGTCAATTAGCATTCCATCTTATGACTCATCGTATCATTATACCTCCTCCGATGGTTAGAGCTATCTATTAGCTAGCTGGCTCTGGTGACTTGGTGACTTTGCTCGTTGGGCCTTGCTAGTTTGCGGGCGCCCGTCAGGAGGGTTCCTGGCGGGTGGCGCCCCACTGGCGGTGTCACCCTCAGCTCTGGCGGCCCCTGCCGCCCGCCGGGATCCTGCCCAGCTGACGGTCGAACCGCCATCTCCGCCGGTCTGCCACCACCCCCAAGCTCCTCTAAAGCTGTCGGCCATGGGATCTCTCCCCGCCCCTTCGGAACCTCATAACCCTAACCTCCGCCACCTCGACCACCACCACCGCTCCCCCCACTGCCCGCTAGGAACCCTTCCAACGGCCGCATGTACTCCCTCCGTCCCATAAGAGATGACGTTATGGAATGCGTGCACGTGTTACTTTCTCAATTTTGACTCGATTTGTAGAAAAATATGTGCAATATTTATATCTCTAATAAATTTGTTAAAAACTAGATTCAAATATCTATCTAATGATACCAATGATGTATTATAAATATTAGTATTATTTTTTATATAATTGGTTAATGTTAAAAGATGCTGTTTTTCTTGGGAAGCGAGAATGACATCTATTTTGGGACGGAGGGAGTAGATTCAAGTTTCAACATTGCGTCGCTAGCCAGTGTAGTAGCAGCAACATCTTGGAACCTGTGCATGTGAGGAGAAGAGTGCTCAACGACTGCAACGCTAGCGCGGATGTGTTTTCTACTGTTTGTCGATTAAATAATGATTTAGCTAGCGAGTCAAAATACTAGATTCTACGCTTAAATAACCCTATGAGCCAGTCTCGTAAGACTTAGAAATGTGTGTATTGATTCTCTTTCTCTCTTGGATGAAAATATGATAGAATAGTTAAGAGTTACTCCATATATCTTTAACTAAATAATTGTAAAAATACATTTTGTATTCAATGTACCTAATCATATTTATTTTATAGATTATAAATATGATATCTTTTTATTTTGAATTAGTCAAATTTGAAATAGTAAAACATCATACTAGCTTCGCATGTTTATACTATGCTGTGCATGTTTTTATAGGACAGAGTATGAGCTGATTTGACACCGTTTAAAGATGCCTTTAAGTATTGGCATATTTGTCAACGTGGCCTAGTTTAAATAAGATGAAACATTCACCTAGAATGGCATTCGACTGCTTATTACGCCCATGAAGGGACACGTGTTGCACGAACGAACAAAATGGTTGTTGCCTCGTTGGTAATGAAGAAAAAATTGTTAGTTTTTTTTTGAGGGGTAGGAAAAAAAATTGTTAGGTACCACATTGTTTGGCAGGACGCACGTGCCATGGTGTCTAAGTGTCAACCGACCGAACCGGCCCGGCCCATAAAATAGATATATATATATATATATAAAAAAAAAGAAAAATTTCCTTCCGGTTCCAGCTCCACCTTCTTCCTCCTCCGTCCAGGCCTGTACCAGCAGAGACCGCCACCCTTCCCCTTTCCTTTCCTTTCCTTTCTACTAGAACCCTCCCTCAAGAACCTTACCTTTTCCCGCTATAGGCAACGACAGAGCCATTCTCTCTTCTAAGGGAACCCACCTTCTTATCTCTAGCATAGGCATAGCAGGGGACGACGCCTCGCCGCGATGAAGCACCCACCGCCACCGCCGCGCCGCTGCGGCGTTGTGGTGGCGGTCGTCGCGCTCGTCCTCCTTGCCTGCCTCCAGATCCAGTACCACCACCTCAAGGTTGCCGTCCCTGCATCCCCGCTCTCCCATCTTTTTTCCATTTTTAGCTCTCCATTTCTCCCCCGCCCCGCTGTTTCTTGACACTGCTCTGAATCCGTACGTGTCTTCAGGTGGATCTCGGGAAGGCCGGATTTGCCTCTGGCACACAAGACAACCGCATTCACTCGGGGACCAGCAGGAAGCCGGCCCCTGCCACCACCAACTCCTTGTCCTTGCCCCGTGGGATCGTCGAGCGCCACTCCGACATGTATCTCCGACCGCTCTGGGATGACTCCGCTACTGCCACCCACAAGGTGCTACTGTACTACTATCTTTTTGCTTCCTTCCTTACTCACCCTGTTTGCCTGAATTTTGCAAAATTGTTTTTTTCCTCCCCTGAGAATGCACATGTGCTAGAGCCTAGAGCTTCCAGAGCACAAATTATTCAACCTAATCATCATACTCCCTTATACACGCAGAGTAAAAAAGATGACCACAATGCTCTCCTGGCCATGGCAGTTGGCATCTCCCAAATAAAAAACGTCGATATTATGACTCGTAAGGTCTGTGTTTCTCTCAACTTTTCCTTTCCCTTATTATCCTCCTTAGCTGTCTATTTTGCTTGGAAAAAAAAGGAGTGATATGATCTGTTGCTGTTTGCTTTCTTTAGTTTCTGAAGGAAAACTACGCAGTCATGCTCTTCCATTATGATGGAAATGTAGATGGATGGCGTCATCTTGAGTGGAGTGATAAGGCCATACATATTCTTGCTCACAACCAAACAAAATGGTAACTATACAAAAATTCATCCTTGTGTTATGTCTGAGATAGCTGGATCTTTGATTCTCCTTTTTCTGGCCTTCCATATGCTGTCACTTTCACTATAATGAATTCCTGCTGCAGGTGGTTTGCTAAGCGTTTTCTTCATCCTGATGTCATGGCTATCTATGATTTCATCTTTTTGTGGGATGAAGACCTTGGAGTGGAGAACTTTAACCCAAGAAGGTATGAGCAGTGCCATATTCCCTTTTCTGGTCAAGACAAGTTACTCAGTTATCCGAATTCAAACTTACCATGTCGTCATCCAAGGGTGCTGTATATCGGCCATTTCTAGGGCAGCTGCATTAATTTGATTCTTGTACTCTTATATGCTCTGGCGTGAGCAACCTTTTCTAGGTAACCGGAATAGTATGAGTTGTTGTTGTTACTGTTTGGTGTGATTTATTCAAATGGAAATGGAGTCAGAATTGGAACAAAATGATCTTGACCTCCTTTGTTCATATACTTCCTGATTTTTTTTTTCTGTTGAAAGGCGCTTTCTCATCTTTCATGCTATCTCCTTAGGTATCTTGATATAATGGTTTCTGAAGGCTTAGAAATAACACAACCTGCTCTGGACCCTGATTTATCTACTGATATCCACCATCGAATCACAATCCGCAATAAGATGACAAAAGTGCACAGGTGCTTCTGCCTTACTACTTTTCACACATGATTTCCTTTGTGTTCTCCCAAAAAAGTCTATTCTATGCTCCCAAAATCACCTTCACCTTTTTGTATAGGAGAATATACGACAATCGGCCTAGTATGAATTGTTCTGATGAAAGTAAAGGACCTCCTTGTACAGGGTAAGGACCAAGGCTTTAGCTTATGAAGTTACCTTGTTTCGGAGACCAAAATGTATTACTTCATATCTTATAATATTTTTGTCCCAGAAAGTTAGTAACAATCATTTAATCTATTCCTATTTTGTTAGTTGTTGAGCCACTGAAGCAAAATTGCACTGTACAGCTGATTGATTCTTGACCAATCGTCTTGGATAGGTGGGTTGAGGGCATGGCGCCAGTTTTCTCTCGTGCTGCATGGAAGTGCGTATGGCATCTAATTCAGGTGCAAAAACTGTTCCTCTATCCTGTTCATATTGTTTAGCTTTATAGTGTGAGTGGAAGGCTATACATTTTAATAACCTATTAATTGTTTTCAATCTCTTGAGCTTGTAGAATGATCTGATTCATGGATGGGGTCTTGACATGAAGCTTGGCTATTGTGCTCAGGTATGCTAGAAATGTTTCATGTTCTTAGAGATATTTAGATGTCTTTTTAGACATGGTAGTTCAGCTACCATGGCCTAAGTTAAACAAGACAGGCCGCAGGACGTTTCCTAGGAAAACTGATTGACGCAGGAACATTATATTACAGGGTGATCGAAGTGAGAAAGTTGGTGTAATTGACAGTGAGTATGTTGTCCATCAAGGGATACCATCTTTAGGAGGACCATCACTTAGCAGCAAGGTATGCTCATGGTGACAAGCTGGTAAATTTGTTTTTTTTTTTTAAAAGACTTGATGAAGGATTAGGACGGAGTGTATTTTTTTCTCCAAAATTCATTTCAAATCCTGTCAGGGATCATACGCTCAGATATTCGGCTTTGATTACCATTTGTATTACATGAATGACTTACTCTCAGATTTTCCTTGGTGCGCTTTGGTACCAATTCTTGTTTATTTACCTTTAGTTGTGTCATGTCATTACTGACATTTTTTTTTTTGCTGTTGCCGTAGACACCTCGAAGATCATTGGATTTGAGGACCCATGTGAGTATAACCTATGGTTCTGTCTTCCTGGATTAGAGGACTATAAGTTTCCATTGTTATTTACTAGTATCGCTTAAACAGATAAGAAGACAATCATCAGCTGAGCTGGAGAGGTTCAAAGAACGGTGGAACAGAGCTGTTAGAGAAGATGAAGGATGGAGGGATCCTTTCGAATCTTGATTATTTTGAGAGCAGTTGTGACACCTCACACAAGTGAAGCTGGCCAATGGCCACAGTTATAGAAATAGTTGGTTAGGGAGTGGAGGCCATCTCATCAACACACAATGCAACATGTGGGCGTTATGTCAAGCGGCTGGTTATAGGATGATGACTAACACATAGCATAATTTTATATCCCCGTGAGACAAAGGAAGTACGGGAAATGGTATGATCAATACAAGGAGAAGCTGAAACTAACAAGGGTTGGTCTATACACGGTACTGTAATTCTTGGTCGGCTCGTCTAGAGTTGTATAGTGATATATCATATATACACGCTTGACACTTGTGTAGTTATTTTAATCAGATGCCTTGCATACATAACCTAGAGCAGATTTCATTCTTGCTTTCTTTCCTAATATTGTTGTGTTGCATTGTACCATGTCTTCTTTTTTTTTTTTGAGACAAGCATTGTACCATGTCGTGCACGGAAGAAGTCACCTCCTTTGCATAGTTGAATCCAGCATCACTCTGAAATAGTACTATTTTTTTGAGTGCCTATGATGCTAAGTAAATTGGGTTTTTTTTTATAGTTTCTATGATGCTAAAGTAAATTGGGGCAAGCAATGGGCAGAATTCGCCCCAAGCCCACCCATTAGCTGACTAGCGAAAGGAGGCCCATGCATCCGGCCCGGCCCGCCTGCAGGGTCTCCGTCGTCGTCTCCAACGCACGCAGGAGAGAGGAAGGAGGAAGAAGACGACCCCACCCCGTCCATGGGATTCACTCTTCCTCCTCTAGGAAGCAGCAGGGGAGAACACTAGCCATCCAGCCACTAGGGAAGGGGAGGGAGGGAGGGTTAGGGTTTAGAATTCGTTTCGATTCCGAGGCGAGGATGCGGAAGCGGGATCTGGGTATCCTGCTGCTGGCGGCCTTCGCCGTCTTCTTCTCCCTCCACCACGAGGGCGACTTCTCCTTCCGCGAGTCCTGGTACCACCTCTCCGACGAGGATTTCCCCATCAAGTACGAGGCCGACCGCCTTCCCCCGCCCCTCGTCGCCGACCTCAACGGTGACGGCAAGCCCGAGGTTCTCCTTCCCACCCACGACGCCAAGATCCAGGTCCTCCAGCCACCCCACGCCCGCCATCCCCACGATGACACCAGCTTCCACGAGGCCCGCGTCATGGCCGACATCTCGCTCCTCCCCGACAACGTCCGGGTTACCTCCGGCAGGCGACCCATCGCCATGGCCGTCGGCAGCGTGGACCGCTCCTACAGGGCCGGCGACGTCAGGAAGCAGGTCCTCGTCGTCGTCACGTCCGGATGGTCCGTCATGTGCTTCGACCACAACCTCAAGAAGCTGTGGGAGCAAAATCTCCAGGATGACTTCCCCCACGGCGCCCACCACCGCGAGGTCGCCATCTCCATAACCAACTACACTCTCAAGCACGGAGATGCAGGCCTCGTCATCCTAGGAGGAAGGATGGAAATGCAGCATCATGTATGTTACTGTTATTTTTTTTTAAAGGAAATGAATTTGCTACTTACATACCCTTGTGATTCTCTTATTAGTCGGCAGATCTTTTCGACGAATTTATGATACCTGAAGACCACCGCAGAAGCGCCAGTGAGAAGCAGGTTTTTTACTTTTACCCCTCCTGTGTCAGACAGAAACGTCTCCTTAGCCTAGATTGTGTAATGAAACCATTTGTTGCTTTACCTTCGCTCGTTACAATGATCTTGAGACCTAACCTATGTCGTGCTGCACCTTAATCACATGTAGAGCTCTGAGACTGGCACCACAGACCTGCGCCATTTTGCCCTTTATGCCTTCGCTGGACGTACTGGTGAGCGAAGATGGAGTCGGAAGAATGAGGTACGCTGAATTGAACTTCTCATTTTATTTCAGCAAATTGGCTCCATTGTTAGGTCAAAAGGACGTTTCTCTTTATTTTGTGTTCCATGCTAGCATGGAAAGGTGGCATTGCATAAAGACTATTATCTTCAGCAAAAAAAAGTCTGTCTTATGTAGTGTTGCCATGTTTCTCTGTTGGTCTGGCAGAACATCCAGTCGCAGCCATCAGATGCTTCAATGATGATACCACAGCACAATTACAAGCTTGATGTTCATGCCCTCAACAGCCGTCAGCCTGGTCAGGTCAGAACTATGTTCAGCAATCTAAATAATGAATACCTAGCTGTAGATACTTATATTGGAGCAAGTCATGTGTGAGTGTTTTCATATGCTATCTGTTGCTTGCTTAATTGGTTTAAGTATTGTGTTGTGTTTCTTCTTCTGATGAACTTGGTGTCTACCAGAATCATTTCCTTATGATCACGAGGAACATAAAGTTGTGATCGATTTGTTTTTTGTTTAGTACATATAGTTATTATGATCTGAATTGCCTATTTACAGTCTGTTTGGTGGCAATTCTTTTCCAACGTAAAAATCGTGTTATGTTTGAACCTTAAAGGTCTCATGTCCTTGGAAAAGTCATATAAACCCTAGAAATTCGCTTAAGCAGATCATCAAAATTTGCTACCTATTTGTGGTTCGATTTGAGTATAGATGCCAAATATGTTTTATTCGCTTAGTTTTGAACCATGAAGATGTTAAACAGTTGGTTCAGACAGTGATATCGTGTCTAATGAATCTAACATGTCACATGTTAATTTCAGTTTGAATGTCGTGAATTCAGAGAATCAATTCTTGGCACCATGCCTCATCATTGGGTGAGAATTGAACAGTACATGTTTTCTTGTATTCGGTTTTGATACTCTGGGATTGTTGAACTTAGATTTGATGTTTTCTTCAGGATAGGAGAGAGGATACTACCCTACAGCTTGCACATTTTAGGAAGCATAAAAGGAAACAAGTGAAGAAAACACAAGGAAAGGCTGTTATTAATAGTGTGAACAAACCCATTGAACACAATCCGCCTGGAAAGGATACTTCCAATAGAATAGCTAGAGCGCTTGGGAAGGCAGCAGATATGGCTAGCTCAAATAAAGCCAGGAAGGTATGACACGTAAACACAGCTGTTGCATCCAGAATTTCCCTTGTGTTCTGTGACTATTGTGGTCGTCTTTAGGTCCCTGCGTAAAGCACCATTTATGTCCTTACATATACTATGTCTTGGTTCTTTGTTGCACTTATGTTTGTAGTTTTGTCCAGCTAGATTATAGTGCTTCAAACGTCGCGAAACCAAGCACCTAATATTTTCTGATGAAATGCACCTTTTTGCTTTATTGCAGGCACAGAGGACGATGTACATTCCGACAATCACTAATCACACTCAAGTATGGTGGGTTCCTAACGTTGTCGTTGCACATGAAAAGGAAGGTATAGAGGTTGTCCATCTAGCTTCTGGACGGACGATATGCAAGGTCTACAAATTATGCCTGTAAACTTTAATATGATGTAACTATTCAGTGTATCACCTCTGACCTGATTTGTTCGGCTATTATTCTGATTTTCAGCTTCATCTAACCGAAGGAGGCCTTCATGCAGATATTAATGGAGATGGAGTTCTAGATCATGTTCAGGTGCGTTGGGGTTATCAAGACTAGTTCTGGGATTTATCTATTGATATGGTGCTTTTTGTTGGTTCTGGGTTGTTCATGTAATTCACGTTTTCTGCCTGTAAGCTTGAGTTTAGGATCTTTGGATCGTCGAAGCATCTGGCATGTTGTTTCTTAGCTAGCTATTTGCATCGATTCTGTGGATGTGGGAGTAATGGTCGACGCTGATGGTTTGTGTAGGTTGTTGGTGGAAATGGCATTAAAGAGCAGACTGTTGTAAGTGGGTCGATGGAAGTGCTGAAACCGTGTTGGGCAGTTGCTACGTCAGGTGTTCCAGTACGGGAGCAACTTTTTAATGTGTCTATCTGCCATTACAACCATTTGAATCTGTTCCATCATGGTGACTTTTCGAGAAGTTTTGGGAGGAAATTTGATGCGACAGGTTTAGAGGTTGCGACGCCTATCCTGGTCCAGACAGATGATGGCCATAAACACAGGAGAGGAAGCCATGGTGATATTGTCTTTCTGACAAGCCAGGGAGAGGTCAGCATTTGTGCCTGAGTAGTGTTCTTTTTTTACCAGTTGGGTTTTCTTTTCATGTTGATGCAACCTTGGGCCTATAAAATGGTGATATGTTTGTGATGATTGTAGGTGACTTCTTACTCTCCTGGGCTGCTTGGGCATGACGCGATATGGAGATGGCAGGTATCGACAGGGGCAACATGGTCCAACCTCCCATCTCCATCGGGGATGATGGAGAACATAGTGGTGCCAACGTTGAAGGCTTTCTCCCTGCGTGCCTATGACCCTAGAGAGGTGATCATCGCGGGCGGGGATCAGGAAGCTGTGGTGCTTTCTCCTTCTGGTGGCATATTAGCCATAATCGAGCTTCCGGCACCTCCGACTCATGCGCTGATCATGGAGGATTTCTCAGGCGACGGTCTAGCTGACATGGTGGTGGTGACATCGGGTGGAGTGTATGGATTCGTTCAGACAAGGCAGCCTGGGGCTCTTTTCTTCAGCACGCTTGTGGGGTGCCTGATAGTTGTGATTGGGGTCATATTTGTATCTCTGCACCTCAACTCATCGACCAGCGGTAAACCGAGGGCTTCATCTTCAGCGGAATACAGATGATGTAGAGATGTTTTTATTTGACAACTACAAGAAGTATATTATGATATGCTAGAATACTGTAGACTGGAGGAGTTACATGCATGTTATGGACCTGCACCTCACCTGATGGATTCATGATGTTGTACGAATGATGTTATACAAATACAAGAGCTGTGATCATCTTTTTTTCTTTAGATCAACCAACCTTCACCGATCATATAGGGGGGCGATTGGTTGCCTGGTTCAAGGTCAAGGCTGACCAGGCCTATCATGGGTAAAAGGAAGCAGCCCTCTGCCAGGCTCGTGCGGTGCGGTGCGGCTGGGTTGATTAGTGTTTATTAAATGGTATTAGAGGTTTTCAAAGTTGATTAAATTTAATGAGTTAAGAATAGAGCTATTAAAATATATTTTATACAAAACAAACATCCCAATGACACTTATAATATTTTGAGTGATGTTATGTCCTTATACAAGACCTAACACTTGGTATCCGTGGCCTGGCTAGACAAATGCAGCTAACCAAACAAACAGTAATTGCATCTACTCAGCAATTTGTGGGACATTCACTCAAATCATGAAACGGATTTACTGTATGATGATCCAAATTCTGTAATTTTGAACCCTGGTGTGGTGACAGCATTCAAATTCTTTTTTGAGAGACCCCCCCCCCCCCAACACACAGACACAGAGGTCAGGCCCAACTGCTGCTACTCTACGGCGACCGAGTGTAGTATATTCCGTTCCGTTCCGTTCCGTTTGGCCCACCAGACAGAGGCCAGAAATTATTATATAGGAGGACACGACCCGACACGACGGCCGCCCAGCAATTTCTTCCATGGCCATGGCGGTGGCCTTTCTGCTGCTGGGTTTCCTCCTCGGCCTCCTCACCCTGGCCATCGCCGAGGGCGCAGCGCTTCTCTGGGCCATCCGCAGCCTCACGCGCCACCGATCGTCGCCGTCCGACTCGGGCGCACCACCGCTCCCCGTCGACCCGCCCCCGCCGCCAGCGGACCTCAAGCGACGACAGGTCAGCGCGGATTCCATTCCATTTCAATCTCAATTCAATTCAATTTCAATTCGAGCAACTGTGTGCTTCAATTCAGGGTTTTCTGTGGATGCTCGAGCAAGACAAGATGCCCAAAGCCAGCATCAAGTCAAATGGCAAGAAAGCTATCGTTGAGGTCTTCCCTGTTAAAATGTTGGCTAAGCTTGAAGGCCACTCGCTTACCTTGTCCGCACCTGATGGTTCCCACAACACCATTCACCTGCTGGATTGTACAGTCGTTGCGGTTTCTGCATCAAATCTACCCTCACGTAAATGGTATGCTTCCACCATTCATCAGTGTTTTCTTTTCTCCCCGAGCCTCCCTCCGATAGCAATTCATTTTTAATTTTCTCTTAATTTGTGCTGCCAATTAAAACGTGGTGCGCCTTGCTCAATGTATGGACCATGTTTTTAACATACGATCCTTGACTTATGATAACTGATGGTCGCTTATGATACGGTTTTTGGCTATAACCTCCATCAGTGTTTCCCTTTCAGGGCCAAGAGGTATCCAATAAAACTGGAAAGAAAGGAATCTCAGATTTCCAAGGGGGGCAAGGTATGCTATGTTTATGCACCCACCTCTTGGGAAAAGGAATCATGGTGCAAAGCACTTCGCCTTGCAACTACTACAGACAAGGACAAACACCAATTCTATGACATGTTGGCTCAAGAGTTCCACGCTTATGTATCCTCTTTGAATGCTGGATACCCTTGCTTTCTTAAACCCTCAGGCGTCTCAGTTCAGGAACATGTACCTGTGGACAACACTGTGAAGACTGATGGACCTTCAAAAGTCAGAAATTTTCTAAAAAGGTTGGCAAAGAAGCCGTCTACAAAGGCTTCTTCTCCCGAGAGCAAAACAAATCTTGTGCCATCTAATAAACAGGATGGAAAACAACCCAGTACACCTAGCTCTTCAGTGAGTTTTGACAGCCAGCTATCTGATTCTCCCCATGCAAATGTGGAACAAAAGCTTGCAGATCACGGTACACTATGTTGGAACCTTCTATTCTCTCGGTTGTTTTTTGATGCTAAAATGAATGATGAGGTCCACAGGGCTATCAAAGCACGCATCCAGGTCAGATAACGCTGACATTTTCAGGTGCCTTTATCATTTGTCCATATTTTTTTAGTGACTGATTCTTGCATCATGTTGGTCAGCGAACATTATCAAACACGAGAACTCCAACATACATCGGTGAAATTACGCTTTCTGGCCTCAGTCTTGGAAAGCTTCCACCATATCTGCACAGAATGAGAGTCCTCCCACGGGATTTGAATGAATTGTGGGCTTTTGAAGTCGATTTTGAATATTCTAGTGGAATACTTCTGGATATTGAAACAAGACTCGAGATTCGGGAGCCAGAGTTGGAAAAGGATATAATAACAACTAGTCTTAAAGACAATTCTAACGGGGCTGTGAGTTCAGATGTCCTTGATAGCATTGAGCAATATAGTAGCCAATTCAGGTCTTCAGAAGCTTCAGACTCTGCATTGAAAGATAATGGTGATACAGGTTTGTGGCAATTCTACTTTTGTGCATTTTCTTTCTCTGGCTGTTTGTTATTGGAATCAGCACGTGATGTGAGAACTGCATGACTTGTCTATTCTGGGCATGATGGTCCTGTGGAGAGCATCATAACTTGAGATGATTGATGACCTTTTGAGGTTCTGGCAGATGCATTAAGGAAGTCGAAGAGCACCGGATGGACATCGACATATATGTCAAGGTGGAAAAGTATCTTGCATTCAATAGCTGACCAGGTCTCACAGGTATCTCATTTTTTTGCTATTTTTCATATACCATACTAACAGATTACCCGATTGAAAACTGAATATGCGCTGAATAATCATGGAAAAGAGCATCTAATCTGGACATTTTTCATATACATTTAGTGTTTTTGCTTCTGTTTGAAATGTGGCCAGAAAGTTCTGACTTGAACTGTGCCTTCTCATTTTCCTTGCAAAAAGGTGCCATTATCATTGGCAATTAAAATTTCAAGCATCCGCGGGACAATGCGCATACATATAAAGCCTCCTCCGAGTGATCGAATTTGGTATGGGTTTACGTCCATGCCGGAGATAGAATGGGAGTTGGGATCATCAGTTGGAGACAGGAAGATCACCAACAGCCACATTGCCTCACTTATTGGCAACAGAATCAAGGTGATTTTTAGTTTCCATGAGCCATGACTAACCTGTTATTTGCCGGTAAATCTGAGCGACTAAATATGGTGCATTTGGTTGGTGTCCTACATACATACAGGCCTCACTTCATCAGAGCCTGGTGCTTCCCAACTGTGAAAGTATTCCGATCTCGTGGATGATATCAGATACGGATGATTGGGTGCCTCGCAAAATCGCACCTTTTATATGGCTCAACCGTGAGCGCACTGAGACTAGTGCAAGGCCTCCTGCAGGCAAGACTCCTGGGGAAGCTTCAGTTTCGAAGGCCATTGCAAAGACCAAGTCGAGTCCACCTGTTCCTTCAACGAGAAGCAATAATGAATCACCAAAGACATGTGAGGATGGGTCAGAGCAAGCAGAAGCATCAACAAGCTGGCAGTCGAGGCTGGTTTCAACAAGTGGAGCTCCCCTGCAGTTTATTACAAGGGAGCAGCTGAGGATGCCACTGCTGAGCAGCAGCGGAGATGACAGGGCAGTGGTGGTAGCTGCAGAGAGCTCTGCTGACGAGGATGCCGGGGATGTGAAGAGGAAGCTCCGAGGTGGCCGGCGTGCTAAGGTGATGGATCTGGGGAGGAGGGTGGGGGGCAAGCTGGAGGAGAAGGGCAAGCATATCGTCGGGAAGATGCGGGAGAATGCGAGGAGCAACAGCCTGCTCCTGCCAGATTTGGAGCGAGCCACCACCCCCGCTACTGCTCCTTCCTAGTTAGGGTGACAATTTTGTAGTGAAATGCTATATCGCTATGGGAGACTGTTTGCTATTGTATGTACAATGAACTTATGAAAGTACCATGCCACACGTCTAGCGCTAGGTGTACAGTTTTCAAACACTAGATAGATAGATTGATTTTTGTCATCTCTCGTCACTGAAAGTACCATACCCCACATAACAGTTCGTTTGTTGCTCTCTGCTTATTCTTAATATGTACTAAGAATGCTTGCAGGTATTGAAAAATTTTCAAGAATGAAAACTCAGATATGTAGGCCACAATCAACCTCACCCCTAGAGCATATGAAATTGACGTTGTAAATTTCACTTTCAGGGCCACAATCAACCTCACCCCTAGAGCATATGAAATTGACGTTGTAAATTTCACTTTCAGCTATATTCGTGTGATACCTTAGTACACAAGTATCGATTGTGGAGAGTGGAAAGAGAATACCAGCAGGCATTCTGGGATAGGGGAGCAAGGCACAGGGATGAGACTTCATGTACACCAAGGGGCTTTTTTTCCTTGTTGCAAAATAAGTTTTCAAATCAACCAAAATGTTAAAGATTCACTCAGCTCAACGCAGCATGAGGGTGTGTTTCGTAATCACCAGCCACCACACTATTTGATCTGGTCTACACAAAACAGGAAAAATGACTACTACAGCTCAGGTTTTCAATTAGCACTCGACAAATACCACTCTAGCTTTATATCTTAGCTTTCCTAACCTCAAAACAGGGCCTATCCAGGCATCGCATCTCATACTCGTCAAGGTTGCTTCACTTCAAACTCCAACCGGTAGATATACATATTACAAATCCTTCTTGAGCACCGAGCACCAGAGGTCAACCAGCATGTTTTCAATGAGCCGCTGGTCACTGACTTAGGTTGGTCAGTCTTGAGCTTCCTCAAGAGCTTCTTTCTCCCTCTGTTGCTCCACTGCAAGCCGGAGAGACAGTGGAGTAGTCAAATATTAATGTGTAAATGCTCAACTAATCAACCAAAGGAAAAATAAATCACACAATGAGCCAAATGGAAAACAAATAAATAATCTGCCGATTAATCATATTTGAACACTTACAAGCAATCTCAGCCAATGCTTTTTGTGTACGCTTCTCCAGTCTGTCAATTCTCTTCTGCACATCACGTTTCAGATCCCAGTTTGGATTCTTTGGGGCTATGTTTCCAAAAGGGTTCTGCATGTACAAAATAATGTTGAAGGATTGATTGACAGCTTGTACTTTATCAAAAGCACAAACAAGAGATCTAGAATTTGGGAATACCAAGATAGTACCTCCACTTGATTTGGTTCTGCAGTTTCAGCACTGATTGGATCTTCAAACTTAGGAAGAGACACTGGAGCCAGCTTACCACCTCGGAGTTGTTCATCATGGGGAAGATAGTTTCTGAACTTCATGGCAGGAAGCTCACTGCATAAAAAAAGAAGGCACATTCGTAAGGAAATTATCTCATTCAGCATAGCACAGAACTCAAATATACCAAGACCACTAAATCAAATATGGGGGGTCCTCTTACATTAACATAAAAGAGGCTTAATGAATGGCTAAGAATTATCATATATTGCAACACAATTCTTTGATGTAAAAGAAGATGCACAATCCGTGTTCAAAAGGGGGGAAACATAGTCTTACCCATCATCTTCAATGGAGCTAACATTCTCCCTAGAAGCCTCATCAGGTGCATCCTGTGGACCTGGTAATGCTGGCTGTTCCACATGTTCTTCTGTTGCACCATGGGTCCCATTTCTGATACGAAATCAACAAGCATAAGAACCAGCATTTAGCAGCTTGTAATTGAAATAAAGAATAGATAGAATTTGTGTTGTGATAGATGATACCCACTAAAGCAAATTACCAAGACCCAGCAATGTATCTACTTGGTACCACCTTTCCATTTGTTCAAACGTAAAACAATGTCCAACATCAACGAGACCATTCAAGTTGAACTCAGCCTTTTTTTTCTTTTTTTTTTAAAAAAGGAAAGATAACAATAAAAAATGAAATCCAAATGATATTAGGAAGACTCAAAGACACAGACAGACACACCAGCCATTAACCTACAGTGAAATAACTTGCAGGCCTATCAATCACTGTACTCAAAATAATGTTCTGTGGAACATTGTCATCAGTTTTCAGTAGCATGTAATAGATGGACATAAAAAAAACACTCAAGAGCACTAAATTTATGTCTTAGTGGTTCATTTGGTAAGAATTTGGGTGGCCAGAGTAATTTTCCAAAAGAAAAATGAAGCTCAGAGCACAATTCAGAAATGACACTGCCTTTAGTGTAGATGGGGTAAGGCATTCTAATGCACTAATTCTGTTACGTCCCTTTAAGCTAATATGGAGAGGGAATATCTGGCAAGATTTCCAAACAGAAAGCGTACAATATGGTGTAACATTTGCCGCTGCAGCATAACTGATCAGATGAAGGTCTAGCAAAGACCACTGAGTTTTGCAAAAGGAGAAAAATCTCAGCATGGTTCCCTACGTTTGAAATATAGGTCGTTTTACGCGTTTTATATAGATACACAGTTAGTAGTATGTATGTATGTAGACATAGTGTATATCTAAGTACATAACAGAATCTATGCACTTAGAACGGCCTACAATTTGAGAGGGAGTATATGCGTAGTGTGGGTGCCAAGACACTTTGAAACATAAATTCCAAGGAGACTTTACTTTCTCTTTTCCCCCCCTTCTGGGTCAATATGGTACAAGAAAGGATTACTCCACTGAAGGGTTAACAGTGCAACAGAGAGCGGATCATTCCTTCCATTACATTACAGGCAGGTGATCGGTAGAAAACGAGAGCCGAAAAAATCGTTTTACTGGCCGAAAATCTATTCTTCGCTTCAATTAGATGCGAAGCTAGCTATCTAGTGAGATGGACTGGAGGGTGGAGATGGTACCGCTGTTCTCCGTCGGCGTCGGGGGCGGAGAGGAGGTCCTTTGCGGCGCGGAGGGCACGGAGGCGGTCGCGGCGGGCGGCAGCATCCTCCTCGGCGCCCATAGCTTCCTCCTTCTCCTTGTAGCAGCCGGGAAGCGGGAGGCAGCGAGTCTAGCTAGCTAGGGTTTCCTTCCGAGCCGAGGCGAGGCGAGGCGAGGGAGCAACGAAACAAAGCCTTTCCCTTTGGGCTTGTTGGGCCAGCAGCCCAATGTCGTTAGTCTCTCTCTCCCGCGCCAGTAGTTAAGTCTTATTATTAGCTCAAAATTGCCATATCGGTTTTTACGAGTTCAAACAAGGCTAGCCAATCGGGATTAACAGGCTGGTTGCTGATGTATACAATTTTTTTCTTTTGAGAAAAATAGCAATATCGGTTTTTACGAGTTCAAACAAGAAAGTATCGATATTTTATTTTTCACCCGTCAGTGATAAATTTGACAGAAACGACTTATATATATATATAAATAAATAAATAAATAAATAGTATATACAAGTCCAACAAACAACCTTAGGGGGTGTTTAGATTGGAAAAGATTCCCCGAAAAAGCACTGTAGACAAAAAAACACTGTAGATGAATAGTGTTCTGTGAGTGGGAGGGATGTGATGAATAGTGAAAAGTTAAATGAATAATGTTTTTTTTTGAGAAAGTTGGTCAACCTAAACCCACCCTTACCCCGAACGAAACGAAACCAAGCGAGAGAAGAGGGAGAGGAGAATTCAATCAATCAATTTTTATAATAAAACCGAGGGAGGGAGGGAGGGAGGCGATGCTGCTGCGGCGTCTTGTGGCCTCCTGGTTGCCCCTCAGCCTTGTTCCTCCTCTTGTGCCCCGCGCGAGCGCGATCTCCCTCTCGCGCCGCCGCGCTCTCCTCCTCCTCTCCTCCCCCTCCTCCTTGGGCTCGGGCGCACCTTCCTATCGTGCGCACTCGTACGCCCCCGCCATGGCGGCGCCACCTGTGGCCAAGAAGGTGCCGCGTGAGCTCGTCGACCACGGCGACGTCCGCCTAGACAACTACTACTGGCTCCGCGACGACTCCCGATCCGACCCCGACGTCCTCGCGTACCTCCGCGCCGAGAACGACTACACAGCCGCCGTCATGTCCGGTCAGTGCCAGGATCTATAAATGCATTGCTTGATGACTTTCTTTAGGCTATCCCCAAAGGATGGTGTCCATAAAATTAATTACAGTGTCACATAGGATTTTTAGGTGATGTGTCATGTATTTAATAAGAGAGAGAGGAGAGATAGGAAGAAACTGGGTCTTGCATGAGACCCAGTGTCTATACGAGAACCAATACACCAGACACTACTAATATTAGCATTGGGAGAGAGAAGTGTCCATACAGTTTATGAGGAAGAAAATGATTGGTCAATAGAATACATAGAAAAAAGTAAATGAAGTGGCTAATTAATTATTTAGACTCTTGGTAGATGTGATGCATTGGACATTATAGTTTCTTGAGTAGTGTCCATATGATATGGCACACATAGATATCACTTAGGTTGGGGATAGCCTTAGTTTCAGGCCTATGCCCTCGGATCATTGATTGGCTTCGCTTCGATCCACCCCCATTGACTTTGTACAGACGTCAAGCAACTCGAGGATGAGATTTATGCTGAAATCAGAGGAAGAATTAAGGAAGATGACATAGACGACGCGCCTCTTCGCAAGGGCCAGTACTACTACTATCAAAGGACATTGACTGCCAAGGAGTATGTGCAGCACTGCAGGCGCCTCGTACCGACCGATGCTCCAATTACAGTCCACGATGTGATGCCCACGGGGCCTGATGCTCCTCATGAACATATTATTCTGGACGAGAATGTCAAGGCCGAGGGCCACGATTACTACAGCATTGGGGCTTTCAAGGTAAACACATTTGTCTCTCTACCTCTATGTTTATTCCCCTCTCGCCAGTGTGCCCCTTCCATGCTCCTTTTATCTAATATATACATGTGTGGTCTATAATCCTTCGCTCCAGGTCAGTCCCAACAATAAGCTTGTTGCTTACGCAGAAGACACCAAAGGCGATGAAATTTACACTGTCTATGTCATTGATGCGGAGAGTGGACAATATGCTGGACAACCGCTCAAAGGAATTACTTCTGACATTGAGTGGGCTGGTGATGATCACCTTGTGTACATTACAATGGATAACATTCTTCGCCCAGATAAAGTATGACACCTCGTTCCTCTCGCCCCCTCTTGTTTTACTTCCAGTGACGTCTTTTTTTCGAAGACATATCATTATGTTAATGGATATTTCAGGACCCAGGTGTGACTTAACTTCCATGGTGTTCGCCATTATTATATTTTTATTATGAGCCTTTGCAGGTATGGCTACATAAGTTAGGGTCTGATCAATCAAGCGATGCATGTCTTTATCATGAGGAAGATGACACATTTTCTCTTGGCCTTCAGGCCTCTGAAAGCAAGAATTATTTATTTGTTGAGTCTGGAAGCAAAAATACCAGTTTTATATTCTACATGGACACATCCAAACAGAACAAGGAACTTGTGGTTTTGACACCTCGTGTGTATGGCATTGATACAACAGCTAGTCATCGTGGAAATCATTTCTTTATCATGAGGCGAAGTGATCAATTCTACAATTCTGAATTGGTTGCTTGCCCATTGGATAATGTAGCTGAGACCACTGTACTGCTACCACATAGAGAAAGGTACTTTTCTGAAATCATTCTAAGGGTCGATATATCATTTACCCAGTCACTTTTGGGGTGAACAACTTTAAACAAGTTGTTTGTGTTGTGATATTATCTTTGTTAACCTGCTCTGAGGAGTGATTTTTGAAACCTTGTCATATCCGTTTGATACCTCAAGTCTCAATCGTCATGTATTTTTTTTTTTAAGAATACGCATGAAAACTGCATATCTTCTTGGATACTAATTGCGTTTTCTAAATGAATATTGGAACTCTGGGGGGATACTTTACATCTGCAACATAGAGCTTTTCCCCTTTGAAAGTCCCTTGATAAGTAGGGAATTAGATGCATTCAGTGTATTGATTGATACTATGTGTGTTGCCAGCTAGAGGAGATTTTTTAAACTATGGGCTGAAATGAGTTGCTTTTGTTAGTTACTGTATTTCCAATTTTCTCTTACTTCAGCTGTAATATTATGAAGCATGAGAGCAAAACAATTTACACTTAGTTTGACTTTGTCATATCAAAGTTTAGGAATAGTGGATATTTGATAGGATGCTGTCAAAGATTTAAATTTAGTTCCAACTGCTTCCTAGGTTTTTCTATGTAGAGCTCGTTTCTATTGAGAGGCTTGATGCTCTGGCAGTGAGATTCGATGGTTCAATGGAAGTGCAGCTAATAGAAAGATTATGAAGCTACTGGTTAAGTTATTCATACTGTACTTTGCATGTTTTGGAGGGATCGGATATGCTGATTGCAGCAGCTGTAGCGGCCGCATGCCAACAAAAGCTACTGTGGATACATAGCTGGGTCGGCTGCAGGGCAGCTGGGATCGAAGCCTAAGCCGAAAGGCTTGGCTTTGCAGATAAACCTACAGCCGTAAAAAAAAAAGCACAATTGATCAGTCCCTTCGCAACTTTCATTGAGTATGCTTTGCCCTTCTTATCAATGGGTGCATTGTTTGCTAGAGCCTCTTTGTCCATTGACAAAAAAAGTACATAACATGCCACAGTTGTATCCAAACTGAAACTCTCTTCAGTGTGAAAATACAGGACGTCCAGCTCTTTGACAACCATATTGCTGTGTATGAACGCGAGAATGGCCTACCCAAAGTAACTGTGTCGGTTACCTGCTATTGGAGAGCCAATTGGACAACTTCAGGGAGGTCGAACGATTGATTTTATTGATCCAACATATGCTGTGGATCCTGAGGAGTCTCAGTTTCGTTCATCTGTTCTTCGATTTCATTATAGCTCAATGAGAACCCCACCCTCTGTTTACGACTATGATATGGATTCAGGGGTGTCTGTGCTGAAGAAGATTAAACCCGTAAGCTTTCAGTTTCACCAGATATTTATTGTTTTTGGTATTCTGACCAGAACTGATTTCTTTTTATTTAATTTTACAAACTGGTCGTGATTTGATATTCAAAATGTTTGTAGGTTTTAGGTGGATTTGATGCATCAAATTATGTAACAGAAAGGAAATGGGCCGCTGCTGCTGATGGCACTCAGATCCCTATGTCCATTCTATACAGAAAAGATCTTGTGAAGCTTGATGGCTCTGACCCTATGCTGCTATATGGCTACGGCTCCTATGAGGTATATTTTGTGTTTACTATTTGGTAACACATACTTGTTTTACCATTTGAATGGCTTGAACAATTTTTCAGATTAGCATGTGGTCTATCTCAACACCCTTGGGCCATCTTGGGATGCAAATTATTCGTTTGGAATGTTTATGTATTTCTTGTTAATATATACATGTACAGAATGCAGAGTCTATTTACTTGTTTGCTAACGTCGCATCATATATTCATCTGATGTTTATTCATTGTGATTTAAAGTGATCAAAAGTTCTTGAACATTCAGTTGGTCTAGTGTTTTCTCGTTGAATTATATACTTCAATAATTTCGTACTATAAAAGATTCCTTGTGACCAAGCAATGAATTACCAGCAAAATGGGATCAGAATTCTGATCTCTCCATCAATGTCTAGCATGTAGAAACTGATATAATGTGGAAACTTGGCATTGAGACTACCAGATGATTCTAGATATCTAGCAATGTAGAGAATGGTGTGGCGTTAATTATGCCCTTATTTTTCGTAGTTTGTTATGGTTGCAGATTTGCATTGATCCAAGTTTTAGAGGATCAAGATTCTCTCTGGTAGATAGAGGTTTTATATATGTGATAGCTCATATTCGTGGTGGTGGTGAAATGGGCCGGAAGTGGTATGAGGATGGGAAGCTTTTGAAGAAGAAGAACACATTTACTGATTTCATTGATTGTGCTGAGCACTTGATAAAAAACAAATACTGTTCCAAGGAAAAGCTCTGCATCAATGGCAGAAGTGCAGGTGGCCTACTGATGGGTGCTGTACTTAATATGAGGCCTGACTTATTTAAGGCTGCCGTGGCTGGAGTCCCTTTCGTCGATGTTGTCACAACTATGCTTGATCCAACTATTCCACTGACAACGGCTGAATGGGAGGTATCCATTTGTCCAGATGCTTTATTTTTTCCCCATGTTTGACTATCATATTGCAATGTTATGATTAGCGAAGATAAAGTATATTCTGTGGTGCCCTTTTGTCCCTTTGTTACACTCCAATCACATTTAGGTACCACATAGGAAAATACAAATTTATATATTATAGATTCCCTTATAATCTAAAAAAAATGTTCTTGAATCATTCTTTTATTTCATTATGCTTTGTGGCCGAGAATAGGAACAGAATAGTTGGCACTTGCACAATAGGTCATGACAATTGCAATTGGCATGTTTTGTTCGAGTTGCACACTTGCACATTCCGTTATAGTTATCTACTCATGGCCGTTCTTAGTTATCAATTCGTGTTTGCTATCCTTGGTTCAGGAGTGGGGCGATCCAAGAAAAGAAGAATACTACTACTATATGAAATCATATTCTCCTGTTGACAATGTGAGTTGTAATGAGCTGTTGTTTGTGTCTCCCTTGGAACATTTTAGTAACCATCAAGCTAGGGCGAGTATGTTAGCTCTGGTCTGTATTATTTGTTGCTGACTGGCCTGCACGGTTTTCTTTCTGCCTGTCCGTGATACAGGTGACGGCACAAGAGTATCCCAACATTCTTGTGACGGCTGGCTTAAATGGTAGGTAGTTTCCATTTGATTTGCATTGGAAGAAGAGTGGCTAGGTAGCTGACTCGTTTGGTTGGTGACAGATCCGCGGGTGATGTACTCGGAGCCTGCAAAATTCGTGGCGAAGCTGAGGGAGCGGAAGACAGACGACAAGCTTCTGCTGTTCAAGTGCGAACTGGGCGCTGGGCACTTCTCCAAGTCGGGAAGGTAAATCGGCTAGCTGTTGTGTTTGGTGGTTTTGGTCTACATAGCTAGCATGCGGTGGACTTACAGCAAGATTTTGATGATGACGTCTGTGATTGCAGGTTTGAAAAGTTACAGGAAGACGCCTTCACTTACGCGTTCATCCTCAAGGCGCTGGGCATGACTCCGAAGTTGTAAATGCTGCTGTGGCTCATTAGATTGCTTTCTACTATGTTAGCTTGGTGTGCCCTGGAGTGGAGTAGTATATGTTTTTTTTTATCAAAATAGTACCTTTTTTTTAGCGAAATCAAAATAGTACTGGATTGTTCATGGTATCGGCATGTGTCATTTGTGGCTGGGCCGTGGGCCCAAGAAGAAAAGGCAGGCAAAAGCCTGCGGGCGGCGGCATCGCATCGTCATACTCATACCAGTCGACCCGTGTGCTCTGCTCTGCTCTCCTCTCCTCCCCTCCCCTCCTTTGCAGACAGCCAAGGAGTATGTGTTGTTTGATAAAAAGAAAAAAAAATATTTCCTTCCGTCATGGATGGATAATGGATTACATGGAATGTCTCTATAATAATAATAATAATAATATAATAATATATAAGTAACCTTTCATCGCTCAAAGAAAGGGTGTTCATCCAGCGTTCCCGCTAATAATAATAATATAATAATATATAAGTAACCTTTCATCGCTCAAAGAAAGGGTGTTCATCCAGCGTTCCCGCTACGTCTCGTGACGCGTGGATTCCATGCCGCGTGGCGGCTATCGGCCAAAGGCCCCGCGGCAGTAAAAAAAAATCTGCCCTCCCGCTTCCCACCGTAGGCCGTGGCGGCCTGACGGGTGCGATGTCAGTGTACCGCAAAACTCTCCGCCGCTTCCCGCTCCGCCTCGGCCGGCCGCACTGAGTCACCGGCCTGCTGTGCCGCTGCCCGTGCTGCTCACTCGCCGAGCGTCGGCCGCCAACGGCACGCTCGCCCTCCTGCTCCGCCTCGGCCAGTCATCGTCGCTTGGCGGCCTGCTTCGTCGTGGGCTGCCGAGCTCTGTCGTCGCCACCTGCGCTCACCGGTCTGTTTCCTGTACCGTCGCCGGCAGCCACCTTCACCCTTCCAGCCGCTGCCCCAACGACCTCGCCCCAGAACAAAAGGGAGCCGCCTCCTTCACCGCCGGTAGCCGCTCACCGGTGCAGGGAGCAGAGGAGGTGGCCCGATTGCATCTGGAGAGGGAGCCCGAAATCGAGAGGAGAAAAATCAAACGGAAGAATCGAAGAAAACAAAAGCCCGGCAAGAAAGAATCGGAAGAAAAAAACAAATCGAAGAAAAATAAGGCTGGACATGGAACGCGGCGGCATCAGTCGCTCGCACAGCCATCCGAACCACCAGCCGTAGCCGGTCGCCTCCCTCACTGCCCCGATCACCGCGGATGGGAGCTCCTCCTGTCGCCACGCAAGCCGGCACTCCCATCGCCGTGCGAGCTCACCGCTTCCGATGCCGCAACCTGGAGCAGCAGCCACCGTTGGTTGATTCCACGGCCCGCAACAGCTGCAAAGGGAGGACCAGCACCATGCCGCACCTCTGGTCGACCAGGCAAAGGTCGCCTGCACGCGCCGAGCTGACGGAGCAGCTGAGAGCAAGAGCAGCAGAAGGGAGGGCAACAGCGGTGGGGAGGGCAGGCGCACCAGGGAGAGCGAGAGCAAGGAGAGAGATCCACACGGCGGCGTTGACGGATCCATGGGAGAAACATCGAGAGTGCCAGACTGGCAGGTGTCGTGGTGGGAAAAGAAGAGAGGTGCCGCCGTGTCGATGGTGGGGAAAATAGAGGGAAAAAAGGAAAAAGGAGGAAAAGATAAAAAAAAGACGGAAAAGAAAAAAAAAGAGAGAAAAAAATTCCCTTTTCATACAATATGTGCAGATCGGTTTTATATATGATATCTATACCAGCGCAAAGCATGTAGTAACATTTGTTGCCTTTTTACGAACACAACACCACTCACCAGAAAATATAGGAAACGAATTATAAAAAGAAAATTTAGAAGCTGATAGCTATTATTTATGCCGATCATTTCAGGCCATGGACGTCTTTGAGAGGTAAAAGTTCCAACCGGTGCTTATAACTGATTGCAAAATTTTGACTACAAGTCTAACTACGTATCATGGTTTCTGAATTATGAGCATCACAAAGAGTTGGTTTCTGAATTATGAGCATCTCAAAGAGTTGTAGAGTACTTGTTTCTGCTATTCATTAAGGTTTTTGTATATTTTATATTTGCTTGTTCATCCTCCCTCGATCCACCATCCACGTGGCCATAATGCGGAGCAATAGCTATAATAATGGGATCAGGACTCTTTTAAAGAATTTTGTCTTCATATCGAAGATAAAGTTTTTAAGTTAAAGAAACTGATTTAATCCAATTATGACTTGACCAACGATGAACCTCATATTCTGATTACTTCAAAATTGTTCGACATAGTTTATCTAGAGGTTTCTTTTTTTTATACAACGCTTTTCAAAACCCTAACACAAAAGTAATTCTTTACTTACCATTAGTTAATTCTTGAATTCTCATACTCTTTAATTCTCATACCCGGTGCAGTAGTAGTGTCTTACTGTGCCTTACCATCTGTAACAAAAGGTTCAGGGTTCGAGCCCCAACCTCTGCACTTTATGCGGGTAAGGTTGTGCGCAGACATCCCTTCCACAGACCCCGCGCAGTGCGGGAGCCTACAACACTAGGTATACTTTTTTTTAATTCTCATACCCTATTAGGTGTTGAAGTGTTGAAGCTAAGATATCTTTTTTGTTCTCTTTAAGGTAGTACTAATTGTTGTTCCCAGTGAATTTAAAATTAAAGTTGAGACAAGAATTGTATAAACCATTGCTATAATATTATATATCGATGCTCTAATACATATTGTTGTGAACTACTCCTCTAAACATGTTTCCAGCTTGGTTAGCTACCCAATGACATTGCCGGAAGCCGAACAATTTTATTAGTGAAATTTATGCGACAATGTGTCAATTACAAAATAAATATACCAATGAAGCAATCAATGGTAAAAAAACATACGGCTTAGGGGGTGCTTAGATTGGGAAAGATTCCTCAAAAAACACTGTAGAAAAAAAAACATTATAGATAAATAATATTATGTGAGTGAGAGGGATATGATGAATAGAGAAAAATTGAATGAATAGTGTTTTTTAAGAGTTGATGAACATAAATGCAACCTTAAATAGCGCACATAGCACGCGGCGAAGCGTGCCTCGCTTCCTAGTACTACGTACATATTAGTAGATCTCTCTCGAACCATGCTGTCTTAACCGTGGCTGTGTGCCTGTACTAGTAATATTATATTACTTCCATAAATAGATGCAAGGACGATTCTTAACACGCAAGTCATTGCTTTCCTTTATATTATACTCCCCTGGAATGGATGGAGTATTAACAAAATAAAAAGTTATACACAGCCAATCGGTTTGCACAGCTCGCCGAGCCAAGCCGTCTGGCGTCGCGGCTTGGCTTGGTCTCTCGGCTCGGGACAGAACGGAACGGAACGGAGGAGACGAGAGGAGAGGAGACGAGAGCACCCGACCCGACCCGACCCGACCCACCCACCCACACACACGGCTCTCCTCTCCTTCTTCCTCCTCTCCTCCGGCCAGATCCAGGCGCCGCCCGCCTCTCCTCCCCCTCCTCCTCTTCCTCCCTCGCTGTGCTGCTTGCTTGCTTCCTTGCCGTGGAGTCCTGCCCTGCCCTGCCCCGTCCCTCCCATCCAATTCGGCTGCCTTCGATTCCGGATATTGCTGGTAACAAACCCTAACTTGTATTACACTTACTTTTCGATCCATCGGGATTTCATTGTCCTCCTTCCTTGTCTCGTCCCGATTCTCGTTTCCTCTGCACGCGCCGATTGTCCATGCTCGTTTGCTCGCACCGACCCATACCTATGGGATTTCTGTGTTTTCATTTGCTTCGCACCTGGAGTAAGACCGACCTAGCTACCTATCTCTCGAGGTTTATCGATTTTTTTCATTATTTTATTCATCAACCTGCATGTGTGCCTTCGATTCGTACAATTCCCCCCTTCCTTACCCATCTCGTTTGTCCGAAATGGAAAACGAATGCCACGCCAATTCATTTCATCTCTTCACTACCCAGTAATCCATCCTGGGGGTCGTCATCATTTGTTGATATATACTCTCTGTTGCAGACCAAAACCAACCTGGGCGTCTTCATCCCGAGTACCTGTCACAAGTGATATATATGACGCCGCCACACCACCAAAGGTACATCAGTCCACTTTTTTAATTACCTGGTCTTCTTAGCATGAAAATATCCGGCCGCCATTTATTGTTGCAAGAATTAGCTTTCTACGAATTTCTATTGATTTGATATGAATATGAGTAGTTTTTAACCAATGCACTTCAAGCACCATTAGGCCACAGTAATATGCTTTCTGGAATGATACAACGTGTCTCGTTAGCATGAATAAATTATTTACTACTCACCTTCAGTCATATTTTACTCCATACATTCATGCTTACTAGATAACTACTTTGCCCATCAACTTAAACATGCTCTAGTCATGCAAACAACTTCAATTGTGTTTCTTATTTACACTGCCGCCGTCATATTCCCCTTAACAGCGAACGACCTCTTGTCCACCATCTGCTCTTGCTACTTGTTGCTAACTCAAGTACTTCACTCCTTTCAGGATTTTTTCTCGGCTGGATGAATTTTGGTGACCTTTGGAACGAAACAAGATTCAAAAGTTCAAGTAGCAGGGTATCTATAAAGCACTAAAGGCACGATGCTTGAGGATTTCTTCACTCTTACTGAGATGAAGGATGGCATTTCAACTATTGCAAGAATCACAGAGCTTATATCTGAGATGCACAAGCTTGAAAACGCTGCTGAGATTAACACTCCTGACTTGATAAGGCAGTGTTCTACGGCTGCAAACACACTCGCATCCACCAAAAACCAAGAGTGTCTTCAACATTTTGTTCAGCTCAATGGTGTTGGTTTTCTCAACCGTTGGCTCAAGGACGCTCAAAATTGTGCTGGGGATGTCAGCACTTCAGCTGAGGATCTAATAGCCGCACTATTAACTGCTTTCGATTGTCTTCCAATCAATAGCGAGCAGTCAACTTCTTGTGGAGTTGTGTCCACAGTTAACCACCTACTTGCTCATGGTAATGCCGTGATCAACCAAAAAGCGACAGCACTCTGTCAAAAGTGGAGCAGTTTACCAAAATATGGGGAGCGTCTTGAGACAGAGGAGGCGTGCCAAGCTGACCAGAAGTCTCCAGAAGTTAGCCCCAAGACTGAAATTGATAAACAGAGCATAGCAAACAAAGTTGGTGATCGTACCGATGCAACAAAACCTGATGTGGTAACTTGCTCAGATGCACCTTTGTCTGATCCTTCTCAGACCAATGATAATACAGAGGCAACAAAGCAACCACCAGGGCTAACATCACCGAATTTGTCAAATGGAAACACACCATTAGGAGATGTGAAGAACTCGGTAACATCCCCTACATCTGCATATCATGTGGGTTTAGAAGATGGACAGTCCAATACCAAGGAAACTTCTGCTTCAAATGATGTAAATTTGTCCGCTAATGGCGTACTCCCATCAAACTCTATCAATGCAAAGAGTGGCACAGGGCAAGATGCAACTTTGGATGCGAGTCCAGATGCCATGTTTGTAGAGCCTAATAAACCTGGCAAGCTGTTTGTTAGTAGCGAAATGGACTTGGGGGATAATGTTGTTTCAACTAGCTCAAGTATCAAGGAATCTGAGCCATTTGCAGCAGCTAGATTAAATTTGGAGAAGGATACATCAGATACTCTGAACCATCTTGCTTCTGTAACCCGTGATTTGCAAGATTTGTCTGAGGAAAGTACAGGCAAAGAAGAGGGGCCTACATCATCATCTAGTACAGATGATATTGGCATGGGCAGTGAATATATATTGAAGAGATGCATGAATAGCTTTGGGGATTCCTCTAAGGAAACAGACACAAAACCGACTGCATTGAAAGGGGAGAAATCAACACGACTTACAGATTATGATGATACAGATGCACTAGAAGTTGCACGTCTAGTAGCTATTGAGGTTGAACGGGAGGTCATTGACTATAGAGGACCCTTTTGTGGTTCTCCTGATATTAATTCCAGGAATGCTGATAGTCCTGACTTGGAAGGACGGCGGCAGCCTGTACCTGTTGATGAACTGAATGACAATAAATCTTCCAGTACAGGTGCTGATTCAGGAAGTTCGTCATCTCTTAAGGAGGATGGATCAGGCATTACTGATGGCAGTGGTCCACTGAGTAGAAAACATACACGGAGTGTAGAACTGGGCAACCTAGACCTCAATGAAAATCAGTGTGCTGAGGAAGCTGACTGTAATCCAAAGTCCATTCTCAGTACTTCTGTCAATCTGTCAATGCCTATAGCTGTGGCTGCTTCAAGAGGCTCATCTGTGTTTCCAGCTCGGCTCCACTTTGAAGGAGAACTCGGGTGGAAAGGCTCTGCTGCAACCAGTGCTTTTCGTCCAGCTTCACTCCGACGGACTCCTGATGCGGAGAAGTCGCTGTCAGCAGCTTCTTCACATAAAACGAGCAACGTGTTGTTTGATTTAAATGTAGCTGACAGCGATAGTGCTACTTCTGGCGAGCCACTCTCGACAGCAATCCTGCCAGCTTCATCTGACCTAGCTTCCAAGGGTGCTTCTACAGCAGCTGGCACGAGTGGAGGACTGAAACTTGACCTTAACTTCTCATGTGGTGATGACGAAGATGCTGTCACCGCAAGCAATGTGCCACCATTGTGGAACCGCCCACAATTCAATGGCAACTGGAGTCAACCATCTTCCTCCTCATCCTCAAGGCAACCTGCAGTCAGAAACTTTGACTTGAATGACAACATGTCAGTCACTGATGGTTCTGGACGAGGAATAGATGGATCCTCTGTCAAGACTCCTGCAAGGGATATGTCGGACCATTCTGCTGTTACAATTATGGGTAAGAGGATAATTGTTGGACAGAAAGAACATGAGCACCAATACCAGCACAGCTTTATGGGACCGAGTGTGGAGTCAAGAGTACCTGCGAGATCCATTCAGTCTTTTGCACATACTTCAGATTATAGTGGTGTCAGCTATCCATCTCAAACTGCTATGCCTTTCCCCCAGGCTTTCTTTGCCCCAGGAGGCGTTCCGTACATGGTTGATGCAAAGGGTGCACCAGTCATACAACCACTATCCGGCTTAAGCCTCGGCATTTCTCATCCATCTTTCAGCACCAGAGCAACCCCACCCTCATCCAACGAACTGAGTTACTATCATCCTAGCATGGATTTCAATTATGGGGTGCCATCTGAAGGTGCACGTAGGGAGGCAGGAAGCTACTGGCCTGTGTCCTACCAGGGGCAGACCATCTTTATGGATGAACGCACGAGGAATATGTCACAGGGTGGCAGTTCTGGGTTGGTGATGAAGCGAAAAGAACCAGAGTCAGGTTGGGATATGTACTCGCGCCGTTGAGCATGAAGGTCTGTTGCAGCTGTAACCGATTTTGTCTTGCTTTCTAAATGATTTGTTCAATCTTCCGTTTGTGGCGGCACCTTGGACACTGTATTCTAGGGTATTTCTTTTTTGCACCAGAAAATGGGTCAGCTTTATTAGGTCTGAAGACATACATGGAGAACTGAATAAGAGGTCAGCTACAGGTAGATTTGAGAGACGTTGACATGGCATGGACATTGTTAGCTGCTGGAAAACCACCTTGTGTAGATCTGGTTCTTTGTGAATGTACTAGCTTGTTTTAGTCGACATAATATAGTGAAATTGCTCTCTGCGGAAAGCTGAAATTATGTAAATCATCCTATAACTCATAGATGAAATGCATCCTCATTTTTTTTTTCAAATCCATCAAATTTTCCCTGGGTTGGTGCAAGTTGTACTCATCAATTATTGTATATATCATTTAGGAGCTATGCATTAAGCCTTTGTTTCGTGGTGGCAGTTTCTTGGCATGCGTCAGTCGTTCGCCTTTGTATCCACGGCTGGCGAATTTTGAGCATGTGGAGTGGGCATTTCTGTCTGTCTGGAGGTTTTGAGTCTTGTGTCTGCCACTAACAGTGGTATATCTTTCAACAAAAGTGGACTTAGGTTGTGCAGGGTTACGATTCCTAACTAACAGTGTACATCATTGACATTGTTACTCGATAATCAGCTCTATAAACAAACTGCCTGCCTGCCTATTGGTCGTCTAAAACTGCTGCCCAGTTTGCACAGCACAGCCTGTCAGGTACGTAGTGTAGTACATTCCACGACGTCGCTATATCGTTGTTTGGAGTCTTCCAGCAAAACAAAAACGCTGCAAAATCTAGAATTTATATATCTTGGTCTCGACTCTCGAGTGAGTGAATGATTCATGGAACGAAGGCTCTGTCGGCGAGGTGAGGGATGGCCAGCGTTGGAGGCCATTTCCTTGAGGCCAATCAACAAATCCTGTTCAATAGATAGATTGGCCATCGCCATCAGAGAAGAGCAAGCAAAGCAATCGGTTTTGCATCCTCTCGTTGGGGAAGCAGGAAACACGAGCTCGGCCTCGGAGAGGTTTCGAAGCCACCGCGTGTCTTGCTGCATCTTGCCGCGTCTTGCTCTCCTCCGACTATGGCCTAGCTGCGGCGGCGCGCCGGGACGCCTGTCTCTTTTCACCTCTCTTTTACCAAAAAAGAGACATTCCACTATTGATCTTCCCAATCAATTCTTGATTAATAACAATTATAATATAATACTCCTTTCTTTCCAAATTGTGAGTCATTACAACATTCTTAGAGAGTTAAAATGACTTACAATTTAAAACAGATAGAGTAATGCATATGTTTTAAGTAGTTACTATTTCCAAACTGTTGATATGATGCCCATTTCAACAGCACACCATGTTTACCCGCAAAAAGGGGGAAATCGAAATAGCACACCACGCCATTTGCTGCATATCGAACCACAGTAGTATCGAACAACCACACCACACGCAAATCAACAAACCGAGCTACAAATCAATCAATATATACATAAGTCGAGTAGTTCAGAATGCAAGCCAGTTTGACAGTTAGTCCAGACAAAGAATTGACTCTAATTTTCTTTTCCTTATCTCAACGTTTTTACAATTGTGCGCCTAAAAGTCAGCCCCGCGAAGGGAAGAATAAAAACATGTCAGTAATTCCTCGTATAACCGACCGGCGCAATTCCTTGGTACATCCAATTCAAGACCATGGACCCAAAAAAAACAATGTTCTGTATTTTGCAGCAACAACATCACAATCATGATGAACATGAGTCCTCACGACGGGTTGAAAGGACACATTCCTCCAAGAAGTTGCTCAGCTGAGAGGTATAGAGCCTAGGATTGCTACGGTAGTGATCCACATGGGGCGATGACACAAAGTCGCAGGCCCTCACCTCATGCCCGGCTCTCCGCTGCCCCTCGATAAATGACTCCACTGATTTTGCTGGGATTACCCTGTCAGCGGAGCTGTATATATACAGTTGGGGGCACCTTGGTTGCTTCGACGATAAAAGCTCCATGACATCAGATAACCTCCTGTTAAAAAGGGGTGTTGATGAGCCCAACTGTGGCGCAGTTTCTACCATTCAAAAACTCCAAGCCAATTTAAACAAATGTTACTATGGCCTATTTGCTAATTAAATTAAACTACAGTTTATGGTCAGGCACATCATGCTATTAGTAAACTCCACACATCAACACTTTCTTTACTCTGATGGAATGTCAACTACCACAAAGATAATCATGGTGTTGTGGACCATGATGTGACTATACCGACACAATCAGCAATTCAATTATCCATTTTTTGTGAGGCAAGCACATCACAGATGCCCCATCTCCACTTGAGGACTACTCAGGGGAAAGGGGCTTATAGATAAGAGTGAAACCCAAATCACTTTTTCATACATGGACAACATACATACCTGTTGATCTTTGGATAGTTCAAAACAACATCAAAAAAGGTCTCCAGTGCTGATAGTAGAACTGCTTCCGTTGCTGCCAGTTTGGGCTCCGTGTTAGACTCCACAACTAGGACATCAGACCTTGAATCATTTGATCCTATTCCTTTGGTGGTTACGCTATTTTTCTTCATGAGGGCAGCGGAGAAGCCTGAGGCCCAAACCTGATTTCAGAAAACAATATAACAAGTTTATTATGTACAAGTTACAAAAAACATGATGCTAGCTGTTTGATTCAGATACGAAAACAGCACGAAACAATCCTTGAACATCAAATCATCCAAAAGCTCATGATGAGCTGTAAATCCAATAAATGTGTCTTGCTAAAATTTGTACCTGAGGATCAGGTGCAGCAACAGGTGCAGAGTCTACTATACAAGCTTTAATTTTCTCCACTGCTGAAGCATCCTGCCGCTGCAGGTTCTCCAGAATTACCCCATAGCTGCAACATTGGAAAAAAAAATTAAGCATCAAACCAGATGAGAGCTCATCCTCAATGAAGCAAATCCAGGAGGGAGTGTACCATACCAAAGCCAACCAGTATTACTGAAGGTGTGGAAAATAATCTTCTTCCCACTCTCCTCCCTGACCCAGCCAGCGAGATGTTCGGATAGCATCTCTACATTCTTCTCAGCCTTCCCACCAAGGTTATAACTGAGGATCTCAGACATTGGGAGGGTGAAAGTGACAGCGTGGAAGCCCCTGGAGGTGTACCAATCGGCATATCTCTTGAGATGCTTCTGCCTTGACCCCAGCCAGCCAAGAAGAACCACCACCGTCTGAGACTTGTCAGGGAAGCCGGCACAGACCCTGGGGTCTGGCAGATGCCAGCGGTACAGCACATCAGATGACGAGGAAGGAACTGCAGGCATCGTGGCATCTTGTTCCGAGGTCTTGACAAACATTGCATACTGGTAAACAGTCTGGATGACCGGCAAGGATGCGAACGGAGCCTTCAACTGACGCAAACTCTGGATATTGTGGGGCAATAGGTGCATGCCAGACAGGGAAGAGGATGACGGTGCTGCTGGAACATCGGCCATAGAGGTTGGAAGCGACACGACGGCATCCGCATTTGCGCTTGCATCAGAAAGCTTGTGGTGCGACAACTTGTCGGGCAGCTCGACGGAGGAGACGGCGGCGAAGGCCGCGACGGCCATGGCGGAGAGGGGACGGTGGAGGGGTCCTGAGAAGGAAGCCATCATGGGTTGTGGAGGCCTCTCAGCGACAACGGAATTCTTGTGACACGGCAAGGAGGAAACTTGTGCACGTTATTTATCTGTCTGCACCTCGCGCCCTGCTTCACAGGAAGGAAAGAAAAAAAAGGCTTAGCTGTCTGCCTGTCCTAACACGCGGTTTGCATAAATTGCTTTTGTTTTTGGAAGAAAAAGAGGAAACATGTGTCGCCAACGGGGACTTGGAAGAGGTCTGGCTGCCACATTTATTTTATGTGTGCTGCAATTGACCCCAAGAAGAGGACTACACACGGCCAATGGTCATGTGTTTGTCATGGGATATGCCAGAATGAAACAAAAGAATATGCTGCGGTAAAAAAGAGAAAGGATGTGTTGGGATTTACCAGGTGGGATGGCCGGCTGACGAGGTAAAATTAGGATGGAGCTGGATGCGGGGTGGCTGTCAAATAGAGAATTTGACAGCCGAGCCCGGTGGGTGGCTGTCAAGTGCTGTCCGCTTCCTTGGCTGGCCCTGCAAGCACAACGGTAGTTATTTTTAATGGAAGTCAGAGGAAAATAAAATATATGGAGGTGGTAATTTGAAGGAGATAGTGGGAAAGAAAGAAAAGAATTTGGCAGTCCAAGGACGGTGGTTGTTGAAAGCGATTTGCGGGCGCAATACGTGCGTATGCAGGCCAAACTCCGAAGTTATTGGGTTGTTTGCGTTTTTGCTTTTACTTTTGTCCCCAACATTGCTTTTTTTTTTCAAGAGGGGAAGAGGAAGCAACTTGTTCCAGGAAAGCAGCAAGGGGAAGAAGTTCTTTTGCAGGAAAACTGGGAGAGGCATAAACGAACAGATGAATCAAATGAAATCTTGTAGCGTGAGGGGCGGGCGAGAGAAACGGCTGGGTCCAAGTCCAATCCGGAAGAGAGACAGGCAGGAGAAGAAGAAGGATGGATTCGATCCTATTCATCATCTTTCAAAGAAAGAAAGAAAACGAGGGGATACGTACCAGGCCTGCAGGGCCCCCAAGGCCAGAGGAGGAAGAAGACGCCTCCGCAGCAACGGATGGATGAAGAATCAATCAATACGAACAAGCGGATGAAGAATCCTCCCTTCCCTTTCTTTCTTTCTTTCTTATATATCTATCTATACGGGAAGGGCAGGGACGAATCAATCAAGGACAATCTATCTATCTACACAAGGACGGCAAGGAAGTAGGGATGGAGGAGAGAAGATGGATGCCTGCACGCATCAGGCAACCACGACCCACCAAGATGGGGATCGGGAGGAGGAGGCGGCGGGGCGGTGACGGCGCCCGACGCGACCCAACCCAACCTCCACCAACCTCATCGATCCATCCATGGGGTTAATGGAATGAACGAAAGGGGATGACAATGTGGGCTGGGCTGATACGGGCTCCCTCGGCCCGTCGTCGAATATCCTCCTCCTCGACACCGGATGGATATTCCCTCCTGTTTTTTTTTTTCTACTTTACCCTTTTCTTTTTGTTTGGAATCACGTGATCATCAAAGGCCCCCCGCCGATGCTTTCATCCCTTTGAGCGTATTCCTGGGCACATTTTCCTGGTTACAACTTACAGGCAAGCAAGGCCACTCAAAAGACAAAAAGTAAAGGAAGAGGACAATTCGGTGCAACGTAGAGTAGCATGCACAATTAACCAACCAAACTGTCTCGTCTCTTCACAGCACATTCCCAGAATAAACGCACTCGGCTGAAGATGGAAGCGCAATTCAGATAAGCCACCCATTTAATCCGGCACATCAAAATCATCAGCATATGTAACCACCTCCTTCGAGCATTGCCCTCCACTGCAATATATATCAGGTATCAGGTGCCCGCATAATATGTAGCCAATTCAATTAGATAAGGCACCAGAGCTGCCTGATACATTAAAAAGAAAACAAGGCCAAGGCCCATCAATAATTGCTTCATTACACCACTCCCTCTCCTTCAAAAAGAAAAATTACACCACTCCCTAAAACAATGGTATGTGGCACCCAGTCTCGGTCAAATATAAATAGCTCTTGTTCAAATGTTTTGCTGACGAATTCATTATTCGGTATTCCTATTACAAACAGGTTAGAAACAGCACAATTCAGTTCTTACTAACTATATGATCGATAATATAAACTCATTTTATGTCATACAAATGGTACATCAGGGTATCCACATTCTATATCAGCCTTCAGATACAGACGACGAATGCAGCAGTCTGTGCCTCCCAGCCAAGATCCCTCTCCTTTCAACCAGGCATCCTTACTTCACAAGTTACTACCCATGCATGCGAATATGTGATGCACATACAGGGGCATCACTCGGCCCAGTCCTCGTCACTATCATCATCCAAAGCATTATCCTGCATCAATTACAGCTACCCAGGTAAGGATGCAATTTGTGCTCAGGAGACAATAAATACATGAGGCGAAATGGATAACGGATCAGGCAGTTTCTTCAAAACTGAAGACTGATGGGTTTGTCGCAAACAACCACAAGGAGCCTTCTATACCTGAAAGGCATGCTAAACTGCTAAAAATAACAATAATTAAATGCATATTCTGCTGATGACAAATAATTCACCTGGGAGGGCGAACTTGAGAGCTCTTCGATTTCATCTTCTTCCACCTGTAACGGAAAAATGCAAAAGGTCATCAATCTTGTAGATACTAGATAGGCATTTATAGAATAAGCAATACTTGAATCAACTGATCTACTCGTTGATACTAGGCCTGTCATCTCATCTACCATACCAAGGCGACCAACAATGGAATTTCAGAAAACAGTACCTTTGCTGTTTGCTTTCTCCGAGTTCTGCTAGCTGCATTCAGTAAGCATAAGGGTCAAATGTGCCACTAACACGGAGAAAGGCATTTGAATGCGCACGCTAAACCCATCAGCAGATAGCTGCTACGGAAGATGCATTTCACAGGAGTGCATTTACCTTTCTTGGTCCCTGCTGGTTGTTTTGCCATTGGACTTGCTCGCTGCTTCTTAGCAGCAGGACCTAAAGAAAAATGGCAATTTCAAATTCAATAAAAAGGATATTCTCATAATAGATTATTTGGCAAGGAACATAGAGAGGTAATAATACAAAGAAACCTTTTGTTGCAGGGGATCCTCTTGGACTTCTTGTAGATCTCTGAAATAGGAATGCATTTGTGATTATGAGCTAGATTTGTTGATATCAGATGTAAACAGATAATGTTTAGCGCATCCTCGTCAAAATCTGTGTTGCTTCAATGCTGTCGAAAGTTAGGCTCAATCTAAGGGGGCATAGTTGTGCTAGTGCTACCTATAATGTGGGATAACAAATATATCTAGTGCGCATGATAGTGTAGGATACAAAATATATCTAGTGTGCATATTCTTAGCTTTTTGTGGCTACCTAAGTAAAATAGATATAAAATCTTTTCCATGGCCTGTACAGTCAAAATGGAAGGGAAAGCACATGCACATTACTAATTTGAGAATGCAAATCTAAGGTGGTTTTGCAGTCTCACCTTTTTCTCTTCTGCCTTTTTAAACATGCTTGACAGAGTAGCCTGAACAAGAGGTTCCTTCTTGCTAGCGAAGGGCCTTGCTGAAGAATCTGAAGGTTTGATGTCTTCGCTTTGGCTTTCGATCTTAACTGCTGGACTCTCCATCTCCTTCATGTACAAATGGCAAGCAAAATAAGCCGCAACGTCACATGATTAAGTTATTGGCATTCATAAATTTGAACCTATATATGAAAAGGCATACTTCAAGTGCTTCTTTGTCATCCAATTCCTCAGCTACCTTCATTTCATTATCACTGCTAGATGAATCATCTCCTGAGGATAAATCTGTGTACCTATACAAAAAGCACGGAGCCAAGAAGGAATTTGTTGTTAATTACTTCATTGGGCAATGGGTGTATTCAGGTTCGAAGCTGTTAGCAGCAGATAAAAATAAATACGCTGTTATCACTCATTAAGCAAGTAGAGTTAGCAAAGTATTTAGGCATCAAGGAACCAGACAAACAGAGTGAAAGGGCCTTACTTTTTCAAGGCTTTCCCTGCATTTCTAGCAGACTGTCTAACTGAAGGTGTTCCACTTGTAGTCTGTGTACCATTGCCATCATCACGATCCGAACCGTCAGAAGCATCACCATCAGATTGAAGCTTAGGGGAAAGGGGTTCTGTGATTTCCTTTGCAGCTTTATTTCCAGTTGTTTCATCAATGGTGGCACCTGCTCCACCTTTAAAATCACAATCTGCCGCCACACCGTCCTATCAGTTGAAAACGAAGTAGCATACATGACGAAAGGCATACAGATAACATAAAACTGAATAGACAAATGTAGTCGCAAAGAGCACATACATTTTGCAACTCTTTTGGAAACTCAAGTCTCAGTTCTTCTGGATTCTCCTCTTTTGTCCCAACCCACCAGGCTTCAGAAAATACAATCTGACAAGATACAACATGAGAACGGATTAGCTGCTCTGCCCATCTCACCATTTCTGGGTTACAGGAACGATAAGTTGTAGATAGAAAAGCAAAATCATAGCCTTGCAGGTTGAAGACGAGCATCCTGGCACTGGAAATTGAGGAGAACATATGCATACTCGGTAACATTTTCAGTTGAATTTCACAGGATACCAATTGTAGCATTTGACAATTATCCATGTAAATGTAAGCACTTAAAATATGTGGAGCTTTGCGGCAGGGCTACAAACTACAAGTGAACCTGATGAGCGCACATAATTGGAAGTTAACAATACTCACCAGGCTCTCGAAGACGTCCTCACAGAAGACGCCCTTGGCCGATCTGGTCATCTGTAGCGTGAGGTACTTGTTCTTGGGGTAGACGTGCGTGCCGAAGAGCTTCATCCTTCCCTGCAAGCAGCACAAGTGTGACATTTTTTGCGATAAAGCTGAAACCTTGGCAAGCTACGCCCCCTCGGTACCTTGGGGAACTCGAGGTAGAGCACCGGGTTCTTGGTTCCTAGGTCGGCGAGCTCCCCGAGTCGACCAGCGGAGGCGGCAGGAGCGAGGAGGCCAGGGAAGGAGAAGAGGAAGCGGCTCTTCCGCTGGCCGCCGCGGCGCACGATGTCTCGGCCCTGCAGGCGCGCGACGGCAGCCGACGGAGCGAGCGGCGCGCGCGGCGCCGGCGGATCGCCGCGCTGGAGGAGGCCGTTGGAAAAGGCGAGCGAGCGGAGGCGTCGGCGCTCGTCGGTCCCTGCGTCGGCGGGCGCGGCGGAGGCCTTCTTGACCATCCTCGCTAGGGTTTTGGGCGGGGTTAGTTACTGTAGGGCAAATTAAATTGAGGCCTGTTTATGGGACATGTAATGTGGAAACCAACTTCCCGTAGAAACTATGGAAACTCCAATCTGAACCACACGATATTGATCCAAACGTGAACCCAAATCAGGTAGAAGGGATGATTTACAAAGCTCAGGAGAGGTGTGAGGGGTGATTTGCAAGACGCTTTTGCAGATCACCCTCCCACCTGATCTGGTCGCGTCCTTGGATCCATATCGTGTGACCCAGATTTTAGTTTCCATAGTTTCCACGAAAAGGTTGGTTTCCATATGATACGTTGCCTTGTTTATGGGGGTGTAAAATTAACGAAGTTGGCAAAATGTCACATCCATCTTTTTAAGACTAATTAGGAATACTAAATATAGATTAATTATAAAACTAATTACACAGATGAACTCTACATCGCAAGATGAATCTATTAAGCCTAATATATGTCATTAGCGTATTTTTAATGACGAATTAATGTAGCATGACAGTGTCTAATGACGAATTAATTAAGTTTAACAGATTCATCTCAGATGTGGAATCCATATATGTAAATAGTTTTTTTACACTTATGTTTAATACTTTTAATTAGTGTCGAATATTTGATGTGACGAGTTAGTAAAATAAATTGGTGAAAGTTGATGATCGCCTAAATTTTAGTGGGGGATTTGGCCTTGGGGCAGAGACAGGACAGGACGACGACGACCCCAGCCAGGAAAGCGGATTGTTCCCGTAACCGCCTTCGACTTGGTAAAACGTACTTCCCGTAACCGATTTGACTGTAATCTAGTGAATTGGTGCGACAAACACAATCCATTTCCTGATTAAAATCGTACATTTAAGATTGCAGATGAACATTAACAGCAGATTGAGTCTCGGATAAGTTTTACATCCAAGATTGCATCGGCACGGCGTGCTGAAATAAAAAGAGCTCGCTCGCTCGTAGTAAAGATGGACATGAAAGAGCTCTCTCTGACTATGGTAGACTAACAAGCTACTGCGTACTAATTACAGTCATATATACTCCCAATGCGAAGAAAGGAATGAATTTGAGGATCCCAATATCTTCAGACTCTCAGGAGGCCGGCGCCGCGGCCGCCGGAGCTGGAGGCCACGAAAGGCGACGACGAGGTGGTCCGGGGGGCGGCGTCCATGTCGTCAGCGGCCTCCTCGGCGATGGGGTCGAGGCAGAGCGTGGCGGCGCGGCGCAGGAGCTGGCGCTGCCTGCGCACCACGTCCAGTGTCTCCGGCGGCGCTGGCTCGTCGGCGAAGGTGAAGCGGGAGGCAGCGGCGATCCTAGCGGCGGCCATGACTCTCTTATTCTCCCTGTGAGAGGATCCTGTTCTGCTCTGCTGAATCCTCCACTGGCTTGCTCTGATGAATCCCATCCCATTGTTGCCTTCTCATATATATAGCGGTATACTGCTATAAGAAGAAGGAAACCGAGTTGGAGAAGCAAAGGAGCGGCCGAGGAAACTTCTGGATCCGTGAAGAGAAGCTTCCCGTGTCTTTTTTGCTCGCTCCCCTGGTCTCGCGCCATTGTTGGTTTTTTTTATATATAAAATGCGCCATTGTTGGTTAATGTAGTTGGGAGGAAAGCTACGCCTGGTTCATACGCGTGCGTACGTGGCACCGTCCGTGCCGTCTAGCCGTCCCACGTGTGCTTTTCTTGGTGGCCCAGCCCATCCCGGCTGCTGGTCTGGTTGCACGCGTTGCCGGGCATCGCCACTCACCAACTAAATTCACAAGGAAAAAAACGTGTTTTCTTATCCCTGCCTGTCCGCCCTGCTTCACCACGTGCCATTTTAATTTCGTGCTCTTAATGTTAACGATATGTGGGTACAGAGCTTAATGCATTGATGAGGGCAGCTCCAGTCGAGGTTAAACATTGGATCATCCTCAAGCAGCCTGCAGATTTTCAAGTCTCTTTCTATTCCCTGGACATCACAAAATGACCGCCGCTAATCTGCCGAGGCTAGTCCAGTACTCCCGCTAGCTGCGACATGGCAAACATTCCCTGGGCATCGCATACTGACACAACTAGTACAAATTCAATATTACTACAAGATACCTAACTGAAACAACATTAACTGTTGAAAACAGAATCATTAATCTATTGATGATCACATCAACACAGTATACTCTTTTGTAAAATTAATCTGTTCTAGTAAAGCTACACAACATATACAAGGTACAAGAAAATGATGGATCGTTCTACAGCCATCGCTTCCATGGCACTGCGCGATCCAGTAACATGCTGTACACTTGTACCCAACAAAGAGGCAAAGATATACCACAGATAAGGTAAGCGAACAACGGGCAACTCTAATACGAAGCACACCCTACCCCTGTAATCTGCACGGTAAACCATCATCCCAAACCACCCCTCCTCTTCCAATTGCCAGTGTCCAGTAGCCACGTCACACTTCATATCGATTGGTGTAGGCGTGGAGCAACGATGCCAGAAAAATCTCCAATGCTGCCTTTAAGTTCAGTCCAAGGCAGTTTTCATCCTCCGAGCTGATACCGGTTTTGGCAGACCGTCAAGTAATGGCCGGGTGAAGGACTCATGGTTGAAGGTCCATTTTGAGCCAGACCAGCTAGAGGCCCCATTTTCTGCATCTGAAAGGCTTGGGATGCTTGGCGACTTCCTCACATATTTGAACCCGCTAAGAAACGAAATGTTGCTGTTCTGGCTGGAATCTGGGCCGCCTGTATCCATGTTTACACGGATGCTAGAAATTGGCCGTGGCAGCAAACTCTTGATCGCCTTAATTGGGTCTGCTAGAAAATCATCCTGGGCATTGGTGCTGTTAGATTCTGCTTCCAGTTTCTGCCGCCGCCGCATAGAAGCATCTTGCTTGGGTTTGGATACCCCATTGCTCCTGTTCCCATGGGCACCATTTGCCGATGAAAAACCGTTAACTTGCTCTTCAAACTCCCAGCTTCTGTCTAGAGCTGCGGAAGAACTCAGCAATGTTTCACCGAGGCTACTCTGGAAGCTGCTCTTATGGTAGACAGACATTTCAGTGCTGCAATCCATGGTGTTTTCTTTCTGGGATGATATGCCATAGTATCTCTGCAAGGTACTCATTGCAGGTGACGGCCCCTGTTGACCAGACTTTGATGAATCTAGTGAACCAGTGGCTTCTCTATTTTGTTGATAGTTTGGAGCCCATGCTCTGCGGAAACCACAGAAAATTAGGTTTAAAACACAACTGCATGATGTATCACATTAAAAACTAAAAAAAAACATGGAGATGCCAAAACAAAGAATTTTTCACATTTGTGTGCTTTCTACCATAGGGATATCATATTTATGTATTATCTACTCACAAAATGGTCAACATGCACTTGCAGTTTCATGATGGGCAGAAATTAAGCAGCGGTGGATAAACCATGAGTAGTTTAGGTAAATGACTCGATCTATAAATATTGAAACGCAGTTCAATGTCATAACCAAGATCTGAAACACAGATTGTGCTTTCTCCACAACAATTTCTAACTATACAGGATGCATGTGACAAAAAATGAATAGGGAACACAAGCAACACTCATGATTGGAGATCTACCTTTTCACCCTCTGACCAGAACCGTTCAATCTCACAGAAGCTGGCATGGGCCTTCCCGGTAGAGGTATTAGCAATATTTTGAGTGCAAACATCTGGCTGTCAGTGACCAAACAGTTTGCCCTCTTTATGTCAGATATCTACAGGGAAATAACATAAATATCAATTGAGCAACTCAAAGGGTCATAATGTCCAGCATGTGATCTTAAAAAAAAATCATAATGTCCAGCATGTGATCTTTCAAAAAAAAACATAATGTCCAGCATGTAGAAGAAGGAAATAAGGCATGTATATATACAGTACAAACACAAGACATCACTTTAATTAAGCATTCTGCCAGAAATCTGGGAAAGCAAATGCTTGATGTCACAGTTCTCACCAACTCTCTATAGGTCTGTGCATCATTACATGATTTTTATCACCCATAAATGAAGTGCAGAAAAGCATGGGTAAAGATGTTTGGATCTTCGTCGGTTGTCACGTGTATATGTGTGGAGGCACATTTGCCAAAGGGTGAAGACACAAACTCATAAACTACCACTCTCTTTGCTTTTCAAGTTTGTGAGATTTATTTGTTCAGGAATCGAATGGTTCCTTGTGTGTTGACAAGACATGATGAAAAGATGACGTTTTGGCCAACAACATCGCCTCTAGCATGGTCCTCTTCCATTTCGTAGAGAACTAGAGATGGACCATCCCAAGGTAGAAGCTTTACCCACCACAAGCACCAACCAAAGTGGCAAAGGCCCGAGGGAAGGCGAGATTGGTTGTTACCTCGACGCCGTACTTGATGGCGATGCCGGCGAGCGTGTCCATCCTGGAGACTTCGTGCTCAAGGCAGTGGTGGTCGGGCGACGGCGGAGGCGGTGACGAGGGAGGCGTCCTCTCCGGCGAGAGCACGGCGCCGCGGAGGGCGTCGTACTCGTCGGAGAGGGGGTGAGAGATGCCCATGGCGACGAGAAGCAACTCCGGCAGAGCAGAAGCGCGCACGAGAGGAGAGGAGTCGATGCCTCGATGAGCAGATCCCGGCGAGGGTCCGGTCCGGGGAAATGGTCGTCGGTGGAGAAGAAGGTTGGTGCAGGGGAGGCGTCGCGTCGCGGTCGGTGGAGGAAAGGCGTTTCTTTTCTTGTGCTGGGGAGCTTCTGCCAGCCAAGATGGACTTCACGGATTGACGGAGGGAAGGCAAGCAAGAAAGAGTCAAAGGCTATTTCATCTCCTTTGTTCTCTTAGGGTGTGTTTAGATTATAGAAAAAAACACTGTAGTATTAAAAAACACTGTAGCATTTGCTGGAAACATGTTTTGTGGGAAAGAAATAATGAAAAGTTAGAATAAATAGTGAAAATTGAAATGAACAGTGAATAGTTGTGAATCTCTCGAGAGGACGAGCTCATCAGTCAGTCTGATTCTTCTTACTAATAAAAAAATTAGTGTCCATTTGATTGTACTTTACGCGCTTCATGGGGTGACGTGGGTTAGTTTATGGTGCTGCAGGATATATATGGTATCAGTCTCATGTATCTTTCACAAATTCATAAGCTGCCTAAAAAGAAAGGGCAAGATTGCAGTATTTTTGTCGACACAAACTGGTGGGGCATATTTTCCGGTTCGGTAATCGGCACACTTCTTGCTGTCTCTTTCTTTCTTCTCTGCCTTTAGCTCTTTACACACACACACAAACAAACAAAAAACAGAATACAGACTGGTGGTGCCAACTGCGCGTTCGTGCCTAACCACAGCTGAGACGGCAGAGGTGGGCATAATCTTTGACCATACTTCACTATTATACTCCTATTTCTAAGACGAGTAGACGACTCTCTCTTACCTTGACCAAGCCAATTAGGCCACGTATCCTTTTATGCATCTTGCCAATAACATAACACGGCAAAAATACAAGCAACCAGCTAGTCATAGTGTATGGGCTTCTTGTAATATTCATTCCTTTGTATGCTGAGTAATAGGGTTGATCGACATCCTTCTTCTTCCTTCCTCTCCCTTTTCCTTCTTCTTCACCCTTTTTCTTCTCCTGTTTATTCACGGGTCGGAAATGTTAAGGAGTTAGGCCTCTTAGGGGATCCATAGGCAGAGATGGTCCCAATAGAGAGGCATGGGTGTACAAATATACACCCAATTGTTATTGCATAGAACTACTCCCTCGGTCCCAAGAAGGTTGCAACTAAAGTAGTTCACATTTGACGAAGTTTGTAAAAAATTATTTTCACACTTATGACTATAAATGAATATAGGAAAACGTCTATTTTTTACCCTTCAACTATTACAAACGTCTGATTTTTATCCCACAACTACAAATCCGGACACTAAAGACCATACAACTATCCAAACCGTGCAAAATTGGTCGTTTGGGTGGTTTTCCATTTTTCATAAAAAATTAAAATAATTTTGTATTAAAAACTAATTACTAATTTATGTTAAATTATAAAAATATGAATCTGGGGCCAATTTTTTTCAAAAATGTGACATATATGTTGTTGCACCGTTAGAAGTTGTTTGCATATTATTTATTTTTATTCTAATTATTTTAGAAAGCAATAATACACTAGTAATACAAACATATAATACCCAAATAACATTAAATAGTGTGTCAATATGTTACTTACATTTTAAGAGAACTTTTGGCACTGAATTCATAATTTTTTGGGTTTAAAAATGAATTGATTATGGATTTTTAAGTTTAAATACACATTTTTTCTATTTATATAAAATCAAAAAAACACCCAAAGAGCTAATTTTGCGTGGTTTAGATAGTTGGATGGTCTTCAGTCTCCGGTTTTGTAGTTGTAGGTTGAAAATCAGACTTTTGTAACAGTTAAAGGCTGAAAAGCAAACTTTTCCCATAAATTTGTTATAAAAATACATTTTGTGATTAATCTAATGATGTTTATTCATATAATAAATATTAATACTTTTAAATTTATAATTGATCAAACTTAATCTAACACGTAGTATTCATAGTATTGTGCTTAGAATTGCATTTTTGGGGACGGAGGGAGTAGTTATTACTAATGTGCAATATATGTTTATGTTCGTAGTTCAACTAGAATATTTAATTTGAGCTCAAAAATACCCCATAAAATCTCAAACCCTTTTGCTAGGTTGCTACCAATTTGATCCAATGCAGGATGTCCATACACCACATATATGTCCACTTGTACTGCCACCATCTCCACCAAAACTGAAAATGACACATTTCATTCAGTTGTTAGGTGCAGATGCAATCACAGACACACCATTGCCAAACTATTGCTGTTCCAGATCTACCAAATCATCATTCAGCGGTCGTTTCTTCCTAATCATCACAGGAGCGACGCCCCATTGTGGTTTCCTAGTGCATCGGTACCATGTAAAGTTCTATTTTTTTTACCGTTGAGTAGACTGAAAATCACCATATAGTTCTTGGCAAATGTAGAACTCCTTTAAGCAGTGCACCATGATCATTTCAGCTCTAGCTTAGCCTCAGCCGTAGATAACTTTTTTACTAAAAAAAAAAGATACGGTGCAGCTAATTATGTGGGTTAGTGATATGATAACTCCAGAGGATGAGAGCTACCCGAATAGCTTTTTAGTAAGGGCATCTCCGGCGTGAGTGCAAAAGCGAACCATCACCCTCATCCACTGAACCGTGCCCATTGGACAATGCGAACCGTGGGCCCTGTTTGGCTGGGCTACAACTACTCCTGGCTGGGCTGTTTCGGCTGGTTTGCTGCCTTGTTGACTGCTTGCTGCAGCAGCTGGAGCTGCAGTGCAGCCGCAGCTACAGCCCAGCGAACAGGGCCGTGCTTGTTAGAAAGAAGAGCGAACTTTGCAGACGGTGTGAATCGTGGCCAGAGCAATTGAATTAAATAATGCGAGGCGTTGCCCGTGCTTCCATTAGCGAGGGCATGCATAATTGATTGGGAGTATTCTTTTACTTATATGCAATCCCCACGAACGATGCTCACCTTGCCAGGGTCGAACTCTAGGTTGGTTCGAACTTTGTTGTCAGAACGAGCCGAACCAGGGCTGGAGATGCCCTAAGGGCAAGCCCAACGCAGGTATATAGGCATGGTGGCCTGAGGCAAAAAGTTCATTTCCATGTAGACTCAAAACTTTAAGACCACTAGACCTACAACGCAAACTATTGCTAGCATTGACACACCATGTTCTCTTTTTCTTTCTCCTCCTCTCTCACCTGTTGCTTTCCCTCACCATCTGTGCATGAAGCACTTGTGCCTTGCATAAGCTCCTCTGACACCACCCAAGCCACCACTTTATCTCCAATCTAACATCCGAACCTAGCTGGCAGGTTGAGGCCACTAGCCCCGTCACCGCGTTGGGCTTGGCCTAAGTGCATCACCTAAAGCTTGTGTCTGTCTTTTGACTTGCATGCATGTAAAGAGTGTTGAGTATTGTCCTCTTTGGTGTCAACTATCAAATAAGTTTGTTTACCCATTGCAGGCCTAGAAGAAGTCTGCAGCGGCCTGCAAAACACCAACATAAACCATTCAGAACCCCTACGCAGTTGATCATTTCACTCTGCAGAATATCTTCAGGTTTGTTACTCTATTCTAGAATAAAAGAGGAAAGGAATTTTGAGCAAGATCAAGTGTACAATAATTACCAATCCTGGTATATATACCTCGTATGTAACTGCCATTTGTTGCCAACGTACAACATACACAATTGCTATTATTTTTAAACGAACACATACAATAAAATGGAGCTGTAGGAGTCAACGGTTGCTTCTCCTAGTTAATTTAGTAGTGGCACAACATGATTGGGGTTAGGTTGCTCTGCAGCATCATGTATCAGACAAGGTCAAAGTGATTACTACTCAACAACCCTTTTCTTTTAAATTTCCAAGTTAGCTGAATGCAACCTTTTGTTTTGTCATTACAGTTTGTAAATGTTACTTATTTGGTAGGTAAAATAACCAAGCCGAACCGGTTTGTATCTGCATTTTTCTTTTAACCAGTACAAAACAGATGTTATGGTATGCTATTGCTTAATCATAAATCAGAATACCATACAGGATAGTTTAGCAAAGGCAAAATAGGCAAGTAGGTCCCTTAATTTTGTTACAAGGGTCAAGTTCATCCCTCAACTTTTGAAAAGGCTAATATGACCCCTCATCTTTTATTTTTCGATCATAATAGTCATCATGCTGATGTAATGCTGTATGTTGCCATTAAACTAACATAAAAAGTCTTTTATACCCTTATAGCATTTGATACCTTTTGTCCAGTCTGCCAGCCGCCATGAATAATGTCTACGGAAGGTGCTGCCACTACTTTTACTACTCTTTGTTGGAGTTAATCGTGCATGTGTCTACATGTGTTAGTCAGTTGAAGGTAGAGAACGCACGGATTGATGTATTATTATTTTTTCTCGAATACGCAGGAGAGCTGCGTATCTTTGTGTTAATAGAGAGAATAAACCGGTCCCTTACAAATTAGCACACCTCACTCCGAGCCGAGCCATGAGGGGTTAATGTACAAAAAAATATATTGGATTTAGAAAAAAATGTATTATTGCCACACGCAATAAAGAAAATTTATTAATCTAATTCTTTCCGATTTACATCACAAGTCGTGCATACGCTAACTTCATGTCATGTTTGGCCACACATATCATTTCTATGTAAAGACCGAGGCATGTCTTTTTGTTGAATAAAAAACAAATATTTGCTTACCCTACATACAAGAAATAATGATTTTGGCAAGTAATCTTCAGCAAAATAGAGAAGAATAAGCCCAGGGTTAAAAATGACTTTTCATACTAGCTTTACATAAGTATATGCAGTTCACACATCAGCAAAAGGATGGATTTGACCAAAAACATAAAAATTTAGGGATTAGATTGGTCTATTTAAAAGTCGAGAGACGAACTTGACCCTTAAGACAAAGTTTAGGGACCAAGTTGGCTATTTGGCCTTTAGCAAACAACGACACACATAAGCAAATTAAGCAAATTAGTCACTCACACCTCAAATCAAATGACCGGTACAGTGGAACAGGGTCACCATCCATCTTACTTCCATCAGCAGATGCAGAGGGTTCAGTTAGCTGGGTGGTGTCATGCTTTGCTTTTGGCGAAAGGAATCGTATGGCTAACCTGATGACCCAATCAGTTGACTGACTAGCTGAGTGATGATAATGCTGAAGAAGAAAAAAAATAAATTGGAGATGCGGGGTATCGATCCCCGTACCTCTCGCATGCTAAGCGAGCGCTCTACCATCTGAGCTACATCCCCAGACTGTGATGCCATTGTTTATTTAAAGCCATACAGCTAACTGATCTGCCAGGCCCCACGCACGGCGAGGCAGCAGGATAAGAGACCGGAAAGCGCAGCCACAAGCAGAGCGAACAAGACGCCACCACCTCGCCTCGCCGCGGCCACGTCTCGTCTTCCATGGCCACCAGCTCCACCGCCACCGCGTCCCTGCACCACATCCTCCTCCCGGCCTCCCGCCGCCGCCGCCTCCTCGTCCCTCGGGCCACCCACTCCCACTCCGATTCCACCATCGTCGACCGCCGCCGCTTCATTGCCCACACTGCCGCGGCGGCCGCCGTCGTCTTGCCCCGCTGGACCCCCGCGGCCCGGGCGGACGACGCGCCGGCGCTGTCCGAGTGGGAGCGCGTCTACCTGCCCATCGACCCCGGCGTCGTGCTCCTCGACATCGCCTTCGTCCCCGACGACCCCTCCCACGGTATCTACTCATGGAGTCACAATGCACATGCACTGCCGTGCCGCTTCTTATTAGCTCGGTAGCCAATCAGACGCAGGAATTGCTGCCTGTGCCATGGCTTCACCCTAGCTCTGTTGCAAGTGTTAATTCGGACATTATCTAAAAAAAAGTGTTAATTTGGCAATTTGTTTACAGTCGCCGCCTTGCTATTTTGTGTTCTGTACAGATACACAATTAATCAGACTGACACAAGGCTTGTTCAGGCTTTCTCCTTGGGACAAGGCAGACGATATTGGAGACAAAAGATGGTGGCAACACCTGGTTCCCTCGCTCCATCCCATCCGCCGAGGACGAGGATTTCAACTACAGGTTCAACTCAGTAAGCTTCAAGGGCAAAGAAGGCTGGATTATCGGCAAGCCCGCTATTCTCTTGCACACCTCAGATGCTGGGGAGAGCTGGGAAAGAATACCTTTGAGTGCCCAACTTCCTGGGAACATGGTATTTCCCCCCGTTTTGTTTTAATTTCATACACGTAACACAAGAGTTTGTTCCTTAATTTGCTTCCTAAATTTGTTCAAATAACTGATGTGGGGTGGCACGCAGGTTTACATAAAAGCTACGGGGGAGCAGAGCGCAGAGATGGTTACTGACGAGGGAGCAATCTATGTTACTTCCAATCGCGGCTACAACTGGAAGGCTGCCGTCCAAGAGACTGTTTCGGCTACTCTCAACAGGTACAAGCAATTTTTTTACACAATTGATTGACGCTAAGCACTGAAGTAGAATCCTCTTAGAGATGCTTCTCTGATTTGATGAAGCACACCTCGGCGAGGCCCGTGTCTTTTTGTTGGTGAAAATTATTCATACAAGAAATGAAACGAAATATCTGAAGTCCTGTCTTGATCATCTTCTCTTTTTTTCTTTTTCCAAGCGATGCGTACCTAGGTGATGGATTAAACCATGACATTGTCCCCTCCATTTTTTTCTTCCTTGTGTTTGTGATGCAGAACAGTTTCAAGTGGCATTAGCGGTGCGAGTTACTACACTGGGACTTTCAACACGGTGAACCGGTCACCAGATGGACGCTATGTCGCTGTATCCAGCAGAGGGAACTTCTATTTGACATGGGAGCCTGGGCAGGTCTGATAGAACTAGTCAATATGTATTACATCGTTCTGTAATAGTTGTGTTCTGGAGTTTACATTTACACATCCGCATCTCTACATATATGCAGCCCTTTTGGCAACCACACAACAGGGCGGTGGCACGGAGGATTCAAAACATGGGGTGGAGAGCAGACGGTGGGCTTTGGCTGCTGGTGCGCGGTGGCGGACTCTTCCTCAGCAAAGGAACTGGGGTACTTGACATTTCCTTGTATACTTTGCAAGCAAAATGGGGGAACAAGCAAATGCATGCGCTTCAATTTGTTGCATGCCCCTCCTGTTCCTTCAAAAAAAAACTGTTGCATGTATTGGCTAGAAACAGCAGTAATGGGTTTCCTTGTACAGATAACTGAAGACTTCGAGGAGGTGCAAGTTCAGAGCCGGGGGTTTGGCATTCTTGATGTCGGCTACCGCTCCCAGGTAATTCATTAATAATGTAACGGAAATGCTATTGTGATTAGCAGCTAGCTACAGGGTCGATGGGACTGAGTAATGTGATGGTGATGCGATCCAATTCCAAAATCCAACTTTTCGTGCAATGCAACTGCAGGAAGAGGCGTGGGCTGCTGGTGGGAGCGGTGTCTTGCTCAAGACCACAAACGGAGGGAAAAGCTGGGTGCGCGACAAGGCTGCCGACAACATTGCTGCCAACCTCTACTCGGTCAAGTAAGCAGAGCAGCAAACTATCAAGTTCCCTGGGTCGATCGACATACTATGTATTATGTTTGCTGCATGCGATATTTTGATATATGAATAGCTTGTTTCTCTGAAATTAAACATTGTGGTTCTGATATATGCTGTTCCTTGCTGGCACAGATTCCTTGATGACAGTAAAGGCTTTGTGCTCGGCAACGACGGCGTCTTGCTTCGATATCTTGGCTGAAATGAAATCAGTCGCCAAAATGCTGGTTTCGATCGTATGTAGCCTCTTTTTGTATATGATGAAGATACACTTCACTTTGATCCATGTAAACAACATGCATGTAACGGCGTTTGCTACTACTACTGTACAACTACAAGGAGGTTAAGTTGTTGCTGATTGTGTGTTTGCATTCTCGCATGCATGCGCGCGAAAAAGAGTTTAAAGATGTGCTTGTGGTGGCCCAAACATTATGTATCGTATTCGTATAGTAAGTACTACGATGAATGAAACAGTATCAATCGGTCTTACCATATTTTTGTATGTACATATATTTGCTTGTATTCCAAAAGCAGTCTCTTTAGGAATCAGAGAAGATTGGACATTTGGGTTGTTTGTTTTGTAGCTACTGTATTTCATTTCAAGCGGCTGACGGCACAGAGCTTTGTTCGTCAAGGTATAAAACAGAGAGCTTTGTCCGCTCACGCATTTTGGCCATGGCCAGCCATGCTCTGTCCGGAGGAGGAAGGAGTAGGAATAAGAGAGGGAGGGGGAAAATGGAAAAAAAAACTGACATCCGGAGTATTTTGGATATTTCTAGGCTCGGTCCCACTCGTCAAGTGCCGCTAACGGTGAAAAATGGATGGAATGCGAACGGAATGGCATAAAGTCAAACAAGTTTAGGTCGATGACACGACGATCTTTTTTAATGACATACAGGTAAAAGCATCTTGTTTCGATTACACGTAGGCTTAGCTTGGCTCGCCAAGGTTCAACGTCAGCACTAGTGGAGCTAGAATTTTAGCATGGGTATGTCAAACCGAAATGTTCATGGTTGGATTATTCAATTAGTTAATTTTGCTACCCAAATCAACATCTTTGGAGCCCGTAGACGTGAGTTCGAGCTCTACTTTTAAGAGCATCTCCAACAGTGCCCAAGAAAAATAGTCCTAAAACATTAGTTTTACAAACTTGCGAAAAAATATTGAGAGTGAAAAAAGCATCATTCTCCAATAATTCATAATAATTAGTCCCAAAATAGTTAAATTTCAGGATTAGGAGTGCAAGTCAAGGAGGCAAAGTTGGTTCTAGAGTTTTATTGTTTTGGGAAGTTTGGAAAAAAATAACAATCAGTTTATGCCACTGTTGGAGCAAGATTTGTTTCCCATTAATTTCAAAAGAAGATTTTAGCAAACTATTTTGGGCACGGTTAGAGATGCTCTAAGAGAGTATGTTTTTGCAATTTTACCTGCTAGATAACACTTAATGGGCTGGGCTTAGGGTATGGCACACTGTACCCGTGCAACCCACTAGATCCGCCTGTGAACGTCAGTGTTAAACAAGAGAAGAAGAAGGTTACATTAAGCAACACGTACTATACATGCCATGCAATTAGACATGTAAGTACACGTGGCAATTACGAAGAGATAATTGTCCGGATCACATGCTTTAGTATGGCATAACAGACGTTTTACCCCCCCCCCCCCCTCCCCCCCCCAAACAAAGTATAGATGCGAAACTTACATGTGGGTCCAGGCACGATCGGCGGCCCATCATCCCCATGTGCTATACGTACACGCGTCCGCCCACAGGGAATGTACGTACTTGTCTGGCACTGCACACCTACTCATATACATGTCCATCGCTACTAGCTACGTCCACACTCATAAGTTGAGACATGCTACGATGCTAATTTTCATAGTTAAAAATTCCTGTCAAAACAAAATCCTTTTTGAAATGGAATTACTGAAACGCAAAAGAGCATGTAGGTGAATGGAAAGAATTAGGAGTGATTGGGGCAGGCAGGCAGGAGAAACGGAATTTGGCTAGGCGTCTCCTCCTCTTCCTCTCCAGCTCTCCTGATCTCCGATGCGATGCAAAGACCGTCTCTACTGTCTAGTCTAGTAATAGAGAGGGGAAGAGTAACCAACCAAACCACACAACAGTGGCATTTGGGAATCAAAAGGTCCCATCGATCGATCGCTCCTCCGCATCGCATCGCATCCATTCCCCTCATCCTCATCCTCTTGCCGCTCTTCGGAATCCCTCCCTGCTTGGAGTTGGAGTGGTGGTGGCTTCCAGACCCTGACGGACGGGGTTTCGATTCCATCCACATCTACCGAGCGGAACGGGAGGACCGGAATCGGCGCCGGCGCCGGAGCCGGAGCCGGAGGAGAGGAGAGGATAGACCATTCCCTCCTCTCCCTGCGTACTACCTCATCTCGAGTAAGCAACTACTATTCCGACGATCATCAGTTTAAAGCAAACCAAGCCAAGCGTGCTCCTTTGCGCCCGTGCGCGCTGTTTTTAGCGCCGGCCTGCTTTTTTCGGCGTCTCCCATTTTCAGGCCGCGTTTCGCTGTCCGCTTTCCAGCAGATTCATCATCCTCATTCCTCCTCCTTCCTGTCGCCAATATTTTTCCCCCATAAAAATACAATCTTTAATACTATTCCGTTGTCAGATTGCGTTCTGATGCTCTCCTCCCTAGGGATTTCCGCGATTTTCTTGCCCCTCCCCCATTTTGTCCCCTTCCGCTTCGATTCCGCAACCGCCCGCCTTCGGTGATCGCCATGCATTTACCCCTGAGGTCTTCACCGTTCTCCCCGCCTATACCAACCCTTCTCCTCAATTGTTTGCTTCCTGTGGGTGCGGTGTGGTGTTTCAGATTATGCACAATCTCGGTTGGGGATACGCCCGCCAAACTGTTAAAGTTTCTCTAGCTTTACCTTAGGAATTTCATTTTTGTTTTTCCACGGTTAGCACTTACAACCTAAGTTAGGCTTGGAAACCTCACAAATTTATGCCGAGTTTGATTTCTTGTATTCAGTTAAAACCTACCGGATTAGCGGAATGTTTCTCCGCTTGGATTCTTGTGTTGTTAGTCACTATGGCCAAAGCTCCATAGGCGTCCATGCCATTCTCATGGACAGCTGCGACTTCGGATTGGACTCTAGTGCGTAGCTTTATGCTCCAAATTATTGCGATATCACTGTTTATTAGAGATTAAGTAACGGACTGGGTGTTGGCATGAGGGACTTGTTTGCTTCCACTTATAATGCTATATATGCTGCCATAGCCTTATATGGCAATTTGTTCCTTCCCGCAATTCAAATTGAGGAGTTCCTGTACATGTTAATTGTTATCCAACTATGGGAATGGCTATCTGCTATCACCACCTGTCATATCTGACACGTGGTTGATCAAGATTTTCAAAATAGAAACTGCATTACAAAGGTACAACAAAATACCAACTTCATGTTGCTCATCTGCTCTAGTTTGATAACTTATCAATGCCTGCACTTCACGAATTATGTATTTGTCATTTCATCCACCATAATAACTATTCCTAGAGGGCAGCCCCCCCCCCCCCCCCCCACTTCCTAATTTCCAATATTTTGCTTACTAGCAATGGTGTGGTGACTCCACCTGCTCAAGTGATCGTCAGCTTGCTTTCGTACCTCCATCTCTGTCAATCTAGCTGATCAGGAATGAGAAAAAAAAATCTTTATGATGCTGATGATATGCTTGATCATCTCAATATAAGTGTATGGTAGTAAACCCCCATGTGATCACAGGTTCTCTGAGAAATGCCATGTGCACTTGAAGTAATTGACACAAGGGTACAGAGCACATCACATACTCAGTGCAACAGATCGTTTGACCGAAATATTGGCCACTTCTCAAAGGTACGCATTATGCATACATTATACGTACTCTCTTGTTCTTGCATGGCATAGACTTCCTGGTTTCATCCACACTGACTTGGAGTTTCATCTTTTTTACCAGGGGCATCTGATACGCGAACCTGTTTCTGTTCATCCAGAGAACAGGTAATTGACTGTTACTGCTTGCTTCCATTAGCAACTATCACTGTTGGACTTGAATGAGTGTATCTGGTATTCTGGTCTGCTGATGTGTATACTGTTTAGCTCTTACTGTTGCTAACATCTCAATAAAGCTGACTCTACCAATCAACACAATCAGATTATCTGGTAGTCATCTGATGAAAGTGCAAGCTGTGACTTTACACTAACATGTGGGACCCATGACGCTAGGATGCACATGTCACTGACCGAGTCACTATGTAGTTATGGGGAACTCGTTCTGGAAGTTTGGCATTTGTGCCCAGTTGGCTGCCCATTTGATAACTGTGGAGGTTCAATCTTTGTTAGTTATCAAGTTTCTTGTGTCTGGTTGCATACACGAAAAAGGTGGAAGAAAGCAGCTGCATTGATATTTTGCAACTGAAATGTCCGATCCAGTGTCACTGTCACCTAGTCTTATCCGGATCCCTGTTAGTTTGTTGGACTCATATAACTGTGCGCCATCATTTTCATTATGATGCATTTTCATAATACTATGTCACCAGGCACTCAGCTAGCCTAACAAAACACCTCACATCACATCTGTTCTTCCAATTTCCTGGAAAACTATTTGTTTACTGTGATTTTGTGGTATGGCAGGGACACTGCATTAACTGTTCTTCCGCTTGGGCATGATTCAGATTGGAAACCATCATCATTTTTGTCTGACATTCAAGAGGTCAACAAGGCAATCTCTTTTACGTCAGGAGATCTGGGGGCAAGGCGCCTTGAGTTATTATCTGCACAGCCAAGAATACCTTGTTGGTTATGCCAGCCGAATGAAAGGAACATGCATGATCAGGCTGATTCTGCTAAACAAGTTTCCAATGGAAACCCACATGGAGGAAGCACCTTAAGTCAATCTCTTCAAAGGAAACACATCTGCAATTCATTGCTAGCAGTTCCTCCCTGCCATTTTGTTGCAAAGAAATTATCCCGTCCTGTCAATGCTACTCTGAGATCTGATTCTGATATTTTGCATGATGATGGTAAGCCTCCAAGAAAGAGTTCTAGAAAGAACGGAAACAAGAAAGGGAAACAGAGTGGGCGTACAACCCGTAAGAAGCTGAATTTGGCATTGGAAAACACTTTAGAAGGAAATACATATGGTGCTTCTCCTGTGGAGATACTTACGACCAATTTACTGGTTGATAAGGTGTCAAAGATCACATCCTCTGCTAGCTCGTTGGTTAAAGAAACTCATTTGGGTGGTGAGAACTTCATTGACTATGTGAAATCTGGTACTATGTTGAATTTATCTACATTAGGAACCGATGGGATGGATGGTTTTGAATGCGCTGGTTCATCTACTGACGCTACAGGAGGGAGATTAGACTGCAGTTATGTCCCTTACTTGAATGATGAGTCAAATACTATTGATTCTTCAGAATATGAAGGATGCACTTCAAATGAACATGGTTTGGGAGAAGAAAGCAAAAGCTATCAGAAGTTCATGTGTTCATGTGTTTATAACCCCAATTGTGCAACTACTGATTCCATCTATAGCAAGTGGAACAATAACAAAAGTGGGAATTACAGTGTCAATGTTGAGGCTAGGTTAGCTATGAAAGATGAAAATAGTTTTGATCATTCTCAACTGGCAGCTTCCACAGGGCTGAATGATGTGAGGAAGTGCCAGTTGATAGGGTCACATTTTAGTGCTACTCCTTCTGAAGATACTAATGACCCTTTAGAGAGCAGATCTTACTCTAAGTATTTTACTGATAATTGTAGTCATACTGAAAGAGTTCAGTGCAGCAGTGAGGCCTGCAGCAGTAAGTCCTCTCTTCAGAATAGTTCAGGGAGGAGGCACATAAATTCAAGAAAAATACCGAGCTACAGTGATTTAACTGTGTCTAACAGAGTAATAAGTGCTAATAGGCACAAGAATAATGGAAAAGATAGTTTAATAACTGTGTGGCAGAAAGTAGAAAGAAATGACAAGGTCATATCTAAAGCAGGACTTTCGAGTAATGCACCAATTCAGGATAAGAGTGCACAAGAGGAGAATAAAAAGGGTGTACAGGAAGACCCAACAAGGAATCGGGCAAAACAGAATCACAATAGGAAAGCATGCAAACAGGAGTCCTCAAATGGAACAGCTGAACTGGTGTCTACCAAAGAAGAAGATGCATTAGACTCATGCCAAACATTTCCCAGACCCATCTACAAGAAGCAAGCGCCCTTCCTACACCAGCATAGAAGCCCTTCTTCAAAACAAGGTTGTCAGTCATCGAAAAACATCTACGCCCCTAAGAACAGTGTCCCCAAGGTTCCAAAGGATTCCTTGCAGCAAGAACTGCCAAAATTGCAGCTAGTTCATGCCAATGGCATTGGTGATAAATCAACCTCAAATTCTTGTTCAGTTGATGAAATTGTTCTAACTGGAGATGGCAGCAACTGTCCAACTGAGGGAAATGAGAGTGCACAATCTGGTATTGATATAGCTGCATCAGTATCGTGCGACTTGGCTCCAGGTTTGATGTTACGAGCTGCTTTGAATTATGCCCAAATATCAGACCCTCACTCTTTATGTCATGAAGACAAAGGTGCTTACACCAGTTGGAGCTCCAAGAGCTTGTACACAGATCCTTACGCCTCAGAAACTGAGGAAGCTCAATGTGTGAAGCTAACAACAGAAAATAATTCTCAAGAATCCTGTAAGTGGTCTTGTGCTGCTGGACACCTGTCACATAAGTGGGTTCCTGTTGGAAAGAAAGAGGCATCTGATGTGATCCATCTAGATGTTTCAGAGGTTTCTGTTGTTGAAGGTACAGTTCCAGCTATTGACATTTATGATTCGATTGGTCTTGCATCAACTAATGGTGAAAACAGCAAATTAGCTGGTGAAATGACTTCTAAAATTAACCCATCTGAACAAGTCGATATAAAATGCCAAGCATATAATGGAAATGAGGATGGTTTTAAAAAGATAAAAGAAGCTATCAGTCATGTTCACGAGGCGCAGCAACGAGCAGAAGACATCCAACTCCGCATTGGTAGACCTCTTGCAGATTTTGAGCAATTTGTTTATTCTGCTTCTCCAGTTGTGCACTGTAACCCTTGCCCTGCTGGCTGTACATCTTACTTGCAAGAAGGTGTGAAGGATGGTTTATGTTTCCATCAGACTCCAGGCATCACTCTGAGAAGTGTCTGGCAATGGTATGAAGAACCTGGCTGCTATGGTTTGGAAGTAAAAGCACGAGACCTCCGTAGGTCAAAAGGCTTGTGGAATAGTCATTGCCAGTTTACTACCTATTTCGTACCATTTCTATCTGCTGTTCAACTCTTCAGACAGACTAAAAGAACCAACGGCGGATGCATTGTTAAGGAAACAATGGATAGGGATATGATATGTGAAACATCTCCACATCAGAACCTGCCCCCTATCTTTGCAATGCTTATACCACAACAATCTAATCCAAGAAAGAGGTCACCTACTTTGCATATCGAAGATGATCAGCAGTTAGCAAATGGCGAGCTCATATTTGAATTTTTTGAATCTGAACAACCATACTCGCGGCGGCAATTATTTGACAAGTGAGTTAAATTGGGGTAACCTGCATACTTGTTCTTGTTCTTTTACTTGTGACGATGGCGGTAACCTTGTTTCTTATAAAATTTCCATGTTTTACTATCTCCCTTGTTATTGCACTTGTGTCATTCCTTATTTTTTTTTTAATTCTCGACTTGTGGTTTAAAATATGTTTCTTTTGTAAGACGTTCTTATGGAAGACTCATTGCACTCATACTAGGGTAAATGAGCTGATTGCTGGCGTGAAACCTTTGAATTGCCAAATATTTGGAGACCCAAAGAGTCTGGAGCTGAGCCTGCATGATCTCCATCCAGCCTCTTGGTCTGTTGTATGCTCTCAACTTTTATTGGTGCTATTATCATGTTGATTGTACGTAGACATGTAAACTTCTCATGAATTTCAGGTATTGTGTTGCATGGTATCCCATATATCGAATACCCGATGGTAAATTGCAGGCTGCGTTCTTGACATATCATTCTCTTGGGCACTGGATTGGTCGGAGTAGCTCAGCAGACGAGGTTGTTGTTTTGCCTGTCATAGGCCTGCAGTCATCCAATGACAAGGTATATAAAGGACTAGCATATCTCGTAATACGTGGCTGTTAACTGGCTTGAGAACTAAAGTACTGTCTGTTCTCACATGGTTTGAGGTTTCCAAGGTTGATGTGTCTGCGTCATATTATGAATACAGTCTGATTTGTGTCGTAGACATATTTGTTATGGGATTTATGTATGTCTTGAAAATGGTTTGAACTAAACCATAGCTACTTCTACTTGGTGGTATTTCTTAGCAAACAAGATCCAGTCTTTACAGAGATTTATTTTTCCAATTTAGTGCTCTTAAAGGTATGCAATCAGAGACCTTGGTTTAGTGGAGCTGCTGCTCGATCTCTTGTGACCCGGTAAAAGTACTGAATTGTGGTGGCAAAAGTAGTGGTGGGTCCCGGCCATGTGGAGTGTTGTTTTTCTGGGGCACGGGTCATTGTTGGATTACTGCTGGGGGAGCAGTCCTGACCATGTGGGTGTGTTGCAAGGGACGTGGCGAAGCAGTACCTAGGCTACTTTTATTGTGCTCTGTCGACTGTCGGTTGGTTGCATTCTCTGGTGAGTGACCTTTGTATTTTTTTGGCAATGCAGGCGGAGCGGTGGTTTGAGATGAGCAAATCCGATCCTGAAGATGACGAGCCAGCGGAGTTGCAGTGTAGTGATGAAGCATCCGAGGTTCTGAAGCAGAGGCTGTGCACGCTGAATGAAGCTGCAGCAGCCATGTCCAGGGCCAGCGTGACCAAGAGTGGGCAGATGAGTAGAAACAGGCACCCGGATTACGAGTTCTTCTTGTCACGGTACCGGTAGATTGAGGCTTGGTTGCCCTTACCTTCCTCAAGCCGCGTTTGGAGGTTGATCTAGCTAGCTCTGGATGCGAACTAGGGCAAGTTACAGAGTGGCTGCTGAGTGCAGTGCTGCAACCTAAATATCCCTGTATGTTAACCATGGCTGGGAGATTAATCAGCAGAGGGGGTGAGAGTTTGTCAGATTTAGGCTGATGTGTACATATGGCCGATCGGATGCGGTCTGATCCTAAGAGATAACCGCCATTAGTGAGTCTAGTGTACTGATTAATTAGCTTTGTTATATGCTGAAACTGCGAGCAAAGAGGTGCGACAACATCATCACAAAGCACAACAATATGGGATGTGCGACAACTGATTTATTGATTGGTGGTTTGATCGAACCGAAGAAAGAAAGTCGGCGGCTATGGGCACTTGAGCTTGCCGGTTTTGGGGTTGACCATGGTGTCGTAGCAGGGGCAGAGGTGGCGGGTGGCCTGGCCGGTGCCGGGCGGGACGCAGCCGCAGTGGTTGCAGCAGACGTTGCACATCTTGTTGCACATCTCGTTCATCCAGTTCTTGGAGCATCGCCCAAGGCACGTCGACGGGCACTCTATTTGTTGGAGCCGCTGCTGCACCTGCGGGAATTACATTGCATGCCAGATCTGAATCTGATGGCTCTTGCGTATGTCTAGTGTAGTTCACTGACTTACCTGCAGCGGCTGTGGACCATTGTCAGCATCAGCAAGGGCCACCACCATAAGGATGAAGACGACGGCGAGGATCTTCTTCATGCTGCTTCTGGTGGGCTAAGCCTTGAGCCAAGGAAGGTCTAAGAATTTGCAAGGGTTTAGGCAGTCCTGGATCTCTCTCTATCTGTGTATGCAGGCGGCTGTGTAATATATAGAGGGAGAGATGAGATCCAAGAGGGGTGTGTGTGAATTGGAGCTATGTGTCTAGGAATGGATGGAAGCAAACTATACAATACTAACCATAGGCGAGGTGAGGTGGGAGGCAGATGCAAATGCACTACTGTAGCCACCGGCACCATTTACACACACTAGCTGCATTGGTCGTCAGGAGTATGGGTGCATTGTAAAACTAGTGCAATGACCACCACATGCCCTGTCTGTCTCAAGGGTGTATCACTGTATCCAGTTAAAAACGACGACTGAAACCAGCCATGCCACCGGCAGCCAGTTTTGCAAAATATTGCCACCAGCTCACATCCCACGGTGCACCAGGAATCAGACAGAGCCATGCAAATCCTGAATTAAGTTCAGCAATTCCATACCAAATGATAAACACTCACTACGTAGTACCAGCAACGGCAACGACTGACCAACTGAGACACTACGCAATCAAGTTATTCTAAGCAAGCAGAACGGAGACCAACATCTCCTTCCAATCCCATCAGATAAACAAAACACAAACTCTGCTGCTGCCCGACATCTAAATCACAAGGAAACCAAACGCTGCTGGTTCATCACCAGCTAGGACTAGGCCTCGTCGGCGTAGGCTGGCTCCAGGATGGCCGCCTCCGCCTCCTGCACCTCCTTCTCCGTCTTCCGCCCCTTCTTCGACTTGTAGTACACACTCATGAACGTCCCCACAGCCCCATACTTCTGCCGGCAGTGCTCGTAGTGGGAGGCATCAAACATCCTCCAGAAGTCCTTCTCGTTCAGCTCAGACACGGCGTACTGCGGCTGGTAGCTGTGGTTCTCAATCAGCCACTGCTCTAGACGGTGCACTGCCTCCGCGCCATTGAACTCCTCGCCCCTTAGGACAGCAGCAGGGGCATAGTACACGCCCACATCCGTGAACATCTGAGCGTAGCTCGTGTCACCCTGCCTGTGCTGGTGCTCAAACCCAGGCTCAGGGTACACCATCGTCTTCACGGGCAGCTTGAACAGACGGTGAGGGCACAGCCACAGTGGATATACCTGCCAATATATACAGGAAGAAATGCTTAGCATTACTTATTGGTGGCTCATAATTCACTGCAAAAAAAAAAAGAGTGGGATGCAACAATAATAACCAGTGACGAATTGATGATGAAACAATAATAACAAGAGGCCATACACACCTCCATCTCGCGGTGAACAAACTCGAGGGCATCTCCAACCTTGTACAGCGGCACCAGCATGTCCTGGATCACATGGTTGTCATGGTAGTAGTTCCTGATAGCCTCACCCTGGGTCGCCTTCAGCAGAGACACCTTCGGCGGCATCAGCCAACCCAGCAGGAACCTGAACCAGAACTGATCACCAAACGGCAAGATCAACTTGCCCTCCCAGTACAGGCACCGGGTGTGGCGGTGGTAGTACTCCCTTGTTGGGATGTACTCCACAAACTCACCCCTCTTCAGCGCTGTTTGGGCGTGCTGGTAGAACCAAGGCTTAAACCACCACCCGACGCTGTTGATCTTGTTGCCCTTCTTCTTCGCCTCTTCTTTCGAAGCATAAACGCCAGTCATCATCACACCCTCGCTCTCCGTGTACACCATTCCTTCAACAAAGTCAGGGACCTCTGTGGGGTGACCTTCTCTCGGTGCAAAAGAATCAGCATAGGCCTGAGCAATTTCCTTCAGGTTCCCTTTGACTGGAGTGTATGTGAGCTTCATGTATTCCTTGATGGGAATGAGTTTGATCTCAGCAGAGACAAGGAACCCAAGTGTTCCTTGAGACCAGGGAATGCCATAGAAAAGGTCAGAGTACTCGTTGTCCTTGGTGGCTCTAACAACCCGGCCATCTGCAAGGACAACTTCCATCGCAACAACCGTGTCAGAGAAAAGCCCATAGAGGTGAGAGCTCCCCTCAATACCATAACCATTGATCAAGCCACCAACGGTGAGGTCGTCGAGCTCAGCAACGACTGCAAGGGCAAGATTCATAGGGCAGGTAGCTCTGGTAATCTGACCCATGTTCACAAGGGGCTCAACCTTGGCAACCATCCTCTCTTTGTCAATCTCTAGGATGTTCCTGAAGGCAGAAAGGTCAACCTCAAAATGCCTGGCACGCTTGTAGTCCACATTGCGCATGCCAACAGCAATCCAGGGCTTCCTGGCTGTGCAGACAAGACCATCCTTCTTTGGGTTCCTCTGCTTGAGCCGCTTAACAACCTTTTGCACATTCTCATCATGCTGCTTCTGGCGCTTCTTCTCTGACTTCATTGCAGACCACATGTCTCCCAAATAGATATTGAAGTAGATCAGAGCTGAAATTGGAAGGACAACAAAGATAACCAAGATCCATCGGAACTGAACCAAGTAGTCCACCAAAACCTTCTTCCTCTTGCGGCGCACCAATGGTTCATGCACGTCGGCCATTGTATGGAGGATGATTCTGAAAAGAAGACAGTTGAAAAAGAAAAGGCAGAGTCAGTTTAACAATTAACAGTGACATTAACCAGCAACAGCAAATCATACTTATACGTATCAGGGAAGAGCTTCTATGCTAATCCTAGGAAACAACTGGAGCAAGTACATTTAGGGATTAATACGGATACGAAAATTCCCGATCTGCCGACTATCATTTCCGTAAAATAAAAGAAATGGGAAAACGAAAACGATACTGCTCGGAAAAAGGGGAAGGCCGTCGGAAACGGAAATGGGGAACCATTTCTAACGCCGAAGAGACAGTTTAAAAGAAGCAGTTCATGAACCCTCCCCTTAATCATCTCAATTAGCAGATCCTCAAAGCTTCGCATAGAAATCAGAATACAAGCTTTTGAATCAACGTGTGACAGAACAGTGAGCAGCTAACTAGCTAACCTTGCACTATCAGTTATTACTAAAACAGAAACAAAATTGAGCCCAACAAGTTTACTCGCACAGGAAGCATCATTTGATGCGACACATAGTATGATGTAACTTTACTAAAAACAGCATGGACCTGGGCGATATACAGAATTGGATAAGGCAATCTGGACCTCAGAAAAATTGGCAATGTGTGTTTTGCTATTTTAGAGCTACAACCCCACAAGAGCAGACTGGACCAACCTCTTAATTTGTTCTCGCTAGAGCTGTGACCTGCTACCATCATGCACTTAAACTAAATCTGGAAGAGGAAAAAAAAAAAGCATCTGGGCAAAGTATCAAGCAGATTGGGACGGTTCTGGGCACAACGGCCATGCATGCAAGCGGCACGAAACAAGATGATGTGGAAATGTTTGAACCAAACCCGTACACAAGAGCAGATCTGCAGTCATGCAACGGAGTTGAGATGACGAAGAAAGATAGGCGATGCGTCTGGGTCAGATCCAGCAAGTAGTGATGGTCCCAACAGAAGAATTGAAAACTGATTGCAAGTTGACTACAGTATTCTCCTACAGTAGACCCGCTAATTATTTTTTAATTTGATCATCCCAAGCCTATACCCGGTGGAGTGAGTAATGTAGGAAACACCAGAAAAAGGGAAATGTAGGTAGCACGAGCTGGGCCTCCCCTAATTACAAAACTAACAGGAAAAGATAATATTTTTTTTTCCCGCCCCCCCCCCCCCCCCGAGGAAAGGAAAGGTGATGAGAAAGCTGGCCCTGTGCAGAAAAAGAGGGATTTTTTTTTCCTTTTGCACTCTCTTTTCGTCAACAGAAAGAAAGAAACGAAAGGCGAGGGGCTGCGAAAGTGCGAATACTACATCGGAAGCACGGCCTGCTGGCCTGAAAATCTGCGGCTGCAGGCGGACATAGAGCAGGAAGCGCCTAGCAGCCCACCGTACAGGCCGAACCGCGGGGGGTAAAGGATTCGCATGCACGAGGGATGGGGTGTCGACGGAGCTAGTTCAGCTTATAGAGCGAGATTTCGAAGGTCGTCGTCAGATCTACGAGCTGATGAACGAAACAGATGCTGCAACCGGAAGGGGAAGGGGAAGGGAAGGAAGGCGAGGGTATGTTACCAGGCGATCTGGTGGTGCCTGGCCCCGGACTGCTCGCTGCAGTCTGGTGTCAGCTGCTGCTGCGGCCGGCTCGCCTCTGCTCCGCCCGCCGCTGTCCTCTCCTCTTCCAGATGGATTGGGGAGAGCGAGTGAGTGAGGTGGGGGGTTTTAAACGCATCCGGAGAAGGAAATGGGTTTAGGCCTTTCATTTTGGCCCCTGGAAATGTCCGTATTTCTTTCGACAGACAGCTCATACGGACGGCACGGGAGCCAAACAAGACGAGAACAACCGCTCTAGATGCCCGGTCGACGATGCTGGCGCAGCAATTGGAATTGGAGCCCAGTAGGCTGTAGATTACTTTTAATATATATATATATACTCACCCCTTCGTTATCGATTTACGTGTCAATCTTTGACCGTTGGTCTTATTCAAAAAATTTATAAAAATATATAAACAATTATCATATATATGGCAGTTGTTTATTTATTTTTATAAATTTTTTAAATAAGACAATTGATTAAAGTTTGACATGGAAATCGATAAATACTTACATTATGGGACGGAAGGAGTATAAAGAAAAGAAAACGGCCACATGTCCTGCCACAACTGTGCAAGCGTTTTGTTTGGTCAGGTCAGGGGCTGAGAGGGTTACGTCCAAAAAAGGGGGGGGGGGGCTGATAGGGCAGGGCCAAAAATATCAATCCACGTCTGTCACGGGCAGGCAGGCGGACGAGAATCAAAACCCACATGTCAGTGAATGTGGTGGATCGGATACACGTGCATGCAGAGCTGGAGATGGGATCTGAATCAGATCAGCATCAGCTGGTGTGTGTGTGATCCGATCTTGCTTGTGTTGGGTTTGTGATGTGTGGTTTTGACTTTTGGTCTAGACTCCTCGTGGACAGTGATGAAGCAATACAAAATCAGAGGCATCATCATCTGTCAAGTACTACTGCAGTAATTACGTAGTACTAAACGAGCAACTTGCCTACTAACCTACCGTTCATCACGTGCATGTATAATGTACTACTGCAGTATAGGGCCGGGATGCCATTTTGAATGATGATTTCCGATCGGATCGCGATCCCATGCAGCCAACAACAACAATACACACGATCGACCGATTCAAGCATGCAAGTCGCTGCCCACATGCTAACCTATACTATACTAGTTATACTTTTATAACTTCGATCATGCATAACTATATGCACAGCATGCAATAACTACGTACTATATATGCACGATCGATGCTGGCATCTATGTTATCTATACATCTATGAGACGCCAGCCTAGCCTAGAATTTAAGTATATATATGCCTGCGAGATCCGCAAGGACTTATATACTGTAGGCACTTCCTCTGTATCGGTAAAAAAACACGTTACGTTTTTCGACTGCAAGCTGAGCTTTGGACGTCTATACCCTTGCTTAATTACTCGTCGCTTCGTTAGAAGAGTTGTCTCTTGTTTCAGCGCCATGGATACGGTGCGGAGTCCCTGTGCGTTGCATATCATCTTGCACGGAACCAGCCGTCCTAGCGAACGGTCTCGCCACCACGAAAAGCGCAGGTAACAAACGCGCCATGCCAAAAAAACGAGCGCGCGGGCAAGGAAAAAAAAAGAGTGTGCATGCCAAATAAATAGCGTGCAGCGACAAAACGAGCGCGTACTGAAAAAAAAACGCGAGCGCTCAAAGCCATGCAAAATTCTAACGAAAGAAAAAAAAAGTTACAACTTAGAGTATACATCATTCAAAGTAGCAATTTTTATCTCTTTTTTCATATATGAAACCGTCCATAACCCTGACAGGACAACCTCGAATGAAAAAAAGTACAATTGAGGCTGTAAGAGTACCTAATGACTAGCCCTTACTTTTGCAACCTGGATGTTATCCACCTCTTGCGACAAAAAAAGTAACATGCTCAGGGTATCTTTAATTCTTTACTGGGTGAACCGATTCATCCGGAGAAAAAGAATAGCCACATAAGATTATTTTCTCTCTCTCCTTAATCGGTGCAAGAAAATGAACGAATTCTTCTCTCTTCACTTGAATCGGTGTGCTCTATTAGTATGAGCCGATCCATGAGGTACCACACCAACATCATGAATCGTTTAGTAGTGGCTTATAACCTCTCCCAAATCGAGTAATGGGCTTTTGTTTTTCTTTCGTTCACGTTGACTCTCGTCGGTCTCAAGCCTGAACTGCTGCACGCATTGAAAATTCAAGAAAGCTCAAACTTGATGGGTGCTAATTAAGCATATTATAAAGTCTGGCTCGTATGTAGCAAAACTATGAACGGGACCTAACAATCTAGACCGTATTGAAAAAGGTTTGTGAGACACAACATGGAGAAGCCCTCATGGCCGGTTCCAAAGCAACAAAAAAAACTCCTCAAATCTGAAGAAGCCCGTTAGTAGAACACCAAGCATGCTATTAATACGTTGACACCTGAACAAATCTTCTTGTTAGGTCAAGTGCAACAGTTTAGATAATTGCTTTCTTTTTGTCACGTAAAGACAACTAAACAGATAGTTTGTACAACAATTTAGACAACTGCTACCTGAGAGAGGAGGGGAAAAGAGATTTAGCGCGGGTGAGAGGGATCTGCGTGGGCTAGGGATTTGGCGCGCCAATTTTGCCGCCATCCGCGAAGGGATTCCCCTAAGGCGCACAAGATCAGCAAGCGCCGACGGAATCGTACATTAGTGCGGGGAGTCGGCGTCTTGAGTCGGAGCTTGAGCCCGTGCCATCGCTGAACGAGACGACGACGGCCTTCTCCTTCTTCATTAACGCGGCTCCACGTTGGACTCGGATGCATACGTGGCGATAAAAAGACGACCCTCGTCTCTCCGTTGTACATTATCGGAAACGCGGGTCACCTTATTATCCAACCCCTGTTAATGAGTAGGAACGCTAGTCCCCTACTCCATAAAAAACATGCGTGCGTGATGGTTAATCGGGTGGCCCTGTTTTCTGTTTAACAAACAAGAGATAAGAAATGCGTTTTATGACTAACAGATGGACTTGACCCACTTGTCAGTGATGAGTCAAACACGATGGAGTCAACTGCAGATCTTCGTCTACCGTAGGAGAAGGGCTTCCTACAGTGGAAAACATCCATCATCCTTGCACCTCATTTTGGCCAATTATTTTGTGCACATAAATTAAATATATTGCAAACATGTTCAACATTTTTTCTTGAGAGGATTAAATCAATATTTTCGTCAAACAGGTTCACCATTTAACGTGGAAAATGTAAAATTATAAAGACGAAACGACGAAAGAATCAAACGTCAAAATATTTAATTCAAAAGGCACCTTCTCCTCCAACGAGCTGGGCAGTGGCAGTGACGCGGATGGGGTAGAGAATAAGCTAGGATTGGTTGCGGATCCAAGGACTATGATTGTCTGCATGAATCTCAAACACTAAACGCTTTAAACTCAAACAAAAGCTGTGTTTTTTTAGGGGGCACCATCTTTATTCATATGTTGAAATAGTTGGTACAAACTTCTTCAGGACGAGATGAGATAGAAGCTATGCATGTCTTCCTAAAGTTTAATACATTGAACTTTTGGACAGTATATGGGCATCAACATTTGAAGCCCTGTGTTCATGGACGATTTCTGCCCTCTCGAAACCTGTCAATCGTGAAAGGGCCACTAGCCTAGTGGTTAGAGCACATAATTTGCACCCAACAGAGCTAAGTTCGACTCCCTGTGAGAGCAAATTAGGTTGAAATAAAAGAAAATTTTAAAAATAGGTTGGGGCTTCCCCTACTGACTTTGGTAAAAAAAAACCCTATCAACCCCTCCTTAATCTCCGTGATTATATGACCATGACAGCCAATCCCTCAGATGGATGAAGAATTCGGCTGGGCTGCAGTCGTACGTGTAAGCCCAAAAAAAAGCTAACAGCCCAGCCCAGACCAGCCCAGCCCAGCTCTGCCTTATCCTCCTCCTCCTCGCGCGCTCGTCGACTCCGACGCCGCCTCTACTATTTTGTTTTGGCGCCACCGCGCCTGTAGGATCCCGCCAAAAAACCACACCAAAAGAGCCCCCCATCCTCCTCCCCTCCGCGCGGCGCGGATCAGAAATCCCCATCTCCGACCATGGCTGCGGCGGCGCCCACGGGATGCTTCAAGTGCGGCCGTCCGGGGCATTGGTCCCGCGACTGTCCCTCCTCCTCCTCCTCCGCCGCTGGCCCAACCGCCAACCCCAGCAACCCCTCCCGCTTCGTTTCGTCGTCCTCCTCCTACCCCGGCGCCAAGCGCAGGCCTCCAGTCTCCGCGGAGGGGGACACGCCGCACCAGGACGACGGCACCAACAAGAAGAAGAGGAAGAAGGAGAGGGCCACGCGCCCCAAGCTCACCCCGGACCTGCTCCTCTCCGAAGATGGCATCGGCTTCGTCCTCAGATACTTCCCCAAGGCCTTTAAGCCCCGCGCACGACCAGGCCACGAGGTTTACTTACATCCATCTCTCTTCGTCCGAATTACAAACCTTTTTTTTTCATTTGGTTTGCAAGATCCCCTTTTTTCCATGAACTAGTACTGCATGTGGTCAGTCAGTGCTTGGGATTTTTTTTAAAAATATAATAAATTTATTATGCTTACTACTACATACATATCAGGTGGAGGACCTTGGTAATCTCATCAAGCTCTACACGGACTGGCACTCTCGCTTCATCCCTTACTACTCCTTTGAACAGTTTGTGCGCAAACTTGAGAAAGTGGGCGCCAGCAACCGTGTCAGGGTAAGCTATTCAACGTCCATTCTCACATTCCATGTTGCAATTTTCTTTTATAGCATTCCATGTAAGTTTCATCCTCAAAATTGTTGTAATTTGTTACTACCCACGCTTTCCCGTTACCCAATTATAAATATGAATGATGAATTTCGAGTAAGTTAGGCCTTAGCACTGCATAAGAAAGGCATGCCTCATTATGTTCGAGGAGAACACCTTGCACGAAAAGCACTTGTTGTGCTTCTTACCATGCTGTGGCCATCAATCTTTTTGTTCCTTTTCTTTTTGTGAGGAATAAATTCTTCTGTTCTTGTTGTAGAATAGTATGTTTGTGGGCAACATACTGTTGAGCTTTGCTTTCTTTAAATAAAATATTTGCATCTGTTCTTTCAAAAAATTTGTTGATTGCTAAGCTTTGAAACCAGGCGATTTCAGTTCTAACGTCACTGGTTTGTTGTTCATCAGAGGCCAAAGTCATATTTAGCACGCACCAAAGGCCATCATCACCAGGAAGACGACATTTTTATTTCTCCTTGTAGCTTGCCATAACCTTTGCTGCATCTAACATGTGTGCTCCTCATTTACAATGTTCCTTAGAGATGCATTTCTGAACTGAGGGACAGGGTTGCCAGAGGGGGAGATCCTACACTGCTGCGTGAGGCACCAGTTGAAGAAGTCACACCAACAGGTGAACCTGGTATGAGCTCTTTGATTTGTTGACAGCGTGCATGCATCAGATTGGTTGGTTGGTTGGTTGGAGTCTGGGTGATCTAGGGTAGGTAGATGGTCCTTGTTGAGTCAATGGTTTGTCAGTCATCTCTGTTCTCTCCAATATAGCGACTCCGATTCTGTCTACTCTCCACTGCGAGCTTTGCATAATAGGGGTTGATGTGCCACTGATGAAAAAACAGTGTGCATGCATAATTGTATAAAGTTTCACTGCAACTGTATTGTCCTTCAATGTTTGCTCCGATGATGGTGATAGTCTAAGGTCTGTTACAGACGGAACTGCACCAGAAGACCCATTTTTAGGTAGTGAAGATAATCATGTCGCCAACCCAGGGCACGAAGGTTCAATAGATCCATTGGTGGAAGGCAATACTGATATGGATCACATGCAAGAAGATTTGCTCAATGAAATGTACGAGAAAGCAGCTGATGTAAGTATTCGCCCCCTAACCTTTTGCGAGCCATATATATATATATATATAGTCTGCTGTACTCTTGCCAATGAATATTGGATATGCACTTTGACTTGGCTAAACTGTTGTTGATGTCACAACCCACAACAGGAAGCACCCCAAACCGCAGCTGGAGAGGAATCCAACAAAGAGGCCTCAGAGCCATCTGCTCCAAAAGAAGCGAGCTCGCATGGTAATGCAGCAGGCAAGGTGCAGGAGGAAGCGGGCAGCAGCAAGCCGGCGAAAATAGAGCTGACAGAGGAGCAGAGGGCGCGCATGGAGGCCAACAGGCTCAAGGCCTTGGAGAGAGCGGCGGCACGGGCTCGTGCATCGCAGCCCGCTTAGACCTGCAGGTTTATGCAAGCTGGAACATGATCAGTGGATGTAGTTGCTGCTTGAGCCTGTTGCGCTTGGGCCGCTCTGGTCAGCCATCATGTATGTAACGGGAAAAGAAAGACATATGTTGTGTTTGTTGAACTTGAGCTTGGAGGTGGATATGCTTGCATGTTGAAAGCTTTGCATTATCGTATAACGTATTTCTCTGACGCTAAAGTGGACACGCTTTCGATACGATTCTGTTTTTGTGACTATTTTTTTAATTATAAACATAAGTATAAATAGACGTATGTTTACGTACACACATATATCCTTTTGTTTTCAGGAAAGCAGACGATAAGATATTTTCCATACACTAGGATCGTGCCCGTGCGTTTCTACGGGTTGCAAAGCTTCTTATAATGTCATATAAAAAGCATTAGAAAGACAATAATAGTGTGAAGTAATTACAAACGTATAACACCAAATTGTATAGCATATATTATTAGAGGTTTAAGCTCGTGAGTTTCCATAGAAGATGAAAAATTTTCACCGTGATACATCATGCATGGAGCATAGAAAATCATGGTTTCGATTTTAAGAACATGCCATAGTTGTATACCCGATCATAATCTTGAACCAGTAGGTGTACAACTGGGTATTCGTTTCTTCTACTCAAAAAGATAATAAGGGTAATTAAACTTAATCCACGTATTGATCAGCCACCAGCTGCAACTAATAAGCAATAATAGACATACTTTTGGAGCACATTATCTTCTGAAGCCAGTTGCCCACAAAAACTTTGGATGCTAACACATGCTAGCCAAACCAAGACCTAAACTTCTTCAAGTCTGGTACTTCCTAGAACAAAGGGTTGATATTCACAATTCTGCAAGTTGAAATAATAGAGAAACAGACCACAGACCTCTATATGGGACAAAAACAAATTTAGACGACAATAGACTTTGCTTTCAAGAAGAGAATCTACTCTGAATTTTTAGAACAGTTGTGCAAAATAGGTTCCCTTTATTTGTTATCTAATCGAATGTGAAAGACAACTATTCTACCATCATAGTAATTCTTCAGTAAGCCATAAAAAATATAGTAGCAAAGGGTTATTTGGGAATAATTAACTATGGATCCAATTAGACCTTCGATTCTGTTATCACTTGTACGGCATTAAATAATTAACATATACATATCTTCTTAGATCTCTTAATTTTCTAGCCACAAGCTAACAATACAAAGCTCTTTACTGAAGGCACTGGAATTCAGAAAATTCTCTACTAATCTCAGAACTTTCAATTGCAAACTGCATTGAATGTCATTGTACATGAGCAATGAGCATTGGCCTACTGAAATTTTTGGAACATAATTTATATGAAAAAGTGCAAAACTAAGTGGATAGATAGAAACTTATTGTCTTCTAAACAAAACAAGTTGGAAGAACATTTTGCATCCTTGGACTGCAATTAATTGCCAAATTATCAAAACAATGATGTTCAGTAAGCAGTTATTCTCTAGCAATTAACATTTACCTGAGCCTAACCATGATCCGTAGGCCACCAGACTATAAGATTTTTACATACCGCATAATGTACCAAAATATCGCAATACTAAAAAGAATATGCATATCAAACAACTCTTGTTAAATAAAAAAAATAAGCAGTGGTCAGCTGAAAAAATTAACATAAATCTTGCACAACTCAAGGTAACAGTGAAGCAAGATGAACAAAATTGGTACAATTCATAAACTGCCTTGGCATACCTCAATAGACATGTCGGAACTCCAAGTCCACGATGTACAAACTTCACGAGGTATGAACTCTATCAGCTATACCATGCAACCTTTGAAACCACAAGATGACCGATGCTCGAACCTAGCATCATGACCATACACATGAAATTCAGAACCTGCATTCTCACAAAAGGAATGTAATTCAGTTGACGAAGGCCCACCCTGTTGGGTTTGTTCATCCTGTTGACACATTCATGAAGAAACTGCTACATTTTAGAGCAGATAAAAGGATGGCAAGGTAGAATCTACAACCAAATGGAAGGGACTGAGAACGTGAATGATCTTGTGTAGCATCAGCTTGTGGATATGGTCTCCTGTGCAGTGCTACTCTCATCGAAGTAAATGCTGTCGGCTTGCACGGAGAGATAGCATTCCTTTAGCAATTCAAATGCTCGATTCCTGTGGTAAGAGTAATGTTGTTAAGCTTGTAAAAGAAAATGTAATCGTCAGTAAACAACTTAAACCGGGAAATCAAGGAGTACTGCTTTGTTTCATCAAAGAGGTAACTCACCAGGGACCACATACTTCTCCATGCATCACACCAGGAACTCAGGAAGCCATCCATCTGCAGTGATTCCAGACACAAACCAACCCACATTGCCAGAATGCTCGCCCAGACAATGATTGAACATAGCAAGATGAGGGAGAGGAAGGTCATGTTGGTCTTTGACATGGGGAACAAGAACAGAAATGGCACAGCGATGAGGGAGTGTGAGGCCGATTCCCGATGGATCAATGGATGGAATGGACTGGACCAAGCCGCACAAAGTGGACGCAATGGAATCCAGTGCGATCTCATCTGCCGGGCGCACGGTCACTTTCGGCAGATCCCATGCGACCGCGCACAGCCGGACGGAGGTAGCGGCCAGTGCTAGGCAGGCCATCGCCGCGCTGGCGCGAGCCATGTGCGACCGGTGGCAGTTGGGTCCGGCGAGAGGTCCGCGTTCCTGGAGATCGACGGCGGCCGCGAGGAGGTTGGGAGGTGCCCCTGCGTTGAGGAAGAGGAGGTGGCGACAGGGCTCTGATCTGTCGTGCAGCTTTGACCGAGAAGAGGTCAAGATTTCCGCTTCGAGCGAAGGAGGCCGGGTCGGGGCCTGAGAGGCCTAGGATGGAGTCGGCCTGGAGGATCTTAGCCGCGGCAAGGTCACCGGGCACCGGTTGCACGCGCACGGTGCACCGAGACGTCGGGGAGGGTCGGAGGGAGTAGAGCGCAGTGCCGCGATGTGTCCGGCCGCATCGCAAATCACCGCGGGGTTTCATGCGAAGCAGTAACCAGGCGGGCAGGCGAGCGAAGGCAGGGGAGTCGATGGCGCCGGTGATTACGGGAGTCGCGGCGCGGCGTGGTGAAGTAGAAGGCAGGGAGGGGTGTCGCGGGCTTGGTGAAGCCTCTTTTAGCCTTAGCCTCTTTTAGCCTTAGGGTGCGTTTAGAGTAGGGAAAGATTCTCCGAAAATACATTGTTCACAAAAAAAAATCATTGTAGATGAATAGTGTTATGTGAGTAGAAGGGATGGGATGAATAGTGAAAAGTTGAATGAATAGTGTATTTTTGTGGGAACTAAACGGGGCTTAGCCTCTTTTAGGAGCAGAGATACTGTATTGTTGTTTTGGTGCTGAGCAGCAAGAAAAGAAAAATAAAACAAGTGTAAGTTGAGCACTGGGCTCCAGACAATTTATATATCAATGCCGCCGCCGCTTGAGGAGGAGCTTGCGTCAGTCTCCTCGAGTCTGACTTGAGCATATAAATTTGTAAAAACATATTTATAAAATCAGATATACCTCGCGATTGGAACGAGAAAGCATGGAAGCTCAAGCACACCCACTGACCCCACCGTGCAACGTGCATCCTCTCGGTGTCTTCTCACTTGCCTCTGCCCAACGTCCTCCTTTCGTTCGCTATGTCCGCTCACTCTGCTCCTGCTCTGTCTCTCTCTGTCCTCTCACTTTGAGCGTGTGTTTTGAAAGGCGGCAGGCGAGGCGGCGAATGCATGAAACTGCTTCGCGCAAGGGCGTAAACCTACTGCGCGAGCTCGCCCATGGCGTCAATGAGGTTGCTCATAGGTTCCTCTTGGATCTTTTCTCCTGGATCTTCTCTTTATTTTTTTATTTTTCGTCATGATTCTTGGGTCTACCCTCGACAGACAAAGGAAGGATCAATACCGACGACAAACAACGTTAGCTATGGCTATGTGCTTCCTCTGCATTGTTCATGTTGGCAATGGCAAGGTTGAAATCTCCAAGGCGGCTCCGACAGGGTCTGGGCGGCGCTTACCCCATGCGCATGGGCTGCCAAGGCGCCGCACGTGGTCCGTGTCGAGCCGCCGTCTATCGCTTTGCTGTGCAGGCTTCCTTCGACCTCGGTCGCGGCCGCCGCTCCGCTTCCTCGCACCATCGGTCGGGAGGCCCAAGATTTGGATGCGACCGTCTTCTTTATATGTTCTGTTTGAATTCCAATTGGATTTCAGTTTGGTGATCCTACACGCATTGCAGTGGGAGTCGGCTGCCAACGCATACAGGCAACACGAGGGCGCGAGTACGTGACAGACTCGGGCGTGGTTGTTGACCGAAGGCAAGGAGGCGAACATCCAGGCCCACATGTTGGTGCTGAGAGATGACAGACGAAATTTTGGGTAGAAGCGTTAAGTGTTTTAGTAATAATAATAATAAGAGACATATCTAGTGGAAACCAACTTTCTATGGAAACTATGAAAACTTTAATCTAGACCACACGATGTTGATATAAGGACGCGCCCAAATCAGGCGGAAGGGGTGATTCGCAAAGCTCAGGAGAGGTGGGAGGGGTGATTTGCAAGACGTTTTTGCAAATCACCACTTCCACCTTATCTAGTCGCGCCTTTAGATCAAAATCGTGTAGTTCATATTTTAGTTTTCACAGTTTTAACAGAAAGTTGGTTTCTATATGATACGTTGCGTTTAGTAGGGTATAGATGGATATAAAACGGCACATTCATACCGTACTTTATCCAATCTAGCAATCCAGTTGGGGTGGCGTAGTAAAATCGCTTGCTTATGTAGGGCGACGATTGGGCTGGCGGGCCGAAAGGTGGGGCCGTGGCATATCCTAGATTTTGGCCTGGCCCAATCTCAAACTGACACCTGCCGGTCGGCCCACTCCACCCAAATCCCTCGCCTCCCCTCCTCTTCCTGCGGCCTCGCCGAGACCGCCCCGCCGCCGGCGCTCGTTCCACCCGACCAGCCAGCGCCCGGCGTGGCGTGGCCTGCTCCCGGCTCCCCTCCCCGCTGCCTCGGCCGCTCCCGACTCCCCTCTGCTTCACTGCTCCGGCAAACTGCAGCTCCAACTGTCCAACTCCAAGGTATGCCAAAATTCGGCCGGGCCGCCGAGGTTCTTGAGAAATCCCCGTGCGAGGGTCACACTGCTCTCCCCCCAGACCCCCTCTTGCGCTGCTTGCAGGTGCGCGATGCGGGGCCGCGGGTACGACGCCGGCACCGGCTTCCTCGGCGAAGTCAACCCGGACGGCGATGACGGCCGCCGGGAAGACAGCCTCGTCGCCGCCGACTCTAGCTCCGTGGTACCTCTCCTTTCTCTCGCTCCCCTCTCAACTAACCTAATCCAGTTCCAGTGCCGACGGGGCTACGGCGCCACGGGAATTTACTACTCCATTTCTCCCTTTCTTTTTCTTTGGTAGCACGGTTGGTTTGGTGTCATTTGGAGAGGCAAATGCGATTTTCTTGGGTGTTCTTTTCGTGTCCTGCGACCTATACGATCTACCTGTAAAAATTGATACTTTTAATGGCCGAAGTATGCTTACCTTCCATAGCAAGAGGGAGAAGTAAAGTCGCCCTTTGTTTCATGGTATTATTTTCTTCTGATGGCCTGGAAATGTAACTTATTTCCTTTTAGTGATTTGTACCACGGCAATGTCCATGTTTGAGTAATAACTGTTTGTTTTATCTGCTAGGATTGCATGCATGGATCATTTAGCAGCTCTTTGAGCCTCAATGGGGTCAGAGTTGACGATGAACAATCCGCTCTTGATAACAGCAGCAGGCCCTCTAGTCCTTTTGATATCCTGACTCCCCAAGGTAGCGCCCTGTGAAATTCGCTTACTTTTGTTGCATCATGTCCATTTTTCACCCTCCTTCCCACACTATGGCTGTAACAGCGTTTCCCCCTTGGTTGCAGATGTTCTCCCGATGGAAGTGGCAAGGTCTAAGTTCTTGGACCTCATTGTTAATTATTTTATAAGGGAGCATGTTGTTGAGGTGGTGGAATGCACTGGCTTGGAATGTAGCCAGATGGATGATAAATCAAGCAAAAGAAAGCAACATGGGGTTCGATATGAGGGTGACCCTAGGGTTGCTTTGCCATTGATGTATATAGCAAACTTGTATGAAACCTTGGTGAGTGATGTCAATATGCGTCTTGTGTCATTGATTGGGTTCCGTGAGAAAACTATAGGGCTAGCTCTTGAAGCTTCCGGTGGCTTGTACAGGAAACTGACTCAAAGGTTCCCGAAGAAAGGTATGATGGCTCATCATAAATGTTTACTCCGTAGAACATTATCTGATGTCATGTTCTTAAGTTTAATTCAATGTATAGGCCCTTGCAGCTTCAAGAGGAGGGAGTTAGCAACTTCTCATGCAACTCGGACAAAGTTTCCTGAACTTGTGGTGCAAGAAGAAAAACGAGTCCGTTTTGTTGTAATTAACGGATTGGCAGTCGTAGAGAGGCCAGACAGTATGAGAATGGAGGATGCAGAATGGTATGACTTCTAATTTACACATCGCCAGCTGCTTAGTTTCCTTTGCATCAAGTAAGGTTGGCTCGGTGTCTATATATGGAAATTCTTGTGTTTGCATTTTTTACGATGATTGTCCTTTTTTTATTCAATTTGTGGCATTTGGTCGGTTCATCTTTCTAGTGTTGGTATGGTATATCCACAATGCTATCTTGTTAATGTTTCCTTTTGAACAGTGATGGGTCATTTGTATCCTTGGATGGTACAAATTTTTTTCCCAAAATGTCCGAGGCAATTTTTGGATAGTTCTGTATTCCATTAAGCTATCTGCCACCACAGGGGAAGGGGATTAACTGTGGTAATCTACATAATTGGTTTCTTGTTCATGGCCCATTGAAATATGACTGCAATGGCATCTGCCACTTATAATGAGTGCTTTCAGTTTGCAATGAACTTCAAAATAAGAATTCAAAACATTGTTAAAAGAAAACCCTAGGTCCATTGAATTCAATAAAAAAATTCCTAAGAAACCCTCTGTTTATTTTCTTGTGCCATTGCTTGTTCTTTTGGTTGCGCACAAAAGCCTTTGATAAGACTTTGTTTCTTCTTTTGATTTTATCCCAAAATGTGAAGGTTCAAAAGATTGACTGGTCGAAGTGAAGTTGCTATTTGTTCAAGTGACTATAAATTCTATTCACCCCGGCATAAGTTGAGGCGCTCTCCGCAGGCACCATTTGACATCCCTGAGACAAGTGTAAGTTGAGCACTGGGCTCCAGACAATGCAAAACTGCAGGCAGAATGAGTAACTTACTTTTTATACTATATTTATTAAGGGATAATTGGATCTGTGACATCGAAGGATCCATGTTTTAGAAATTTATCATCAAATTAATTCGGTGCACTTTAATATCATCGAAAGATTTCGCCGTTAAGAAATATACCACTCCGTTACGTTTTCCATCCATCTTCTCCGTTTTATCTGGTCCTTCCGTCTCCAACCTTCGACCCTCGCCTCTGCCAGGCCCCTCACCATCCTCCGCTGGCCCCTATTGCTCCCCTCCCGCCCGCGCGATGCGCCCACGAGGGGGGCCACTTCATCGGTCACTACTGTGGCTGCGCCGCCACCGTTGCCGCCGACTTGGACCTGTATTGGGCGCTGCAGGGGTGCTACTACCTCCGAGAGGCATGCGTGGTGGTGTAGTCGCCGGCGGCGGCATTGCAGCCAGCGGAGCTGGCGTACATCGCACAGCAACAGCGGCTGGCACTGGGGATATATAGGTGATGCTGCCTCGGCGCATGAACTGCGGCGATGCAATGGCAAGGTGTAGCCTCCTTTCGGACTCCAAGCTGCAGACGATAATGTCTCCGTCCTGTCTAGCCGCGGCGGTGCAGGTGGTGGTGACGGCGTTCAGCTTTGGACCACGAGCTCGTTGGAGCACCCGTCCTTGCCGGCAAGCTCTGCCATGGCCGAGCCGGAGGTGGACGTCCATCTGATGCAATTGCAGGAAGAGGCAGGCAGGCAGCGCTGCAGCATGTGGCACACGGCGAGCACCACGACACGACAGTGATGGAACGGACAAGAGAGGGCAGCAACGAGGAGACAAACAAATTAGGATGTAACGGGTTGGATGAAAAATGTCACGGAATGATAAATTTCTTAACGGCATGATCTTTCAATGGTATTAAAGTGTTCGATGATATATTTCTAAAACCGTGTTCTTTCGATGTCACGAAACCAATTTTCCCATTTATTAATCCCTTCTAATTTGCTTAGGCTTTGGCAGAGGATGAGAACTCTACATTGGTTTGTTCGTCAGGATTTCGCCCACCAAACGAGGTAAGTTTATGTTTTTGCTTCGCTCATGGTAATATCAAGTAGCAACCTCGTTTACAAATTATTTGCCTGCTGCCCTCATGGTTCATAAGTTCTTGTTAGCTTGTTTTCGTTGCGGCTTCATCAAGTTACTCTTGTATAAGTGCCAATAGCTGATGGCTTGTTCTTGTTTATCTACGAATGCAACTCATCTCACCTGCTAATACACAGCTTGGTGTATTCCAGATGCAAAATCAGCATCAGTCAACATCAAAGAGACATATTGAACAGCTAGAAAATCAACCTTATTTACACCTTTTCCATCAAGCGGAGGATGAAACCATTCAGCAAGTTCAGCAGTGTACCCAGTTCCCTCCTATTCATCAAGCCCCGCATCTATCAGATAACCCTCAGCACCAACAGCAGATTTATTTATCTCAGCATATATCTTGCTTACAAGTTGGACAAAATCATCTTGGAGGACGCATGCATATTATTGTGAGTAACCTTCTTCATTTAGCATTGGCAAAAGTTGCATGGTGCACCACATATCAATTTCTTCGTTTCTTTTATCATGATTTGTGCATGACCTTTTCTGTTTTTGGTCACAAAGATTCATGTTGCTTGGGCTTGGAAATCAAATCTTGTATGCACATGTTGTGGCTGAAGCAATTGAACATAAGTTGTACTATCTGTAATCCTCATTTTTCTGCATCCCGTTGTTGTTGTAGCAGTTCCTTTAGATTCGTGTCTTGACATGCTATCTCATGCAACCTTATTTTGTCAGTTACTTTGATGGTATCTTTTTTTTTTATTGCAGCCAACCAGCCCTGCGAAATTTTGCGATGAGTGTGGTTCCCCGTATTTAAGGGCGACCTCGAAATTCTGCTCAGAGTGTGGCACCAAGAGGCTAGGGATGTGACTGCCTTGATCAATGCGTATGGAGATATGTTGTTGCAGTGTTGTGCTCTATGTTAGATGAAGTCAGTGCATCTTTGAAGTTCTGTAGAAAGCCTATCTTTGAGATGACTCAAGTGACAATAAGCATAAGTAATCATTTGTACTGCCGTAGCATATGTAGTTTTTATCTTCACTATTATCTTGATTTTTTTATGGTTTTTTCTGCTAAGGTCTGGATCCATTTCAGCACTGTGACTTGATAGGTCCTTGATTTTTTTATGGTTTCCTTTGGAAGGTGCTCGATCGATTGTGCATCCTCCTGAACTCTGCCTTTTCCAGTTGGGTGTCAATGTGTCATTATCAGGTGGGCCGGCTTCTATGCTAGAAAAAAGGGGAAGAAGAAGTGGGCGTCATTTTCGCATCTCTTTTACTGCCACAAAGCCACCCCCCCCCCCCCTTTTTTTTTGTGTGTCGCTGAAACTTAGGTTCCTTTTCTGGGAACTCAGATCGAAACAATTTGCTGTTTTGATTTTGCAGAAGAACTTTGATTTGGTTTGTATAGGAACAGTGGATTGTTTGGTTTTTGCCGCCTTTAACCGTGTGTGCAGATTGGGTTCTGGTTAAGTACTAGTGAATCTATGTAGGAATTGATGACATGGGTTTCTCTGGACTGGTAGAAAAAATGACAGCGTACCAGCAGCAGTCTTGTTGGAGACTTGTGGAGAGTCGTGTCGTGTGCAAATTCAACTGACTGGGGAATGTTGATGGCGATGTTGTCTGAACTAATCAACCTGGCAGGGTCACAGCTTACAGGAACACACACAGGCCGGCAGATTCTTCAACCTGCGTTGCGCATTTGGCATCATTCCATTTCTTAATGCACGCATAGTTGATCAGATTTCGGCTCGCAGCTGAATGCTGTTTCAAGGTGATCATGGGTGGAAACAAACGCTCTATTGTTCATTGGTTACCTAATGAGGAGTGGTTAATCCTTTTCTCATGGAGATTAAATTTGGAACAACAATCACCCATATGTACACACATGATGCTTTTGCAGGTTTGGTCAAAGGGTGGTTCCTTTAGGCATGGCACGGATATTATTCAATCGAGTTTGTAGTATGCTATACTAGAAAGAAATTTGGTGGTGCAGCCCATCATGGCTTTGCTGTCCTCTACATTCTTCTTCTTAGTTGTACACACGCCTTGATCCAACAGACTATTATATGCAGTGCCAGAATATTATTATCGTCAATTTATTTAGTAGTCATTTTCTCTGCTGGGGCCTATTACGACTATATATTTCCCAAAAAGTTGTCTGTATTATTTGCAGTTACGTCCCTCGTGGTGCTCAGTATGAATAGCAGCAACTCATTACATTAGGGTGTCAAGCTCCTCTGTCTGACTGTCCGTCCTTGCAAAACTAGTAATTGCGTCGGTTGGCACAACAAATCACCCCCAAAACAAAACAAAACAACGGGGGCCTCTGCTCCATTCAGTTCCAGGCCGGCATCAGGCTGCTTTGCTTTTGTCCGGAGGATCCAACAGCTGCTTAAGCTCGTTCCTGACAGCGACAGATCCTCGCAAAAGGGGAGGAGGCCTTTGCCGCTTCTCCCTCCCATTTCCTCCATTTGGACCAACAGAAGAGAGGAGAGGAGACGAAGGAAGGAAGGTGGGAGGCCGTCGAGGTGGTGGCATTCGCTGTCGCCACCTCCTCCTAGCCCCATCCATCGCCTTCCTCTTCCTCCTGCTTTCCCACGACCTTCTTCTGGCTGCAGGTATGCCAATCGATCTCCCCCCCTTTCCCAATTATTTCTGCTGCCTCCATGTGTGTTGATCTCAAGATGCTCCCTTGATCTGATTGAATGATTCTTCAATTTTTTTTTCCTTGCCTCGTTGGTCTGATCTTGATCAATAAATTTTGCTATGTACCATGAACACAAATGGATCTCTTCCCACCTAGTGTACGTTTATCTGTCGGTGTCATCTTCTAAAGATGGAAAAAAGGAATAATTTCTTGTGCAAAATCAACAACCCCAATCAATATTTTTTTTTGAGAAATTCCATGAAACCAGAGACTTCTGCTCGTGCTTGTCTGAAAGAAAATTGCAACTTTTCCCTTGTTCAAAGGCTGGGCACCTCCGGGCAAGCAGGGGGCTTCCATGTCGATGGTGCTCGACTCCTTCGTCAAGCGATGCACGGCGTCTCTGCAGGACTTCGCCGGCCAGGACGCCTGCGCCGCCCTCGGCGTCGGGGACGACGTCAGGGCCCTCCTGGCCACGCTCTCGCGCATCGACGCCATCGTCGCCTACGAGCAGGGGAGGCGGCTCCTCACCGCCAAGGTTGACGCGTGGGTGGCGCAGGTCAAGGATGCCATGTACGACATTGACGACGTCCTCGATGTCTGCGTAATCGAGGCCGAAAAGATCCTCGCCGACGACCGCCCACCCACGCCCAAGGTCCGATGCTTCTCCTGCTTCAAGCCTTCTGGCCCCCGCAAGTTCCGCCATGAAATCGGGTTCACTATTAGAGACATCGATCTCAGGCTCAGGGAAGTCGAGGAGGAAATGCCCAGGCTTCCTGCTGGATCAACGCACTCCTCCAATGCAAAGAGGGATTGGTTCAGCCATAATAGCGTCTGTAACATGTGCAATGACGCGGTTAAGCCGCAGGCAGTAGGCTCACAGGTCCAGAAGGCTGTGGGCGGCCTTGTACCAAGAATGCTTAGAGAGGGCAAGAAGAAGGTGGATGTCTTCGCCATTGTTGGTGCCGTGGGGATTGGCAAGACAACACTTGCTAGGGAGATCTACAATGATGACAGGATGACGGAAAATTTCCCCATTTGTATGTGGGTCAAGATGTCAAAGGATTTATCAGAGGTAGCTTTCTTGAGGAAGATAATCACCGGTGCCGGTGCCAATGCGGGGGATACAGACAACAGAGAGGAGCTCCTTGGCCTCCTCAGTTCTGCTCTCTCAAAGAGATTTCTCATTGTCCTGGATGACTTGGACAACCCAGGCATATGGGACAATCTGCTCAAAGATCCATTGGGAGATGGTGTGGTGAGAGGAAGGATACTAATCACAACTCGAAATGAGGAGGTGGCGACAAGCATGAAGGCAACCGTGCACTGTGTTGACAAAATGGACACCGAGAATGCCTGGGCATTGTTGTGCAAACAAGTTGAACCAGAATGCAGTTCAGAGGACCTTGCAGCATTGAAGGACGTGGGGGTTAAGATCGCAGAGGTATGTGACGGTCATCCTCTAGCAATAAAGGTAATTGCAGGTGTCTTGAGGTCAAGAGGCAGTAACAAGGTTGAGTGGGAGATGGTTCTGAACAATGGTTCTTGGTCCATGCCCCCAATCCTTCCAGAAGTACCACAGGCTCTGTATGTGAGCTACGTTGATCTGCCTTCTGAACTGAAGGAGTGTTTCCTCCGTTGCTCTCTGTATCCAGAAGAATGCCCCATTCAGCGCTTTGACCTTGTACGGCGTTGGATTGCTGAAGGCATTGTAAATGCTGGAGACAATAAGTTGCTCGAAGAATCAGCTGAAGAGTATTATGTAGAATTAATAAGCAGAAACTTGTTACAGCCTGATCCTGACAATGTTGAACTGTGCTGGATAACTCATGATCTTCTTCGCTCGCTGGCTTGCTTTTTGATAGCAGATGAGAGCATCTTGGTTCATGGTCAGCAGAAATTGAGCACCTCATTGTCAAAGCCCCGGCATCTCATGCTGTGTAACATGGAAAACAGCTTGGAGGAGCCAATTCCACTGAAGCAGCAGATGAGCATAAGGTCACTGATGCTCTTCAAAAGCCCAAGTGTGAGAGCAATAGATCTTCTCATCGAGTCAGCTCCAAGCTTGCGTGTATTAGATTTGAGCCAGACAGCAGTAGAGGCCCTCCCGAAGTCCATTGGCAGCTTGGTACATTTGAGGTACCTTAATCTTAATGGAACTCAGGTCAGAGATATACCTTCTTCCATTGGATTTCTCATAAACTTGCAGACCTTGAACCTTCAAGGTTGCCAAAGATTACAGAGACTTCCTTGGTCCATCAGGGCATTGCTAGAGCTTAGATGCCTTGATCTTGAGGGAACTTCCCTAAGCTATGTACCAAAGGGTGTTGGTGAGCTGAAGCATCTCAATTATCTGTCTGGTCTAATCATTGGTCATGACAACAATGGACCCGAGGGTTGTGACTTAGATGACCTTAAAGCTTTGTCAGAATTAAGGCACCTTCACATAGAGAGTTTGGATAGGGCTACTTCTGGTGCTATCGCGCTTGCAAACAAGCCATTTCTGAAGGATCTATACCTCTCTGAGCAAGCACCTGTAATAGAAGAACAGAAGCAGGAAGAGGAACATGAGAGCCAAGAGAACAAAGATGAAACAGGGAAAGAAGAGAAGGAAGGGCAGGAAACAAGCAATGTCCAATGCAGCGAAGAGGAATCGGCAAAAGCCAGTGAAAAGATATGGAATGAGCTAACCCCACCCATGAGCATAGAGAAGCTAGTAATCAAGAATTACAAAGGTGTAAACTTCCCTAGTTGGATAAAAGGTCCCAAGCTAGGAACCTCCTTCCCCAGCCTTGTGTTCTTGGATCTTGAAAACTGCATGTCATGCACTAAACTGCCTTCACTGGGCCTCCTGAACCAACTCCAGTCCCTGCAAATCTCAAATGCGGACTCAGTTGTCACCATTGGTTCAGAATTCCTGGGCACGACTGTACTTTCACCAGCCACTTCATTCCCTAAACTTGAGGTTTTGAAGCTCAGAAACATGAAGAGACTGGAAGAGTGGTCATTAGCTGTTGAAGAGACCCAGATACTGCTACCTTGTTTGAAGTCACTGCACATACAGTCCTGTCCTAAACTGAAAGTTCTACCAGAAGGCCTAAAGCATGTGGCACTGCGTGAACTTCATGTGGAGGGTGCATACAGCCTAACAGAAATCAAGGACCTGCCAAAACTGTCTGATGAGCTCCATCTCAAAGATAACAAAGCACTTCAGAGGATCTCCAACCTGTCTACCCTTCATTCCTTAATTATTAACGACTGCTCGAAGCTGAGGCATGTGGCAGGCCTTGACGCCCTGCAACACCTCAGACTTGTGTTTCCCCCGTCCACTGAGACATTTTATTTTGAAGAGCTAATCATCTTCTGGAGCATTGCCTTCCCACGGTGGCTAGAACTACTGATTCAAAAGTGCAAAGGCCTGCGACGGTTTGAGTTGCAATGCAGCCTTTCGTTACTCAGGAGCTGCCTGGACGGTGGCAAGAACTGGCACATCGTGCAGCAGATCCCTGAGGTGCGCATTATAAGCTGTGATGGCAAGAGGTACATTCGGTATAACAAGAGTCGTCGCATCTATGAAACAAATGCCCAGTCTGAAGAATGAAGCCATTCTCTTCTAAAAATCTTTGCACGGTGTGTTCCTTACACCCTTCAGAATCTTACTCGTCCTGTATAAATTATCTCATTATATGCTATGGTATAACACATTTTTTTTTTGTTCCTTTCTCTTGCAGACATTGGTTTGTTTTGGTAGAGCCACACGTTTGAGTTGTCCCTGTGGATTTTTCCGGCAGTATGTGTTTATATTGAGCTTGTATTCTGATCACTATTGATCCAGGAATTTTCGTTTGTCTTGTGGGATCTTTTGTTTTACCACTCGACTGATATATGCACTGGAAATGGTATGATGGTTTATGATGGTTTGGAGAGCCCTGAGGAAAGTTTGGTTCTTTGGTGAATCAATCTGCAGATGCTCACGTTTTCTTCGCCTCAGAATATGGGTATCCTTCCCCAGGACTCAATGTGTAATTCTTTTCTGTTTCCTGGTTGTGGTGGTTTGTAAATCGCAAGCATTGGGTCGATGGATTTTTACTTTTGAGTCCAAAGTATTGGAGGTTAAATATATATGAGTACCTTTTTCCTGGCTCAAAAATTACTGCCTTTTGTTTTACAGTTAACCAGCTCCCATAAATGCTCGTGAAATTTACTATCAACAAGCTTTGGTCTAAATTCTCTGAGCAATAGAACAACAAACAGACCTTCACGTACTTGATATATCTGTAAGCTACAGTACGGAAAATCAGAACTTGTGCCATAATCAGCAAAAGGTAGCTTGTTTGTCAATCTACAAGCATGGCTGCTGACCCGCTGTGACTGGAACTTTTACAAGCAAAAATATATGTTACCATCCAAGCCAAACGTGTACTAGGTCAGATTCAACTGAAATCCACCTTGAAGCTTTATGCAACACCACTTGTCAGGATTAAATGCTAAGCATAAACCTTGAGACCATGCTTAGTACATTGTTTTTATATGGAAGTTATCCAAATCCAATCCAGTTAGACTTTCCGAAGACGTGTACTAGTAATTGCTTGTAGCCTTGAATAAGTCCCTTTCTTTCCTTTTTAATTTCATATAAACTCATGGGAAGGGAGAATGTATGGTATAAAATCAATCCAAGGCATCTTGCAACGCTACGGCGTTAGTGTTCATGCCTTTCTTGCCTTGCATGTTTCTTCAGCATAACTTCCCCCAAGCAAATCAATGTGCTTTCTCCCCTGAGCGCCATCTCCCATTTCCAGCTGGCGTCCACACAAGGAAAACCTTGTCAAGTGACTAATGTTCTATGCTCTCTTCTATAAATTGCTGCCTATCAACACCCAGCCAGTCACAGCTTCGCAGCATTCTTCCTCATCCATAGCATTCTTCTCCACCTTTTCTGTTTCCAAGTCAGCATGGCCTCCAAGCTCAGTTTCAAGAGGACGGACAGTATCGCAGAAAGCATGCCCGAGGCGCTAAGGCAAAGCCGGTACCAGATGAAGAAATGCTTCCAGAGGTGAACCCAATTTAGACGAAGGCACCATCAATGGGTTCAGAGGATTTTCATTTGCAATTCTAAAAGTTTTTTTGTATGACAATGTTTCAGGTACGTGTCCAAGGGAAAGAGGCTCTTGAAGAACCAACAGCTCATAGAAGAGCTCGAGAAATCACTGGATGACAAAGTAGAGAAGGAAAAGCTTGTCGAAGGCTTCCTCGGTTACATTATTTGTTCGACACAGGTAATATCATCTCGCTTTGAAATGTGTACTGCTCTTCTGCAGCAAACATTAAGTTTGATGGAATGATCTTGTATTAACTCACACGACTCTTTATCTCTGCAGGAAGCAGTGGTGCTACCACCCTATGTCGCATTTGCTGTCAGGATGAATCCTGGCATTTGGGAGTACGTCAAAGTTCATTCCGATGATCTGTCGGTTGAAGGAATCACACCGTCCGAGTATCTCAAATTCAAGGAGACATTGTATGACGAGAACTGGTATGCATTCTTCACCGATCTGATACTAGGAGTGTTTGCATTGATCACAAATGTGTTGATGCCAGCTGAAAACATATGAACTTTCAGGGCCAAGGATGACAACTCACTGGAAGTCGATTTCGGTGCTCTTGACCTCTCAACGCCGCATCTGACACTGCCATCATCCATAGGAAATGGGCTCCAGTTTGTCTCCAAATTTATGTCTTCGAAGCTGGGTGACAAGCCTGAAATTAGCATGAAACCATTGCTAGACTATTTGCTTTCACTAAACTACCGTGGTGAGGTAAGGAGATCTGATCACCTCTTCATGGTGCATATGCTGGCTCAACTTCAAAAATTAAGCGACCAAGTGATCTTAATCATATCCCGATCACGTGATGGATGTGCAGAAGCTGATGGTTAACGACACGATCGACACAGTGAACAAGCTTCAGACAGCACTTCTACTTGCCGAGGTATTTGTCAGCGGGCTGCCAAGATACACGCCATTCCCCAAGTTTGAACAAAGGTGATAGATTGCTATCTCAAGAAGATGAAAATTCAAATACTAGATATACATTGTCTCTAATGTTTCTGAACACAACAACGGCGTTTCAGGTTTCAAGAGTGGGGACTGGAGAAAGGGTGGGGTGAGAATGCTGAAAAGTGCAAAGAGACACTGAATTGCCTCTCTGAAGTGCTACAAGCACCAGACCCTACCAATATGGAGAAGTTCTTCAGCAGAGTTCCATCCATATTCAACATTGTCGTCTTCTCCATTCACGGTTACTTTGGCCAAGAGAAGGTTCTTGGCCTGCCAGATACCGGTGGTCAGGTGGTTTACATACTGGACCAAGTCAGGGCCCTTGAAGAGGAGTTGCTGCAAAGAATCAAGCAGCAGGGTTTGAATATAACACCAAAGATTCTTGTGGTAAAGTTCACTACGTCATGATCCTGGCCATCCATGATACATACGTGCTCAATTTATATAATGTTTATGTCCTAATGGACAATAATGCTCCTGCAGCTAACAAGACTGATACCAGATGCCAAGGGCACAAACTGCAACGTGGAGCTCGAGTCAGTTGCAAACACAAAACATTCCAGCATACTTCGCGTGCCATTCAAGACTGAAGACGGCAAGGATTTGCGCCAGTGGGTGTCCCGGTTTGATATCTACCCTTACCTAGAGAGATATGCCCAGGTTTGACAGATATCAGTTCTTACGCCTACGTGGGTTGGAATGTTTGAATAAGCGATGTGCTCACCATAATCATTTCAGGATTCTTGTGCCAAAATTCTTGACATTTTGGAGGGCAAACCAGACCTGATCATTGGCAACTACACTGACGGCAACTTGGTGGCGTCCCTTATGTCAAGCAAGCTTGGGGTCACTCAGGTGAGGAAATGATCGTCGATTTAAGTCTTGCATGATTACTAATGCTACAAACAAAACTTCTGTATGACACAGAAAATTATCTTACTACTGGCAGGGGACAATAGCACACGCTCTAGAGAAGACAAAGTATGAAGATTCAGATGTCAAGTGGAGAGATCTGGACCAGAAGTACCACTTCTCCTGCCAATTTACTGCTGACATGATTGCCATGAACACCAGTGACTTTATCATCACCAGCACATACCAGGAAATCGCTGGAAGGTCAGTATAACATATCCACTGAATCTTCAGAACTGGCAACTTCTTAATCCTAGAAGCCTGATGTATGACATATGATGCAGCAAAGAGAAGCCCGGCCAATATGAGCACCACTACGCATTCACTATGCCGGGGCTTTGCCGCTACGCCACGGGAATCAATGTCTTTGATCCAAAGTTCAACATTGCTTCACCCGGTGCTGACCAGTCCATCTACTTCCCCTTCACACAGAAGCAGAAGCGGCTGACAGATTTACACCCACAGATTGAGGAGTTGCTCTACAGCAAGCAGGACACCGATGAGCACATGTAATTTTTTTTTCCTTTTCCCAACACATACAAAATCCCTTTGACAACAGATTTGCTAATTGCTGTGCTGCCATCAAATCAGAGGGTATCTGGCAGACAGAAACAAGCCGATCATCTTCTCAATGGCAAGGCTGGACAAGGTGAAGAACATCACTGGACTTGTGGAATGGTATGGTCAGAACAAGAAGCTGAGGGACCTGGTAAACCTTGTCGTCGTCGCTGGTCTTCTGAACGCATCGCAGTCCAAGGACCGGGAAGAGATAGAAGAGATCAACAAAATGCACAATTTGATCGACAAGTACCAGCTGAAAGGACAGATCCGCTGGATCAAGGCACAGACCGACCGTGTCCGCAATGGTGAGCTGTACCGTTGCATTGCCGATACAAAGGGTGCATTTGTTCAGGTAGGCAATAGCTTCCATGCTTTTTGGGGGATCATGAGCAATTCATTTCCTCCCTCTGAAAGTTGCAGAGAATGAAACTCAACTCTAACCTTATAATACGTCCATTATGGTTTCAGCCTGCACTTTATGAAGCATTTGGGCTGACAGTGATTGAGGCGATGAACTGCGGCTTGACAACCTTTGCGACAAATCAGGGAGGACCGGCAGAGATCATTGTGGATGGTGTCTCGGGTTTCCACATAAACCCCATGAATGGTAGGGAGGCAAGCAATAAGATTGCAGATTTCTTCCAGAAGTGCAAAGAAGATCCAAGCCACTGGAACAAGGTGTCCACTGCTGGGCTTCAGCGCATCTACGAATGGTAGGTGTCATGCCATAACATTACTAACCAAATATCTCTTGGGCGCATCTGATGAAAAAGGAAACTCAATATGTGTTATACATGATGTCAGCTACACATGGAAGATTTATGCAACTAAAGTCCTGAACATGGGCACAACGTATGGCTTCTGGAAGACTCTGAACAAGGAAGAGAGGGTTGCCAAACAGAGATACCTGCAGATGTTTTACAATCTTCAGTTCAGGAATCTGGTGAGTTGAGAATTAATTTGGCTATCAAATGCATGGTGACAGCAGAGCGATGATCAAGTCTTATGTAGTAATAGTAGATATCTGATGTTATCATCCATGTAGGCAAAGACCGTACCAAGAGTATTCGAACATCCTCCACAAGCCCCAGCAGGTGCAGGGCCTAGTACAATGACAGTAGTAAGACCGAAAGAAAGGCAAGTGTGCCCACTCTTAAGAACTTTAATGAAGAGAGACCGGGGAAGCAACTGACTGACCCATTTGTTGTTTCACAAATCCAAATTTGGATGCTGCAGAAAGCCACAGACTAGGATTCAGAGGTGACTCCTCTCCCCAGCTTGCACGAAATTAACTTCAAAACTACAAGTACAATGGCTAGTGTTGCTTCATACTAATTGTTGGATGCTGGAACTTTATTTTCTCAGGATCATGACCAGCTTGATGGGGCAGAAGTCTTCAACTTCTGACTAGAACGTATTGAGCAATATGCAGATATGATACCCTGAATCCAAGATCCTCGTGGCTGCACATATTCCATTGATCCAGACCAGAGTGTATTGTAATGTGTTGGTGTGTTTGCATGTGTGGATGTCATTGTGTTGATTGTAATTGTAGAGGTCGGCGATGTAAAGCGAACGGAAGTGTACATGGCTACAATTGATGATAATATATCACAAAGATTAATGAAGGAAGCTGAATCCAAGAATGTGCATACAGTTCCCTAAAGAGAACACATTTTGTGGGATTCGTTGAAAACTAGTAGTCATGACCATGCAAGGTGTTAAACTTGGGGAAATATCTGGCTGTGTTACTTTCAACCACAACCCTTCTCTTCTCTATATTATCACAACTTTACACAATACTTCCTACAATGTTACTTATTACAACAATACACCAACACTTCCCCTCAAGATGGGCTAAAGATATTCAACATGCCCATCTTGTTACATGCCAACTCATTATCCTTAGGACCTAAACCTTTTGTGAGACAATCAGCTAGTTGATCACGAGACTTGACACGCTCTATCCTTAACGCCCCACTGTCCATCTTCTCCTTGATAAAGAATCGATCAATCTCCACATGCTTCATTCGATCGAACTGGACAGGATTATTTGCTATATTGATAGCAGCTACATTATCACAGTGGAGTGACATAGTACCATTCTTCAACACCCGAAGCTCCTTCAAAAGACCCTTTAGCCATATCATCTCACATACAACTAAGGCCATTGCCCTGTGTTCGGCCTCCGCAGTAGACCGTGACACCACAACTTGATTCTTCTCCATGAAACAAGATTACCACCCACAAACACGCAATATCCAGATGTGGATCTCTGATCATCCCTACAACTTGCCCAATCAGCATCACAATAGCCTTCTATATTCAGGTGTTGGTTTGCTCTAAACCACAAACCCTTACCAGGGGTGCCCTTCAGATATCTCAGAATTTGATAAACCACCTCCATGTGCCTAGTTCTAGGATCATGCATGTACCTACTCACCACACTCACTGCATAAGCAATGTCAGGTCTTGTATGGCAAAGGTATATCAGCCGTCCAGCTAGCCTCTGATATCTCTCCCGATCCACTGGATCTCCTGACTCAGCACACATTTGGTGGTTTCTGTCAATGGGTGATCCACATGGACGACACCCAAGCATCCCTGTTTCTGCCAATAGATCAAGTACATACTTCCTTTGAGAGAGAATAATTCCTTTTGATGACCTGGCAATCTCAATCCCAAGAAAGTATCGGAGTGGTCCGAGATCCTTTACCTCAAAGGCTCTACCTAGCCTTTCTTTTAGTTTCTTGATCTCCTCCCATCATCTCCAGTGATCACAATATCATCAACATATACATCAAGAGTAGTGATGCAAGAGCCTCGATGCCTGTAGAAGACTGTATGATCTCCATTACATTGGGAGTACCCCATATCACACACTGCTCGCCTGAATCTGTCAAACCAAGCACGTGGCGACTGCTTCAGGCCATAGAGTGACTTCTTGAGTTTTGCACACTTTACCAAGAGTCTGTTCATTTGCAAACCCAGGTGGAACTTCCATATATACCTCTTCCTGAAGATCACCATGAAGAAATACATTCTTCACATCTAGCTGATGAAGAGGCCAACCAAAGTTGGCTGCACATGAGATCAATGTCCTCACCGTGCCCATTTTTGCCACTGGTGCAAAAGTTTCATCATAGTCAATTCCATATATTTGACTGTACCCCTTTGCAACCAATCTTGCTTTGTACCTGTCAACCTTCCCCTCGGGAGTCTGTTTCACTGTGAATACCCATTTACAACCAACTGTCTTTTTCCCTTTTGGAAGAGGAACAAGTTCCCATGTCTTGTTCTTTTGGAGAGCAAGTAGCTCTTCTTTCATTGCATTTTTCCACTTTGGATCCTGTTTAGCACACCTCCAATTCTTCGGAATATGCACTGCTTGTAATGATACAATAAAAGTTCTATATGTAGTAGAGACACTAGAGTATGAAACATACTTAGCAATGTCATGTTCATAGCCATAGCGAGAAGGAGGTTTTCCAGCATTGACTCTAGGAACTCTACTTTGTGCAAGGGGTATATTTACATGTTCAGAGGTGGGGGAAACATTACCAACTGGAGGTGCCAGGCTTGATGGAGAGGAGTCCGGGGAGAGACATGGGACTAGAGCTTCAGCTTGTTCGGGTTGTGGTTGCTCCCCCTGTTTAGTCCGCCTCCTCAAATACACTTTTGGTGGCTCCCCATACTTCTTGTTTAAGTTCTCCCCCTGCCTTCATTCACCTTCTCCACAATGGGACATGGAATTGTCCCAACAACTACAACTTCACCATCCTCCATCTCCTCTTGACCGTCAATACGTGGATCATCATTATCCCCACTCACACCTCCTGATGCATCATCATCATTCGTACCACCAGCAATCACATCTCTACCACCAGCAAGCATGCCTCCTGAAGCCTCTCTTGAAGCCTCACCAGCTAAATCTCCTGAACCAACATGATCCCCTCTCACACCTCTTGGGGCATCATCATTCGTACCACCGGCAATCACACCTCCAGAAGCCTCACTGGCTAAATCTCCTAAACCACCATGCTCATTTAGAGGACACAGGATTGTCCCAACAACCACCCTTTTTTTAGTCACATCATCACTTTGCTCATCATAATTTGTACCATTCTCATTCTCGCCTTCTCTACTATCACTCTCAGTGACCGAAGAGAACTCCTCCAAGAATGGATCAAAATCACACTTCTTTGTGTAGTATGGTTCTTCCTCACGGAATGTCACATCCATACTCACGAACAGCCTTTTCCCAATAGGATCCCAAGACTTGTATCCCTTTTGTGTAGATGAATAGCCAACAAAGATACACTTCACCGCTTGTGGGTCTAATTTTCCCACTGAAGGTCTATAGTCACTGACAAAACAAACACAACCAAAAACCTTGGGTGAAACTTTAAAGTCTCGCCGGCCTAACAGGAGCTCAGCTGGTGACTTCATACCAAGTATTCTGGATGGCATTCTGTTGATCAGGTATGTGGCTGTCATCACTGGCTCACTCCACAAATATTTTGGAACATTCATCTGAAACATGAGGGACCTTGCTACCTCCAATAGATGTCGATTCTTCCTCTCAGCTACACCATTCTGAGGTGGAGTTCCAGGACAAGTGGTTTAATGAATAATCCCTTGATCTGAAGTATATTATTTGAACTCATTATTCACATACTCTGTCCCATTATCAGTTCGAATGATGCGGACCTTTGCATTAAACTGATTACCAACCAATTTATGAAAATCTTAAAAGCACTGGAACACATCACTTTTATGCTTGAGCATATAGATCCAGGTCATACGAGTGTAACAATCAATAAATGTGACGAATGACTTGGCACCACTCACAGATGTGACTGAACAGGGACCCCAAACATCTGAATGTATCAGCATAAATGGTTCACTACTGCGAAGACCAATACTGGGGTAGATGAATCTAGTATGCTTGCCAAGTTCACATGCATCACATACAGTCTACTTTTGTCCACTCCCTTAAACTTAGCAGGACACATTCGACTTAACATTTCAAAAGATATGTGTCCTAACTGACAATGAAGTAGTAAAATCTCCTTCACTTCTCCCTCAGCAATTGGTGTCAATGTTGACTCCTCATGATTGATGAACCACAACCCATTACGCCTGACTCCAGTCCCGATCCTTCTCCCAGATCCCCTCTCCTGAAAGACACAAGAGTTTTCATCAAACGTCACTGTGCACTTAAATTGATCAATGATTGAACTCACAGAAAGAAGATTGATTGGAAATGATGGGACATGCAGGACCGATGACAGACTAAGTGATGGTGTGCACTCTACAGATCCTACACCATGAATTTGCCTGGATGAGCCATCAGCAATCTGTACAGACTCAGAATGAGTATATGGATTGTATGTTTTGAAGGAATTAGACATGCCCGTAACATGCTTAGATGCTCCTGAATCTACAACCCATTCTATGTGATGCCTATATGAGGATGCAAGTGCTTGTGCCTGAGTACCGTCGCCCATGCGGGCGTAGTTGGCGTAGTTACCGAATTTACCAGTGACAGCTATAGGACCAGCTGGGGTGGTGATAGAAACCTTCTCCTTCACGAAATCACACTCCCTCTTCTTCACCAACACATCAGCCTCCAATTCTCCTTTTTCAACCATTCCACCCACTAACCTCGCCTCCAATGACTCTACTCTAGCTTCAATCTCCGCCTTCAAAGATTGCACCCTCAATTCCATCTCTATCTTCTTAGCACTCAAGGCCTTCAATTCCTCCAACTCAGCCTTTAGTCTGCCCTCTATTTTCATCCCCTCTGCTTTTTCTCCACACGTCACACCACCACTGGATGCATACACACAAGCCATGTTCACTGCCGGACTCATCTTCACCACCACCTGATCAGACACACAGATTTTTCTCCTCTGAAATTGGGTGCCAACAGGTGCCCAAACACAGCTGCACAACTTCAACATTCACGCTCACCCACACACAAATTAGGCACCAAACTCCTTCTCACAGAAGCTCACAACACATCGCAGTAGCCCAGTCTTTCTTCCCCCTCTTTCTTCTTTAAGCAATTACCATATCCTCTTCTCCTTCACAATACAGCAAGCAGGAGCTTTTTCTCTCTACTCCTTGACTCCATAGCAAGCTGCACGCAGCAGCTTCACACTGGACGGCAAGAAGCAAATCAACAGCACATCAGCTTTCACTCTGATAGCTGCAACACAAGCTAGCAAGGCAGCCACGCAAGCAACCTCCAACACCTCTACGGCCTCCTCTGCTTGCACTCCGGCCGGCTGCAACAGCAGCACAGCTACCTCACGCGTTGCCCCCTGCGGCCCTGCAACAGCCAAGCATGGGCCCTCACGCCACGAACAGCTCCACACACGGATCTACGCCGTACGCCCGCAGGTGCAAGCGTCGACAGCTTCCTCATGCCCGTGTCGCGTTTGCGCCCCGCAGCGCCGCACTGCAGTGCCTGCGCCTCACGGGCCCCACGCACACCTGCGTGCAGGCCTCCTCGCCGGGCACGAGCTCAATCGCGGTAGCGCCGCCGCCAGCGGTAGGCTCTGATACCATGTTAAACTTAGGAAAATATATGGTTGTTACTTTCAACCACAGCCCTTCTCTTCTCTATATTATCACAACTTTACACAATACTTCCTACAATGTTACTTATTACAACAATACACCAACACAAGGCAACGACCAGCAGCTGATGGAATGTTGGCACCCCAGATAGCAAGCGAAACTATGAAAATAAAATGCAAGAAAGCCACAGTTGACAACATCATGTTCCAGGTAGAAAATTCTGAAAATGCAAATGGCGACTGACAACAAGAACATGGTATGGTTCAGGATGAACATAATAGAGATTCATAACAACATATGGATCCCCCCATACAACAAGCAGGACCTAGAACCTTCATCAAACATACAGTTGAAGTGGCAACGTCTTTCACCGTGCATGGGGAATGTACTGAAACACAACACTGGATGAAATAAATGCGATGAGCTAGCATCCACCTGATGATGACACGACTAGCAATAGTACCAAGCAAATTATTACTGACCAATAAACAACCCCATCACCAAGCAACTCGAATTTCAGGCTGCTGGCTGCTTATATCTTATTGAGGAGTCATGCGGTATCAAAGCAGCGCTACTGCACGCCCAGTTTGTAGAGACAGGCAATGCTCCATCTCAGCAGTAGAACATGACGTTCTTGACGCTGTCCTTGAGGGCAGGGAGGGGTCTGACGGCTCCGCCGGTGGCTGCCCGGGTGCTGCGGGATGTAGAGCAGGTGGACGGCACTCCACCTCCACGAGCGTCACTCGCCAGCGACCCGCTGTCTGAGCTGTCCGACTCCATGTAGAACCGAGCGCGGAAAGCAGCCAGATGAGCATAGTACGCTGGTGGGACTGCAAGGCATGTGCAAAATTTTGGTTAATTGGTCACTGATTAAGTCTTTAACAAATCAATTCATAGCTTCAACAGATTGATCAGAAAACGGCTTACCAATAGATACAGAACGCGTGCACCTAGCATAACTGCACAAGCAATTCTAAAAGTTAGCACAATGTTCAAGGCACTACATCGTTCTAAACAGCTGGGACACAGTTGACATCTAGATAAGAGTGACCAAGCTTACGTGTAGCAGAGGTTGTTGGTAAGGGTCTGCAATGCATCAGCTGTGAAGTTGTTTTCATCCCACAGGACATGGTAGTGAGCAGGACGGCTTGTGCCCTTGATGCCAGCGTGACTGCACAGGAAGAAATCAAACTCTGTAGGGTGGCAGATCTTGGAGTCTACAACAGTACCTGCAAATGTGCCACAGAATTGCTCTCTCGTTAGATTAGGCAAATCATGGTCCAAGAATACTAGCATGCTATCCAAACAAGGCTTTGATACATACAGCATTCTTAGTACAAAATAGTTGTCAAACAATTTTACTCACCAGGAAGTATGTTTCCACTCCTGTCAACTGAATTCTGATCATTGTGGTTGTGTGCAAACAACCTTGTATGGTGTCGTTTCTGGACAACAATAAAAGTCACTGGTGGCTGGTAATTTGCTTCCAGCGATGCGCACGCCTACATCAGATACAAAACATCAACTACTAAATCACAACAGCCATTCAGCCAGACTCTCGTCTCCCAAAAAAAAAAAAGGAAAACTGAAAAAAGGCACCTTTCGTATTGCATCCAGCTCATGCAGTAGAACTTGATAAAACTGCCCTTCACTCACGCCATCCCTGCCAAAGGTAAACCACATTACTTTGCCAGGAATTCCAGTAGCTAGGTAGGTACAGCATGTGTTTGCCTCAAAGCATGAGCACAAGGTTTCTGTAAGAGCGCACACCTGTAGAATAGTATCCGCTGAGGCTTTTGACCAGTTGATTTTTTGAAGGATATAAGGAGCTCCCTGCAAATGTGGGCCTCAGCATATATTACTTGCTCTTTAGGTAAAAACAAGACAGACAATAGGAAGGAGATGGGGGCCTTGGTATAATACATACCTGATCATGCCACCACAGATGGTTCCTCTCTGAGGATCATGTGTCACCTTATAGAGATCCTCTATTAGCTCTTGCCTGTGAGATTGAGCAGAAACCAAACCAGCATACTTAGTAACCTCAGGCCAATCTTGGGAGGCCACAACCTGCAGGGTTACAAAACAATTGCAGGTTAATATTCGAATGATCAGTCACAAACATGTGTTTGATAGCTCAACTTACAGCAGCAATGGAAGGGCTGCTATCTTCACCAGGATGAGGATGGGTTACATCAGCACCAAATATGATGGTAGGCCTATCAGTCACTAAAGGTATGCGCCTTGACACAGCATCAACGAGTACAGTGTTCCTTCCTCCAACCTTTAGAAAACAAAATTGTGTTGGGTTAAAAAACTGGAAAAAAAATGCAGCAAAAACAAAAGCAGAGTAGTTAGAAAACCAACTTTGACATTTATCTTCAGAGCAAGATTTGCCAGTATTTGTTTGTTCATCTTAAAAACTTGCTTTGCGAGGCAGCACTGTGAAACTATCCCAAGGTCTATTTCGCAGACACGCTTCAAATCACCTGATACCAACAACCATATGCACAGTAACACAGGAATAGATGTAAAAGTGATGCACAGAGTTTTAAGTTTATATACCATAAAGAGAACCATTGTTGTCAGGAAGTATTCCTATAAGCAAATCAAGTTCCTTGCGCTGTGGTCCGAGCATGTTCATTGCATCATGTAACCTGGCTTTCAGAGCTCGCTGCACTTGATCAGGATGTGCATACATAGGCGGAAGAATAGGCTCCAAAGCAAAGTCCTACAACCACCTTATATTAATACTTCCATAAACCAGTAGATGAAGTGGATATGAGCCATTTCAGAATGTATTTGAGGGATACTTGCCATTCCTGAGGCCTGGCACATGCGAGCAAGTTCACGACAGAATCCACTAGCAACACTCTCTTGCACATTTCGAGCAAAATTGACACAGATCCAGCTCCTAACTCTTCCACCATTTACCATTTTCTAGGTAATGAAAAACGAAAATTAGTAAAACGTGAGGCAAAGTAAATATATTTTATTAGGAAAACCCTCAGTTTTGTTGAGCTAATACAGTGGCTTGAATGGTTGAACAATATTTAACACAGCAGAAAATTCAATAGATATATCAATACTAGTAGCTGAAAATTAACTAGCCACTATTTTATTTTTTTTAATGAACCAGAATAAGCCACCATTTTTGCCATTAGAGAAGTGCAATCATCTGAACATGAATTCTCAACAAAACTGTAATCATATGATTTACTGCATTGTGAAGCTAAATGTCAAAGAGGCAGGTGGACATCATCTAAAAATTGCTCAGGTCTCAGAACACAAGAGCTGATGCATACCAGTTCCTCATAAAAACATAACCAGTATAACTCTTTAGTTCTAAAGTATTTAGAAACAATTATTCAGAAAAAAAATCTAAAAATTTAGTACCTTGTTCATCATATTCCACTGGCCAACTCTTGGCAAGCAGTCCTTCTCTCTGCCAGTCTCGTTATATTTGAGCTGCATCAACAGAAATAAAAATATCAGAATGGAAATGTTACAACGAATTATGAGGTGCGTTAATCATCCACTTTGTTATGACAACAACAAACAGGAGTTGCTCGCACATAAGAATGAACAGAAAATTAAAAGGTGCTTCAAAAAAAAACATTTCTTCAATATTAGTGGGTTTCAACCTACCCGAGGAGCAGGTAAAATCCGTGCCTCAACTGAAGCCAAACGCTTACTGATCTTAATGCCAAACTCTTTAGCATAAGGATCCTCATGGTAAGAGTTATGATTCATCATCTGTTGGCATACAAAATTGGTTGTATTTTGCATAAGCATGTGAAGTCATAAGCAGAAAGAGAACCCCAAAATAACTGAAACGCCGGTAGGGGTTAGGCACTACCTGAATTATGTCACGCTCCCGATCATGTGGCCGCTGACATGTCTCCTCTAAAAGGGCTCTTATCTGACTCTGATTTAATCTCTTGGAATACCTCTGACCCTCCACTATTTTGCATACCTGAGTAAATTCAGTTTTTTTAAAAAGAATGCATTAGAAACACATTTTTCTACCGAAGGGGTCAAAACCATAGTGTATAGTTTTGGTACAAAAGAGCAAAAGGGGCAACTTCGGCCACTAAACTTACTTCCATTGGAAGATAATTTGGACGCTGCTGATTGCCAACCTGCAGGCAGGGGAGATAGGTATGCTGTATGGCAAAGCCATATGTCTCTTGAAAATGTTGTATGACAGACTTCACTGTGCCCCCTTGATCAACAGGGAAACTGCAACAACAACACATTTAGGGGGGGAAATGTAAACACGTCAGAGCATGAAGAAACAAGGGATGACAATACGTTAGCTCCCGAGTCGCCTGAGATGTTAAACCAGCTATTCGATACTTCCGCCGTATGTTACCACGGTGGGTAACTTCCACCTTCACTCCCCTTAAGGCCTTCTTGATCTAAAATTGTGGAAGGACAGGTAAAATTTATTCTCAAATTAAGTGAAGATAAAAAAACAAATATTGGCAGCTCAGATATGTAAGACAAAAATAAAACCACACAGATAATATTTAGTCAACTCGTAAAATGTAAGCTAAGCGTACCTTGACACGTTCAGCATCAGAGAGGGGCCTCGAGTGGATATCAGTATTTAAAAGCTGTGCAACAAAATCTATCACAGGTAATGGCTCAAAGAAAGCAGTAGCCGACATATCTGAAAAGGCAGAAAAAGTGGGAAATGAATTGAGTGAGAAGCATTCAAGAATCTGCTAATTTAGCAACATGAAAACTGGCACTGCATTAAGAAAGTTTAACATAACAGAACCATGTCTTGTGAATCTGAAAGAAAGATCAACTTGAAAACATGACATGACAGTTGACACCATATGTGCATGGCTTGTTTTATGATTTGCGCAAATTTATACGAGAACCTTAAGTTATGACTGCTTGTTTATGCATTTCCAAATCATTATTTGAGAGAATATGAGTAGTGATCATGCTTATTGGTTACAATTTAGCAACTATCATTTCCTTCACAATAATAAATTAGTCTCAAGAAGAATATATTTAATGACCAGAACTGCAAACGTTGGAGATGTTATGCTAATCGGAAGCTTATCTATCTTTTGGGTGGACTTTGGTTTGGGTGTTAGATACATGCATCCATGAGAGAGAGAAAGGTTTACCAATATTCAATGACAAGCCCATCTGAGTAGGACGAATGCTCTGGTAAAACCCGCGCCAGCTTTCTACTCCCTCACCAAGGGATCGCCTTCTCCCCAGGTCAGGAGAGAAAAAAGAACGACCAAATGGTGCATATCTGTGAAACAAGGGAGTGGAAAGCATCACTATACGATTCTCGCACATTTATCCTATTACCTGAAACCTAGAGTTTAATTTAATCACCTTGCTGTTGGCAGCTCCCGCAGGACAATATCGAGAACTTGCAAAGCCTCTTGAGGAGCCTCTGCCTGCCTTCCAGCAATAAATTGCTCAAGACGGCGGAGATCAGCTCTTGCAGCAAATTTAATCACGACCTTGTAAGTTTTCTCACGCCTAGAACATGAGAGAGATGATAAGAAATGTCAAACAAATATGCTCTTGCCTAGGTCGAGAAAACATGGCAACAAAAATGGGTCAATGATACCTCTCGACACCAGAACCATCATCTTCCTCAAGTAGAGTTAGGTGGAATTCTTTTGAAATGAATGGCAATGGGCCAGCTGTGTATAGGCTCTTTCTTCCATCATAGGCTGGAAGCCGCCCTCCCAAGTATGACATCTTGTGCAGCTTCACCAACTCTTCCATCACTGAACGGCTCCGAATCTGTGATGTAACGTCTGGGGTGATTGAAACCTGGTCGCATATACCGTGATGATTAGAAAAAAAAAATATTAGCTTATGCTATCAAAATTCAAGAGAATACTAAAAGGGATAGACCAACACACATCATACTGATGAAGATCCTTGTCAGGCAGTTCAGCAAAGAAGTGATTTGCCTTCACCAAACACTTGGTGCCAATACTTCCATTTCCTGGGCGGTGAGGAAACTTATATGAATTGTGCGACACTGGAAATGCTTGCACAATCTCTTGGCCAATACTGGATTCGTCCCGTACAGAAAAATCTTTCAGCTGATCCATCACTTCTACAGTAGAAGAGCGTGGTGACAGATCTGGAGAGCCTGCTTCTGGTGAGATGTTATCTAGTTCATGTGAAGTTTCCATTGCTTGGCGCAGCTCGGGAGCTATGGCGGATGGACCTGACCCGTGTCCATCTCTACCACTACCATAGTTTTGTGGTGGTTGCACTTCTCTGTAAGCCTGACCATGACCCAAATGCCCTGCAGCAGGCCGCCACTGCTGTGACATTGCTCCGCGAGGTTGAGACACAGAACCTTGTCCATGCTGGTAGTAGCCAGCCCCTCGACCACCTTGTGGAACCTGTTGATGGTAGGAACCACCACGGCCACGAAAGCCTCTTCCAGGATCTCTCCCACCACCGCCAGGCTCCGCAGCGTGTGAGCCCTCTCCAAACCCAGGCAGTCTTGGTCTCCAAGATCCCATGCCGGGGACAGTGAAACAATGAGGTCGAGAAAGTTGATGAGCTGCCAGGAGAGTAAAGGTAATTCTTAGAATCTGATCATAACTGTGAAAGTTACGCAAACAAGTGTAGCTTAAGAATTTCCAGGAAGCTAGCATGAATTGCAGAAATTTGGTTACGCTATGGAGGTTCATATAAAACTTCTTTGTTACTAGAACAGAAGAGATACCCTTACTGCGACTTTTTCATATATTTGCAAGGGTTCACATAAGTATCTTAACAGAGTCACTACCTGTAAGATCTAGCTTTAGATTAGATAACATAAGAGAACATAAAATTCAATAAACCTAGACAAGACGGAATTTTGTCTTTTGAGGACTTATAGAGGTGGTTACAATATATGAGTAATTAATAGGAGACTTAGGCATGAGAAGACTGGGAAGAACACAACACTGGGCAGACATGGAAACACCCTTCTGTTCTAGGAGTTGGAGATAGATCCAAAACAAACAAGACACGCTGATCAAGAACCACAGTTTTTAACTTTTTATAGTCCAAAGTCCAAAATGCATGCTAAATTAACCAGACGAAAAAAGGTAAATTAAACTACTTAACAACACAGAAGCTCTGTCATAATCATATCTTTCTTGTAGGAACAAAACCACAAATTGGTGCCAAGAAGGTATGGAGGAGAGAGAAACGAATCAAGAGAGGCTGGAATACCAGGAACAGAGAAATGCACCCCTACCCCTCAAAAGAAAGAATGTTGTAAGCTAAAGGTCGCGCCTTTTGCCCCCAAAGAAAACTCACAGATCGAAATTACATGGAAAGATTTGCAAGACACAAGAAAAGATAAAGGTAATGAAGATGTACCGAAGCCTAATCCATACATGCATCCATGGAAGTTGAAAGCATAAACACAGTAAGACATTAGAGAAGAAGGTAGGGAAACAAGATGACAACGGAAGCACGCGCGCGTGCATTGTTGTATAGACAAGGCCTGCTGTTGTGTATCAACGCCAAAACACATGGGGAACAAAATCGAGATTTAAATCCCAAGAACACAAGATTGATTCTCCAAGGAGAAAAAGGAACAGATGGGGGCATCAGGGAGAGGAAGAAATCGGAGCACGAACCCGCAGGTGATCACCTTGAGCAGATGGAGAAGAAGGTTGCAACAAGAGGAAGTAGAGCAGGGCCCTTCCTCCCTCCCTTGTTCTTTTCCTCCCTCCCTGTTCTCTATCAGTGGATCGGAGCAGAGGGAGTAGTGTCTGTGGTCTGATATGGAGAGATGAGCAGCGGTAGTATCAATGGGGAGGACAGTAGCAGCAGCGAGTGCACACTAGTTTCTTGCACACTGTGGGCCTCGGCAATCTCCTCTGTTCCCCTGGTGGTCTGCGTTGCTTTCTTGGTTGGTTGGTTGGCTGGTCTTGGAGGTGTATTATGTTGGTTTGTGGAACATGTAGGATATTATTTACACAGAGAACATGTAGGAAATTTGTACAGTGTCTTGTTTTTACAAAAGGCAATCAATAGTGCACAAATGCATGCTGACTTTATGTATGCAAAAATCTCTACCAACATCACAGAAATATCAGTCTTCTCAGTTTTATTCTTGGCGTGGTTGCACTATTGTCTAGTTCTCATAACCCCTTCCATTTTTTGTTGAAAAATTTTAGTGCAAATTTGATTCAAAAGTTTCATTCTTTGCAGTGTTTAGTTCCAAAAAGTACTTTTTACTTTTTATTCATCCCCCCTCACGAAACATGCTTCCCTAAAAAAAAGTATTTTTTTCCTCTTAAAAACTAAACACCGTAATTTGGCAACTAAAAATGTACTATCAGTTAAGCGCTCCCATGGACTGTACTAAACACCACCAACTTTGGCAACTGAACACCAATTTACTACAGTTAAGCCCTCCCATGGACAGTACTGTGACTGTGCGCCAACCAAAGCAAGTCTGACTGGAGCGGACCGGTTCATGACCAAGGAAGGAGTCGGGGACCGGAGACCAAGCTGCCTCCAATTATTAGACCATCTCCCCATCCCTAGTGGTGGACTGGTGGACCGGCTCAACGCAACAGTGGTTCAGTACTGTTCCTCACTGGCAGTGGGCCCCTTCAAGTACCACTACAGGACAGGACTACACCAGTCAGCTCTGTGCCTCTGTAATCTGCCCTGCTGCTATCGATATGCATGCAGCTTTGAACGTTCTAGCTGAGATGCTAGATAGAAATGAATATCATTTTTTAACGAATAACAGGCGTGCATATTGTTTCTTACCTCTCGGAAGCAGCTTCTATTAACAGATTGCCAATGCAGCAGGTCGATAGGCCTTAAGGCTCCGTTTAGTTCCCACAAAAATGCATTGTTCATCCAACTTTTCACTATTCATCCCATCCCTTCTACTCACAGAACACTATTCATCTACAGTGTTTTTTTGATGAACAGTGTATTTTTGAGGAATCTTTCCCCATTCTAAACGCAACTTAAAGCATTTGAAGGTCCACGAGTCCACGACACGGCAGGAGCCCCCGGAAATGCAGCAGCTCACCGCAGGCCGAATCCATCTCCTTCAATTCTTTCTTTCATTCGTCACTTGCAATCTCCAATCAATGCTATCATCATTTCCTTTATTTTATCAGAGCATGCAACAAAGGCCCTGGATCAGAAATTGAGGATCATCAGTCTTGAGCCATGCCTCACACCGTACGTACATGCAAGGCGAGGCAGCTGCAGAGTCTGCCTCTCATCAGCCAGCCATTCAGCCATGTGGCCGTGACAGACACAGTACTGAGTACACAGTGAACATATAGAGGCGCCGCACACCTCCCACCAATTCCATGCCGCCTTCGCTCTTCCGTTGCGTGCATGGGCGAAAGACAAACTAACCGATCCTATTGCATCACAACAGATTGCATGGCATGCCTCGGCTGACTGAACAGCTAGTAGCTCTGACTGCAGAAAAAGAAGCAAGCAAATACATTTAAGCCATGTTCAGATTTTCCAACTTTTCACTATTTATTTTAACTTTTCACTATTCATTCTCAATTTTCACTATTTATCCCTCACAAAATACGCTTCCCAGTAAATGCTACAGTGTTTTTTCTGATGCTACAGTGTTTTTCCTACAATCTAAACACACCATTACAAAGTGTTTTTACCCGTCAGATAGTTAACCATGAACCATATCATCGACTCTTACAGCTCCGTGACTGAATTTGATCGAACCAACCAAAATCACGCCGAGAGGCCACCTGAAAGCTCGTAAGTAATCGGAGTGCAAACGACAAGCTAACTGCAAAGTCTGAGATATGAACTAAAAGAGAGAAGCTCCACTGGTCTTCAGTTAATGCCTGACATATGATATTTTCACCTCTCGGACCACCACTGTACTTGGGTATTCGGCATTCAAAGCCATGATTCTCCAGGCATGAGCTTCTAAAAATGTAAGAGATCCAGAATTACTGTCTCTTTTCTTCTTCTATCATTTTGACTTAAGGTTACCTTATGGCATTTTTTTGCAGCAACAAGATGCAATCAACTCAACTCAAGATTCTTTAATATTGTTCTCTAAAAAACGATTGGCATTGGAACACAGCAAGCCCTATACAAGTTTGTTTATGGGATCCTTTTCGTTATGTTATCTCCTATGGCCATGCCAGTCAAAACCATTATATTTAGGGGGTGTTGGGCTCCAACTGGACGTTTAGAGACCAATTAAAAGTAAACAACCATACCAATGTAGCGAAAAGGAGTTTACCTCTGACCAGCCTTTTCTGCAGCTTTTGAACAAATGTCTGCAAAGCCATGAAGTCAGAATCAGAGACCACTAGAGTCTATCATTTGTGTAGCACGTGACAAGAGGCAGATGGATTCACGGACCACTTGTGCAAGCATATCTCATTACCTGGCCCACATATCGTATCACAAATAAACGAAATCCGATTATTAATCCAGACCAGGTGATGTAGCCTGTGTCCCACTAGGTAACAATAACATAGAAAGGGGAAGAAGAAACAACAAAAAAAGTGGGATAGGGCGACGAAAAAATCTAGCCATGATTGGACCTGCTGTCAAAGATCCTGGTCATCATCACGACATCAAAACCTGTTTTGATGCATCATATGTGCAGCCATAATAAAGAGGGGATCAAACTTGATTGCTTTAACACCAAAACCCGTCAGTTGGAGCAGCTTTTGTTTCCATTTTAATAACTACTGTAGTGATTCAGTCTTGATATCGTTGTCTTCCTGAATTTAAATCCGAATAACAGCCAAGCATTTTCTAGATTGAATGTTGATGAATCGATCTTCATGTTTCTGAAATATCATTTGTAGCTCATGCACTATCTAAAGCCATCGACAGGATAAACTACGATTGCAAAAGGAAGGATGAAGGGAAGAAAAAGGCACCAACAATTTGTAATGACCAAAGTGCTAACTGAGCTGGCAGTCTGGCACATGCTATTCGTGTAATTTGAACTCCTATGACCTTCATTAACATTCTATCAAGAGAAGAAAGGGAGAAAGAAGCGATACTGATATGGGCTTGTGGGGATGGGCCATTAGGCCACTGGAGGCTTTAGGATGATGGGCCTGCTTGAGCCGCACTTGCTGCATTTGCATTTCCCAGCCGAAACCATTTCTCTCCTGCACTGCAAGGAAAGCTGTTAGCTTAGCAAATGTCTTATGTGTTCTCCATCTAGTTATTTGTGATGGGCACGGACAATCTTTCTCACCAGCCTGTGTTTATAATTGACCAAAACATGACTTTTTTTGTGTCCTTGGTTGACCACTCCTGTGGACTCGCGCAATCATGCACCTCGATCCTCGACTTGACATCTCCAGTTGGAGAGACCAACACAATGACATGAGCTGCCTGCAAGGAAACCCATTTGATTCATCAAAATGCAAAATTTAGATTCTTTGCTTTTCCCTCCTTGTATTGGTCAGCTGATTTACACAGATAGAAACCAGGCAGTACGTGCAGACACTGTACTAGGATAGGTGTTTTTTTCCCTTGTACTTGTAGTTATTATTGCTTTCTTATAGTAAAAATTTGGTGAATCTTTTGCCGTCCTTTGAAAAACAAAAAGTAACACAGCACATCCAGCAGAGCTAGTCCTGTATGCGAACCCGTGCCTGAAGACAATAACAATAATAATTCCATATGTAGCCGGTGGAACTAAGCAAGCAATCCAGTCAATATATAGCAAAGCTAATCAGGAAAAAAAAAATTAAAGAGGCAGCAGGTGCCCCTACTGTTTATGTATATTAAAAAGAGAACAAGGTTCAATATATAGCAAAGCTAATCAGGAAATTGAAGGGAGCAGGAAGTCTACATGACTAGTCCACCTCATCGTCGCATATATAAACATATGCATTGTACTTGGATAGCTCCGGATCCTAGGGTCTACCACAGGTCAAAGCCAAGCCAACCAAAACCCCAAATCCGACACGTTTTCTGTTACTGCGAAGCACCATTATATTGTTTTGTTTGTTTATCTTTCTTTCTCCACCACACAAGTGCAGCAAGTGCATGTAATGCTTGTGCACCTCACACGCACCAAGTGAGGAGAGACGACCTTTCTGTTGCTAGCTAGCCTAGCCAGCTACAACGTGCTCTTACCAAACTTCCATCCACATATATAAGTACAGTTATGTATATTATTAGGCAGCGGGATTATATTTTAAAAAAAAAACGCAAAAGATGCCAAGGATGAACAAGAAATGTTCCTATTCATATGATGCTACAGGACCTTTTCAGCTTACAGCATGCATAGCAATATAGCATATGCTTGCTGGTAATGTCACATCATGTAAAAGGAGCTAGGTAGCGGTCTTTGGTGACATGTTTAGATTGCAGATTTTTACTATTCCTCCCATCACATCCATCACATCATTTCCCATCCTTTTCTCACTATTCATTGCTACAGTACATATCTGATACAGTAAATCTCCCACAATCTCCACCAACTAAACACCCCCTCAGATAGATGCGCAATTGTGGCTTGTGGGAAAGCAGCACACATGAGTACGGGTGGTGCCGTCCAAAGGAAAATTTACCAAAAGGAAGCTAGCTAGCAGTGCAGTAAGACTCAGAAACACTACTTCCTCTGTCCCAAAATATAAGCATTTCTAGGTTTGGTCAAAGTCAATAGTTTCGATTTTGACTATGAATAATAATAAAAAATCGTAATGTTTGATCATCTATAAAGTATGTAATTAGATTCATCATGAAACTAACTATCATAATATGTAACTCTTTATGTTTAAAACAAACTATTTTTGTATATATTTATAGTCAAAGTTGATAAATGTTGACTTTGACCAAACTCAGAAATGTTTATATTTTGGGACGGAGGTAGTAAAACAGCACCACATATAAAGACCAAAACCATCAGAGCTAGCGGTAAAACCAGAGCAGACCATACGCATATAGTATATTACTGGGTTCTTCAGTTACCTGTATTGCCGGCCTGAATGAAATGAAAAGGTGCCGAGAGAGAGGCATTGGTAGCCAGGAATTGCATGCCATGTCAGCGCGTGGGGCCCACCACCACGTCGGACGGGAGCAGGCAGGGTGAATCCCGAGCTTTCTAGGTGTCACCACTCAGCGGGCTCCGAGGCAGCGCTCGCATGTGATAAGCTTATCTAGCCGATTGCCGGCTGGCTGGCCCTTCTCCCCTCCACGTCTCTCTCTTTCTTCCCTGCCTAGTCTGATCTGATGGCGCCAACGATCCTCCATCCATCCAGAGCATCCTACACACACACACACACACATGTGAGCAGCCCTGGCATGTCAAAAGTGCATATGCCTGTCATGCATGACAATACACAGTTAACAGTACAAGTACTATAGTGTAGCCTCTTTGCTTGCATTGACGGCTATTTGATTGCAAATGCATGTAGCATACGCCATCAAGCACACAACACAACTAGGAGGAGCCGAGGAGGAGAGCAACGGAGCACAAGTCAGTCAGGCAGGCGAGTGGCGATAAGAGGTGAGTGGCCGAACGAAGAAGAAGCTGTTTGACTGTATACAGCAGGCAGGCCACTGGCTGGTAGTGCGGCCAGCACCAAACGTGCGTCTGCAACGTCCTGCCTCCCCCCCCCCCCCCCCTCTTCCTCCTTGCAGACGGGATGAACTGAATGAATTCGTCTTGCAGGGGGATCGGAGGACCTGCCAGTCTCGCCTTGTACAAGGTAACAGCAGACATCGTCATATGGCCATCATCCTCGTGCGCGCGGCGTCGCCGGGCCTCTCCGACGCCGCCGCCACCGGCGGCCACCATGGGCATGGGAGCCTCCAGCTCTGCTCCTCCCTGCAGCAGCAGCAGGTAAGCTACAAGAGGAGGCCGGTGCGCCGCTGGATGCTGTGCTCGCTGAGGTACGCGTGCCTCGGCCTCGACCCGGCGGAGGTTGGCCGGACCTCCGCCGTGTACTCCAGCCTGGCCGTCAACCCGGCGGGTGAGGCCGTCGTCTCGTCCGAGCAGAAGGTGTACGACGTCGTGCTCAAGCAGGCCGCATTGCTCAAGCGCCAGCTGCGCACGCCGCTCGTGGGCGTCAGGCGCCAGGACCTCGACATGCCGCGCAACGGCCTCAGGGAGGCCTACAATCGCTGCGGAGAGATCTGCGAGGAGTACGCCAAGACGTTCTACCTCGGTAATAATATATATACACACCACGTAGCTAGCTAGCAATATCAACAATTCCCCTTTCATCACACATGATTCTGTTCATGGTGTCAGCCATTTGATTCTTGAAACATATATATGGCATTCAGGTACTATGTTGATGACAGAGGAGCGGCGCCGCGCCATATGGGCCATTTACGGTATATATATTATATCTCCACGGTTCCATTGCCTCTCCCTAAGCTAGTATCAGTATCACTCAGTAAATTTCAGCGCTGTCACTGCAACTGGAGGTACTAGCTAGTTTATTTCTCCCTAGTCAGTATCATCTAGTAAATGTGCCTAAAAAAATCTGCATGCACCATGTGCTGCTGTTGTAAAAGAAAAACAAAGGAGACGCTTTTAACAGCAGATTCCAAGCTCTCGGTGGGAATTATTATTGAAAAAGAAGCATTGTTGACTTCCACCAAGTGTATTCGTGGATCCATATACAGAGAGAGTCAATGACGAATAAAGGTCGTCTAATGTACCACTTTTTATAGCAGTATCTGTGGAAGCACTAAAATAGGCTTTCGGTAGGCTGAAATGTTTCTAAATATAATGGCTTCATGTATACTTTAATTAGGACCATCTGGAAAGTTATGAGTACATGTTCTTCACGCTCCAGACTACCTTGGGGATATGAATCTGAACTACTGCCGATTTTAAATGACCTGCTTCAGGTATGACTTGGGAAATCTGATGTGTAGTGTTATGCAGTGTGGTGTAGGAGGACAGATGAGCTCGTAGATGGGCCAAACGCCAACTACATTACGCCAACAGCTTTGGACCGGTGGGAGAAGAGACTTGAAGATCTATTCGAGGGACGCCCTTACGATATGCTTGATGCTGCTCTTTCTGACACCATCTCAAGGTTCCCCATTGACATTCAGGTAGTAGCTGGTGTCACTGCTAGACACAAGTTGTTTCTATTCCTAATTATCATTAGACTCCCTTAGGCCTCACAATTTTTGTTCGAGATGACTAGACCTACCAAGTTGAAAAGAAGTAAAGAACAAAACCATACAGATTTTTCCGCCTTTAGTCTCTGATGCTATAATTAAGTTCAATGAACCTTGCACATACTATAGTCGTCCAGGTTAGTAAAACGAACAGGAGAGTCATTGGGTCAAAGGTGTTTACCTAAAGGTGGAATTATCAGATACTTTAGAATGAACTGTGGCACTCAATCATATTTAACTGTATGGCCTTGGTAATTTGAATAAGTTGATCTACCTTTTCTTTCATAAATGCTATAATTTGGAGATATAATGATTTAGAAGGAAATGTTCAGAAGAGAAGTCCAAGTAATAAGACCTGAAAAGTGATTAAAGTGGTTTGACAAATGCAACTATGTTGTGCATACCAACATTCTAGCATCACTAACTCTTACGCATTGCAAATATGTGGCAGCCCTTCAGGGACATGATTGAAGGGATGCGGAGCGACCTTAGAAAGGCGAGATACCAGAACTTTGACGAGCTCTACATGTACTGCTACTATGTTGCCGGAACAGTGGGATTAATGAGTGTACCTGTGATGGGCATCGCGCCTGAGTCTAAGGCAACAACGGAGAGTGTGTACAGTGCTGCACTGGCTCTGGGAATTGCAAACCAGCTCACAAATATACTGCGGGATGTAGGAGAGGAGTAAGTGACTATTTCCTCAAAAGGTTAGGTTCTTCCTAGGAAGGACCATCCATCGGCATGAGCAAATAAAAATAGCAAAGGCGCTCTAAACATTTACGCTGTGGATTTCATGTTTTTTTTTTCATTTTCTAGTGCTAGAAGAGGAAGGGTATATCTACCACAAGATGAGCTGGCACAGGCAGGGCTGTCTGATGAGGACATCTTCAATGGTGTCGTGACAAACCGATGGAGAAATTTCATGAAACAGCAGATCAAGAGGGCGAGGATGTTTTTTGAGGAGGCAGAGAGAGGGGTGACTGAGCTCTCACAGGCTAGCAGATGGCCGGTAATTAACCAGTTGAAGGAGCCATTCTTGCATTGCTTCGTCTTCTTCTTCAGCATATTGACGAAAACGGTTTCCTTGTTCCATTGCAGGTATGGGCGTCCCTGCTGTTGTACCGGCAAATCCTGGATGAGATCGAAGCAAATGACTATAACAACTTCACAAAGAGGGCCTATGTCAGTAAAGGGAAGAAATTGCTAGCCCTTCCTGTTGCATATGGGAAGTCACTACTGCTGCCGTGTTCGCTGAGGAATAGCCAGACCTAGGCGCAAAGTGAAGCGAAAAAGCAATACATGGTGCATGCTGATCAGGTTAGGCTAGATAGAAGAAATAGAGCGAGCAATGTATGTCGCGGTGGAGTTATTGTTGGATCAGGTGTAACATATGAAAGTCTCATGTTGGGGGCAGGCAGGCACAGATAAAAGCAGCGCAACCAACCTATAATCAACTTAACTAGATGGATATATGGAAAGCTTGAATGGATGTATATCCGCCCGCCCCTTATTAGGAGCATACTCCACATGCATACATTACTGTATATGCCTCTCTCAATGCAAGGAAGGAACCAACAACATGTACGTATACTGTTTTCTTCTTTCTTGTCCCAACCAGAGTTGGGGGGAACAAAAGTAAATGGAAATGGATCATATAGGAAGCTTACATTACTTGGCATATCAGTGGGCACTCTGGTGGTTACTTGACATCTATCTACATACTAAATGGTTGCAATGATTGTATCAGTGTAATTCAAGGAATATGTCGACAGTAGCTGGGAGGAGGGACAAACAGACCGACCTCGGCTCCATGGCGCCGGAGCGCCGTAACTGCAACTGCCTCCGAGGAATGCGGTTTCGCCGGCAAGGCAACTCCCTCCTCCGCCGCCGCCGGCGCCGCCGCCACCGCCCGTGCAGGTGCCGAGGGCAAACTGCAGGGCAAGGAAGACATGGGCCTTGATGGGCTCTCTAGTCAAAATTGGGCTGTCCTGAAGATGGTTCGCAGGCCTCTCTCTCTCTCTCTCTCTCTCTCTCTCTCTCTCTCTCTGGCTGGCTGGCCTCTTCTTTTTTTGAGAACAATTAATTTCTTCTTTTTGGTGAAAGACGACTTGAGGCGAGGGGATGGATGGGCACGCACCAAGTTCGGATCTGCATGCATGCGGTTCCGGCTGGCTGAGTCCCCTTGTTTGTAAGGGAACGTAACAACAACCACCTTGCTCTCTGGATCCTGTTTTCTTTCAACAGAAACAGATCGATCGATCGATTAGAGGCGAGGCGAGCTCGCATTGCAATCCCAACAACCTTGTGCTAGCACAGAGAGAGAGAGAGAGAGGGAGAGAGAGAGGAAGGAAGGAAGGAAGGAAGGAAGGCATGCAAGGCGCGGTTTGGGTGGCCATCGCGGCCGCCATCGGCAACCTTCTTCAGGGTTGGGACAACGCCACCATCGCCGGCGCCGTCCTGTACATCAAGCGCGAGTTCCACCTGGAGACCCAACCCGCGGTGGAGGGCCTCGTGGTGGCCACGTCGCTCATCGGCGCCACCATCATCACCACCTTCTCGGGCCCCGTCTCCGACCAGCTCGGCCGCCGCCCCATGCTCATCGCCTCCTCCCTCCTCTACTTCGCCGGGGGGCTCATCATGCTGTGGTCCCCCAACGTGCTGGTCCTCCTCCTCGCCCGCCTCGTGGACGGCTTCGGCGTTGGCCTCGCCGTCACCCTCGTCCCCGTCTACATCTCCGAGACGGCGCCGCCCGAGATCCGGGGGCTCCTCAACACGCTGCCCCAGTTCACCGGCTCCTTCGGCATGTTCTTCTCCTACTGTATGATTTTCTACATGACCCTCGCGCCGGCGCCCAGCTGGCGGTTCATGCTCGGCGTCCTCTCGCTGCCGTCGCTCGCCTACCTGGCCCTCACCGTGCTCTACCTGCCCGAGTCGCCGCGGTGGCTCGTCAGCAAGGGGCGCATGAAGGAGGCCAGGGAGATCCTCCGGATGCTGCGCGGCCGCGACGACGTCACCGGCGAGATGGCGCTGCTCGTGGAGGGCCTCGGCAGCGGCGGCGACACGGTCATCGAGGAGTACGTGCTGGGCCCGGCCGCCGCCGGCGATCGGGAGGACGAGGAGCACGACACGCGGGACCAGGTGACGCTGTACGGGCCGGAGCAGGGCCTGTCGTGGGTGGCGCAGCAGGTGCAGGGCGCCAGGAGCAGCGTGCTCGGCAGCGCCGTCGAGCTGGCGTCGCGGCAGGGCAGCATGTACGAGCAGATGAAGGACCCCGTCGTCACGCTGCTCGAGAGCGTCCACGAGATCAAGATGCCCGACGCCGGCGCCGGTGGAAGCGCCAGGGGCAGCACGCTCTTCCCCAACCTCGGCAGCATGCTCAGCGTCGCCGAGCGCCCCGGAGACTGGGACGAGGAGAACATGATGATGCCGCCCAACGACGATCTCGACGACGAGGACGAGGAGGAGTACCTCTCCGACGACGAGGACGCCGCCGCCGCCGGTGGAGGTGCTCTCAAGGCGCCGCTGCTGTCTCGACAGAGCACCGACGTGGAGGCCGGCAGCAAGCAGGAGGGCGGCAGCAGCTCCATGCAGAGGTACAGCAGCATGACGGCCGGGGAGACGGCGAGCACCATGGGCATCGGCGGCGGATGGCAGCTGGCGTGGAAGTGGACGGAGAAGGCGGGCCCCGACGGCGTCAGGCGCGGCGCCGTCAAGAGGATGTACCTGCACGAGGAAGGCGGCGAGGGGGGCCCTGCGTCAGGTGGCGGCGGGGAGTACGTGCACGCGTCCGCCCTCGTCAGCCGCTCCATGCTCTACACCAAGGGCGTCATGATCGGCCAGAGCCCCACCCCGGCCTTCGAGAACCCGCCCGAGACGGTGGCAAACAAGGCGGCGGCGGCGTCCGGCCCACGCTGGCGCGAGCTGCTCGAGCCCGGAGTGCGCCGCGCGCTCCTGTGCGGCGTCCTCATCCAGCTGCTGCAGCAGGTACCGGCCATCTTTTGTGTGTGTGTGTGTGTGTGTGTGTGTGTGTGTGTGTGTGTGTGTGTGTGTAACATATATGATGCATTGACGACGACACACAACGATGATGTGCACGCAGTTCTCGGGCATCAACGGCGTTCTGTACTACACGCCCCAGATCCTGGACCAGGCGGGCGTGAGCGTGCTGCTGGCGAGCCTGGGCCTGAGCGCCGACTCCACCTCCATCCTCATCAGCGGCCTCACCACGCTGCTGATGCTCCCCAGCATCGGCGTGGCGATGCGCCTCATGGACGTGTCGGGGCGGCGCAGCCTGCTGCTCTGGACCATCCCGGTGCTCATCGCCTCGCTGCTGGTGCTCATCGTCTCCAACGTCGTGCCCATGGCCACCACGCTGCACGCAGCGCTCTCCACCGGCAGCGTCATCGTCTACTTCTGCTGCTTCGTGATGGGGTTCGGCCCCATCCCGAACATCCTCTGCGCCGAGATCTTCCCCACGCGCGTCAGGGGGCTCTGCATCGCCATCTGCTCGCTCACCTTCTGGCTGGGCGACATCGCCGTCACCTACTCGCTGCCCGTGATGCTCAGCTCCGTCGGCCTCGCGGGGGTCTTCGGCTTCTACGCCGTCGTCTGCTGCATCGCGCTCGTCTTCGTCTACATGAAGGTGCCCGAGACCAAGGGCTTCCCGCTCGAGGTCATCATCGAGTTCTTCAACATCGGCGCAAAGGCCCTGCCCTCCTCCTCGCCGGCGGACGCCCACCACCAGCAGTCACCCCAGGCGCAGGCATAATCACCTGGTTATTCATTCCATCCATGCATGGACTATCTATCTGTCGCAATAAGTCAACCTACAGTAGATGGCCATTTTTGTACGTATAATCCGAACTCCATCCGGTCCGGTCCGGTCCGGTCCGTAGGAATTTAATTATTAGTAGGAGGAAACTCACTTGAGAGTTTCTCGCTCGATCCTCTTGTCCAATTTTGGAGCTCAGCCCTACTAGTCGATTATTATTTATCATTCCCAAAATTAAGAGGCGTTGGCTAAAACCGATGGATGTTGATGTTCATATTCTTTGTTAGCACGTTTACTGGCCATTCATTGAGTTCTTTCTTAAATATGCTTTGTAATTCTAACTGATGTCATCTTCATTGGATTGATTTTTTTCCTTGGTCACCGTGATTGGATTGAGCTCCTTCTATTTTTGTGAGGTGTCCCTCCGTGCCATTTTCTTTAGTGTGCACAAGCTTATTATTAGCCTCTCCAGGAAATTGCAAAAGATCAGCTGGTCGGGGCAAATCCATTGTCATCGATGCATGTGTGCCAAATAAAGACGATGTTTCTTTCTAGGAAGAGAAGGGAAAAAGGCACCTTGTGTTGATGGACGTGTCCTAGCAGCCATCGGATGGAGGAATGAAGGAATCCAACTGCATGCATGCAGGCAGGCAGGCAGGCAGGTGATATTCATCAATGGCTTGGCTTTTTCCACCACCTCGCACTAGCACTGCTTTTGCTGAAATGGAAGAGGAAGGGAACGAAATGGAGGCATCGATGCCGGACGAAAAGCTTTTTCTTCATTGCTTGCTCATGTTTTGTTTTGTGTGGAATGCAACATAATGCAGAGTCAGTCACTTGTTTCCATGTGGGATGACAAGCAAGCAAGCGACAAATGATGCTGTGGGTGCTGCAAGCGAGAATAAGAATCGAGCAATCAAAAGCTAGCAGATGAACAAATGCCATGTTTAGTTGCAAAAGATCTTTTCAACTTTCCTATTCATCTCTCTCAAAAAACATGTTTTCCAGAAAAATTTTCGTTCAACTTCCTTCAACTTTCCTATTCATCCCTCTCACAAAACACGCTTCCAAAAAAAGTTCTTTTCTCCTCCAATCAACTAAACACCACCAAAGCCTTCCGATAGATGTGTACTTGCTTGCTCCTTTGTTTCGACTACATGATGCATGCATGCCTTGACTGAAGACACAAAGAAAAGTTGATTCCTTTCACACCATATATAAACCCAATAAAAACCATGGTCAATCATCGGAGGGAGCATCTATCTTGAGAATCGCATTTGCATCCCCTTTTCTTTGGAAAAGGAAAAAAGAATCACATTTCCATGGTACATGCGTCTGCCTCATCAGCGTCCTGCTTGACTTGGATCAAAAAAATTCTGCTTTGTATATATTGATTTCACTTACAAAAGCATGGTTGAGTAGTTACATACCACGAATTTTACCTACCTAGCAACTAACAACCTACTAGCCAAGTAAATTTTTACATGCATGCATCGATCATCCTATTCTTATATCATGCATACCAGTAGTAGTGACCAGTGATTTCACTTACAAAAGCATGGTTGCGTCAAGGCAGGAAGGTGTGTGCATCCCGGGCAGGAGGAGCAGGGGGCACCTGGTGGCCGCAGGTCCCGCACGCGACGAGCGGCGGCGGCTCCTGCGTGGCGGCGGAGGCGACGATGGCGGCGCGGCATGAGGGGCAGGTGGCGCGCGTCCGCAGCCAGGCGTCGACGCAGGCGACGTGGAAGGCGTGGGCGCAGCGCGGGAGCACGCGCAGCGCCTCACCGTCGGCGAATTCGGCCAGGCAGATGGCGCACTCCTCCCCGTGGGCGGCGGCGGCGGCGAAGGCGACGGTGGGCAGCGCGTCGATGGCCTTCTTCTTGAGGCCCCTGACCCTGCTGCTGGGCGGCGGCGGGGGATTCTGGTGCTGTTGTCGGCGGCGGCAGGCGCAGCGGGAGACGAGGGCGAGGCCGAGCACGCAGATGAGCGCGCACAGGAAGGACGCCAGGATCACAACCATGTCCGAGTCCACCGACATCTGCTGCTCCTCCTCCGGTGGTGCTACTGCTGCTGCTGCTGCCGCTGCCGGGGAAGAAGCGGCTGCGTGGAGGAGGGCGCGCATGGTGCTGCTGGCTGCTCTCCCTGCTTGCTTGCTGCTACAGGAGAGGTGAGGATTGGAAACCAGAGGAGGATGAGGCCGGATTGAGGTGCATAACTTGGACCTGCAAGATTGCTTTGTCGTTATGGAATGGAATGGATGGATGCCATGCCAGCATGCAGCTGACTTTTATACACAGAACCAAGATGTCTGCGTGCGTGGTGGGCCCACGAGGAAGGAGGTCGTGCCATTTGAGCTACTCTCGTGTCGTGGCGCCACACGGCGGATACAGGCCTTACCTATAATATACCGGCCACTCGTCGTATTATTTTCTTTGTACATGTTTTTTTTGTTTATATATAATCATTATTACGTACTATAAGGTTTAGTAGTCGGCTTGCCTTTCCCTTTCCGTGCTACTACGTGGAAAAGGAATCTTGTTACGATTACTAGTGGTAGATACTGTATACTTTCACTGTACGACAAATTAAAGTTGCACGGCTAGGTTCGGCATTCACATCTCTGTACATAGTAGCATGTCCAATCGTGGATAGGAGGATAAAGAGCTTCAATTTTATCTGCAGCTTAATTTTTAGATTTAGTTCCAAACACCTTGCGTTCGCAGGAAATGTTTACAGTACAAGCCACTAGCTAGGTATGGCCGCGGCGCGAGCAACCAAACGTAATGATCAAACTTCTGATCGATGATGTATTGGTAACTTCTGATCAAGCCACGAGAGAGAGAGAGAGAGAATAGAGGACGATGACATATACATACGGCACGAAAATGATCATATGAATATATAATGCTTCCAACTATTGTAACGATATATGGAAAATCAAAATTAACAAGCACCATGATATATGGGTACATGATTTAGTCAGATTTGCATGAACAGGTAACCGCCCGGCAAAGTAGACAGATCGGGCATAGGAGAAGGAAGTACTTGGGGAATCGGGCACATGATAGGGACAAACTTTGGCAACCATGCGAGATATAGGCGATTGGATAGTCGCTAGCCAGTGTCTTTGTTGGAAATGGCCTGATATAGCAAACATCTAAGTAGATTATTATTAAACTTTAGCTTTTAGCCGCTAGTATTGTCTATTTCCACCTGTAAACGCGTGCAACTACAACCAGCTTTGTTGACTCACACTTTATTGACTCATGCATAACGCAGGCACACGACAGACCGACCGAGATCCACGTAAACTCTTTTCTTATCAAAACAGGCAGTCCCTAGTAGCTCTTAACGGGGTATTATATTATTTCCACACCTAATGTGGATAAATTTGACAATACCTATGACACTAGCTAGTGTTACAAATATCTGTGTTATTAGCCTAAACACTAAATAGCCGGTCACCTATTGTTTAACCCTTTATTCGGATTAAAAGACTATTTAAACAAATTAAACTGCTATTAAATAAGATAAATGGTTGATTAAACGAACACGCTATCCAGTGTGTAGCGTATATATACGCTATACGCTAAACAGCCATATAGACGAAGAGCAATGAAGATATAGCTAGGATGCATTCTTCATCATTAAATCGGTCTCATTTTTTTTAAAAAAAAATAGAAAATGAATTGTTGCTACGTTGGCATTATATTAATTTATAAGCTTTTATATATGGATCGCTGAGTCGTCAGCGCTCTTATTTGTAACGAAATAATATTCGATCGAGATTTGCCTCTAGCTAATGGACAATGTGGCGTACCTTCAGACGTGGTATGAATCACGCAGCCCAGCTGCTAGCATGGCCAAAGCTGACTTGTGCCTTATTGACCGTACGTGGAACGGAGAAATTGAAGTGAGAACATCCCTCCGGTCCGGTCTTTAGACGTACGTTCTAAAAGTTGGTATATATGTAGTAGTGGTAGGCTAGCTGAATATTCCGTTCCTGTCGCCTCATGCTTTTCCCACTAGTGGTAGCTTTGGTACGTCTCGATGATCTGCCTGCTTGATCGAGTTGTTGATTGATGATCGAGCTAGCTGCCGAACCGCTAGCTCCTTATTAGCTTCACACGTACTGATGCTGTCAGTCACTTTTGCTACCCACCACTTTCACTTTGTGGCTACGTACCTTTCTCTGCATGCCGTGTTCATTCATTTTCTAGCGCTGAATAGACGCACCTCAGATCGATGATCTTTTGACTAACATAACAGTTGCCCCATCATCTTGCTTCATACTCCAGTACCTACCGCATACTCATAATCAGGTTCCTGTGTACTCCCTTAAATATATTTATGATCACATAGAACTCCTCTATAGTCCTGATTGGGGAGACTTTTTCGTACTAACCAGCGAACCGGAGCTGCCCAACCAGGACTATAGAGGAACCCTCTAATCCCAGGTGGGAGACCTGGGACCAAATATGTTTTTTTTTTTAAAAAAATCAACCCCACCTTCTGCTCCCCGCCCCTGCACCTCCAATTCCAAATAAAAAAGAGATCAAGATGAAGAGCATGATAAAAAAACAACCAACACTTCACATGTTGAACCAAGAAATTTCCTCATCTCACATTGTCTTTTCTTCTCCGTAAGTAGGTTGAGTTAGATTATTATGAGCTGGTTGGTATGGCTTTATTTGTTGGAGGCCTGATGACTGCAAGAACGAAGGCGATTGCTATGAGCACGTCGACCCCGGCCTCTCTCTCCTCCAGACTGACTATGTAGCAGTGTTAAGTCTAGTAGTCTCCCTCCTCTTTAGCTCATCTCCTCCATCGGAATGGATCTTATCAAGAAAGTGGTGTTCTTGTGTTCGCTTTCGTTCACACAAAAAACGTCCATCGGTTTGCTTATTACATCCCAATGTAACCAGCAACTGTAGTAGTAGGTAGCCATGGACCGACCATGCATGGTTGGTGTGGTTTGGCACGAAGCAAAGTGTGACTCTGTGTAAAGAAGGAAAGGCAGGCAGCTAAAGCGTCGTGTCCTACGGTACAGTATGTATATGCTGCTGATTTGGTGCTAGACCACATGCAATGCACATACGTCCTGCTTGCTGATTCAGCATGGCATTCCTTTTATTTCCCTTTGCCCTCATCGCACCTGCTGCAACTGCACATACAGTATATACAAATCTAGACTTACGTGATGATTAGTGATGGCCTATATTACTATGGCCTGGCCTTGCTCCCATGTATGCAATGCATCGTCTAGAGCGATCGAGCGAGTGAGGTTCTTCTCGTCTTCTTTTGAGTCGTAGTACGTCTTGGATTGGATGTCTTTATAGAGGAAGTAAGCTTTATTAAGCTGGTCCTGGCCTGGGTGGGTGGCTGCTCTAGTTAACTTTTCCTCCACTTCAATTACATATTTCAGATCAGCTCACCACCCCATTCACTGTCACTATATCAGTATAGTCGTACGCCGCATGTATAGGTTATAGCTAGAGAACAAGAGATAGCAGAGTATAGAGGGCGCGCGGTTTCGACTCGATCTCCATTCGTCTTTTTTTCTTTTTTACGACCCTTTCAAATTCAAACCAAACAGGACGTAATAAACTGGTTTAACACCCTCACGGTATCCGGCGAGCCAAAGCAGGCATTGTATGTGATGATGAGGTGTTTTTTATAAATTATTACACGCATGGATTATGATCATCATTAGGTAATATACTGCGACGTTGATTGACGAGCGAGAGGGATGGGAACAAACCACTGACAAGCGTACAAATAAATCGAGACATGATTATGATTGCTAACTGGTTCATTGGTGGGTAGCAGCAATCGACATGGCGTGTGAACACGTAAGTTGACCCCTTTTTTATTATTAGGAAAACAATAAGTTACCTCTATGTATGATTAGTTGAGACTATGCAGGTTGGTGTCGTCGACATGGGCACCTGCGGCGGTACACCATCACAGATCATTCTGTTTTCATCTATTTTATGTTCTTTTAATGGACGGAAAGGAAGGAAGGGGTGGGAGAGAGAACCGCGCGGAATACGACGAGCCTGCGCTGCGTTGGGCCCACGTGCCCAGCCGCTCACGTGCGGCGCACGAATGACCTCTTGCGATGGGCGTAATCACCGGCACTGCCACTACTCCACACGCTACCTGGGCAGTGGGCCAGTGGCAAAGGTGTGAAATCCTCGGCATCCGAGGGTCAAATCATCCGAAAGTTTGAAAACCTTCCCATCCCATCCGTTACAATCCCTTTCCCATCCCCCACCCAAAGGCAAGGCAAGGCAAGGCAAGCTGTGCTCCACTCCAATCTCCATTCCCATCCACTCGCCACCAGCAGTGCGCAGTGGAGTCGCTCGCCTCGCCTCGCCTCGCCGCCAAATCTAGGGTTTGCTGGTTCATGCGCCGGCCGTCGTTCCCCCAAGGCAAGGCAAGGCAAGCTAGTTGGCTGCTGCTCTCAATCCCTGCATTTCATTCCCCCTTTCCATCTTAGCAGCATTATTACTCAATCTGCAATCTGCCGTTGCACAGATCACTTCTCCCGGCGACTTGAGGCGGCTCATCTGACCCAAGGAGGCCCCGCCCCGTCGGGATAGATGGCGGCGCCGGGGAGGAGGCCCGACGCGCCCTCCTCCTCGCCCTCCCCGTCCCCGGCCGCACCGCCCTCCTCCGGGAGGCGCCTCCTGCGCACGCAGACCGTCGGCAACCTCGGCGAGTCCATCTTCGACAGCGAGGTCGTCCCCTCCTCGCTCGTCGAGATCGCGCCCATCCTCCGTGTCGCCAACGAGGTCGAGGCCACCAACCCGCGCGTCGCCTACCTATGTCAGTACTACTTACTACTCTCTGCCCTGCCACCACGATTTCCTCCACTTGCATGCTCACATCCTCACTCCCTCCTCCAGGCCGCTTCTACGCTTTCGAGAAGGCTCACCGCCTCGACCCGACATCCAGTGGCCGTGGTGTTCGTCAGTTCAAAACAGCACTCCTCCAAAGGCTCGAGAGGGTACTCACTTTTTTTTTCCTCCCCTCCTTATCCTGCTACTTTTAAACTCAATCCGTGGCTTCCTCATTCTTCCTCTAGGAGAACGATCCCACATTGAAGGGAAGGGTCCACCAGAGCGATGCCAGAGAGATGCAGCGTTTCTACCGTGAATACTACAAGAAGTACATCCAAGCACTCCAAAACGCTGCCGACAAGGCTGACCGGTCAGCCGCTTCTTGTCTTTGCTTCATGCTTAGTGATGCCATACCACCAGTCATGTTCATGCTGCTCACTGATTATTGCTCTTTGCTTCACACCCCTGCTTTCTGTTTGCCACTTTCCTCAGTGCTCTGCTCACTAAAGCATACCAAACCGCTGCTGTCTTGTTTGAGGTCTTGAAAGCCGTTAACGTCTCGCAGTCTGTTGAAGTCGATCAAGCGGTACATCATTGATTTCACACTCGGTTCTTAGTCCCTCATACGCGTTGTGTTTCTCATGCATCTTTTCTGCTTGTAACTGCTACGCAGATTTTGGACACACACAACAAAGTTGAAGAGAAGAAAAAGCTCTATGTTCCTTACAATATTCTTCCGCTTGATCCTGAGAGTACAGATCAAACTATTATGTGCTACCCAGAGGTTTTTATCTATCGTTTTCCACATTGAAAAATGATATCTTATACTTGAGCTGCACCTTCAGCAAGTAACCTATTCGTACATTCCTTGTAGATTCAAGCAGCCGTTTATGCCCTTCGCAATATTAGAGGTCTGCCATGGCCAAAGGACCATGAGAAGAAGCCTGATGATAAGAACACCGGCAAAGACCTTCTTGACTGGCTCCAGGCCATGTTTGGGTTTCAGGTAACTCGGGGCAAGGGTTAATTTTTCGTTTCTGACAGTCTTTTTGCTCTGCTGTACATAATCCTTTGTAAATGCATGTCTTCTAACTGCAAGACCCTCTTTTCAGAAAGATAATGTGTCCAACCAAAGGGAACATCTCATACTGTTGCTTGCAAATGTGCACATAAGGAAAATACCAAAAGCTGACCAACAACCAAAGGTGAACAGTTACCCCCCTTTTCCGTTTTAATCTTTTGAGGGAACACTCCCCCCCACTTCATCCCCCATTTGCTTTCTAATAATGTGACAATGTTCTATTTTCCAGCTGGATGACCAATCTCTGGATGTTGTAATGAAGAAGCTATTTAAGAATTATAAGAAGTGGTGCAAGTACCTTGGCCGCAAAAGCAGTTTATGGTAGGCTCAGAGTAATTATGAAATGCATAGGAATCACTTGACCTGATTTTCATATAGCTATGGTTGCATTCCCTTGTTTTATAATTTTTTTTAATTTATTGACCTTCACAAATATTCATCTGTAAGGTTGCTCCGGTTTGAAGGGGATACTACACCACATCTCTTACTGCTTCTCTAAAGATAGCTAAATGATCTCCAGGTTACCAACTATCCAACAGGAAGTACAGCAGCGTAAGCTTCTTTATATGGGTCTCTACCTGCTGATTTGGGGTGAGGCGGCTAATTTGAGATTCATGCCAGAATGTCTTTGCTACATCTACCATCATGTAAGATAAACTTTTGTTCCTTTTTTTTCTAGATTTATTTTCATTTATCATTCTTACAATAACCTTGCTGTAAATGTTAAAACATGTAATGTCTTGGGGCACTCATTTGGGAATGGTTGTGTCCTGGTACAAAGCTTGGTTTATAATTTATAATTTTGGTGACGCCATCCTGATAAATGGCCCTTTGCATCTTAATAGATGGCTTTTGAACTATATGGCATGCTGGCTGGAAATGTGAGCCCAATGACTGGTGAAAATGTTAAGCCAGCATATGGTGGTGACGAAGAAGCCTTCTTGATGAAAGTTGTGACTCCAATATACAAAGTTATAGAGAAGGTACCTGATTTGCAGATTTAGTTTTTAAGTGTCCCTGTACATTCATTTAAAATCTGATCAGTTTTCTTAACAGGAAGCAGAAAGGAGCAAGACTATAAAATCAAAACACTCACATTGGAGAAACTATGATGATCTGAATGAGTACTTCTGGTAAGTGGTGATCGAGCTGAATTGTTATTTTTCGATTTTGTAAAGAAAGGTCAATCATTCCTTTATTGCTTGCCAGGTCCGTAGATTGTTTCCGGCTAGGATGGCCTATGAGGGCTGATGCTGATTTTTTCAAGACCCCCAAGGATGCCTATCCTAATCGTATGAATGGAGTAGGTTCCTGTTCGATATTCACTGTACTTGTATCTTGCCAATGTGTAACTTATGACCCTTTTATGCTTTCCATCTAATGTGCAATATTCATTCTCGTAACTACTAACACATTCAAGTTGACAATATAATTTACTGGTCAGGTGCTGCTTGCTATTTGTACCTGCACTCACTTTAGCTATATGTTTCTTTGATACGATATCACGTTACCTAGATTTGATAGACTTGCTTTGCCTTGCTTAGCTTGCAATAAAGATCCATGGAATTTGTTGTGTCTAATGTTTCCTCCGACATAAAACAATAAAAAATGGAGTTTGGACCACCAATCTTATCTGTACCCACGTTTTTTGTTTGTGACCCAGGAGAACACATCTGTGGGTAGTGTTCATTGGATGGGAAAGGTTAATTTTGTGGAGATACGCTCATTTTGGCACATATTTCGTAGTTTTGACAGAATGTGGATCTTCTTGATACTATCCTTACAGGTTAGTCGCTCTTTCTCAAGCATTTTCATCCTGCACAGTTCTTTCCATTTCTCGGTTTGCTATATTCCATGACATTGTCATCCCTTTAGTTTTCTATATTCCTGATGGGGTTTGGTTTTAATATAGGCCATGATTATACTTGCTTGGAATGGTGGCACACCAAGTGATATCTTTGATGCAGGAGTGTTTAAGCAGGTTTTGAGCATATTTATTACTGCTGCAGTTTTGAAGTTGGGCCAAGGTACTTGATCTTTACTCTATCCCTTCCTAGTCCTGTTTGCATATTTGTCAATGTATGCCATAGGCTGGTCGTCAGAAGGTTTTCATGTTTCTGGTGCTCTTTGTGATAAAACAATATCTCTGTTCTCAAGCTATTCTGAACATGAGATACCCTGGTGCTGCTTCCCTATGTTCTCGTACCTGCAGTCTGCTTTATCAGCTACAAAATACTGGCAGCCTTGATAGGCATGTAACTTAGCACTCATTCAGGATGAATTTGTAACATGACACTGAACGGTCATATATTTAACTGCATTTCTTTCTGTATAGAAGCACCTTACTTTTCAGTTGTATGCATATCTCTCACATTCAAGTTGAGTTTCATATATTAAATCAATCTGCGATGTGTTTAACAGCTATCCTGGACATTATTTTTGGCTGGAAAGCACGAAGAAGCATGTCATTTGCAGTGAAGCTGCGATATGTCTTGAAGTTAATATCAGCTGCTGCGTGGGTTGTGATTTTACCTGTAACTTATGCATATACCTGGGAGAATCCTACTGGTCTTGCAAAAACTATAAAAAGCTGGCTTGGTGATGGTCAGAATCAGCCATCTTTGTACATTTTGGCTGTTGTGATATATTTGGCTCCAAACATGCTTGCCTCCATGCTATTTCTTTTCCCATTCCTGAGAAGGTTCCTAGAAAGTTCAAATGTTAAAGTCATAACATTCATGATGTGGTGGTCTCAGGTAGCTATTGCCCTCTTATTTCTATTGTTATTGAGATGGTTAAGGTTGCCGATTTCCATTTCCACTGAGATTCTACATTTGTCTGCAGCCGCGATTATTTGTTGGCAGAGGAATGCATGAAGGTGCATTCTCCCTATTCAAGTATGTCAACATATGAGCTCATCTTCACATTGTCTTATTTTAGTGTTACATCTTTTCCAGTTACTGAACATTGTTGTCTTGATAGGTATACGATGTTCTGGGTTCTTCTTCTAGCAATGAAGCTGACAGTAAGCTTTTATATCGAGGTAAACAATTCTTACATCATGAAGTTTGCCCCCCCCCCCCCCCCCAGTATTGCGGATTTTACCATAGCAGAACTGATTATGTAGAAATCAGAATGCCGCATCATGTTTGCTGCAATAGTGTTAGTTTGGTTCAACTTTGGTGGTGCACGGAACTCTATGAATTTCTTCAGCCATACAGTAACATTCCAAACAAGGCACCCCTTTGTCTTGAATGTATATAATTTTAACACATCATTGAACAACAGCACCTTGGTTGTACACGTTGAAAGCTGCAAGATGGCTTGTGAAATGGTTGATTTATTATACATTTTTTAAATATATTATCCATTTGTTTGTATATTCAATATGGACCGAGCCTTACTGGTAGCTTTCTACTGCTGCTGGTAATTCATTATGTCTTTCTTTTTGTAGATCAAGCCTCTTGTACAGCCAACCAAAGATATAATGAGAGAACCAATCAGGACATTCCAGTGGCATGAGTTTTTCCCTCATGGTATTTATCCTGAAATTTCCTTTGTTACATTTTGGGTTTATTTTGGCTGATTTATGTTTAATTTGCAGGAAGTAACAACATTGGTGTTGTTATTGCACTTTGGGCTCCAATAATTCTGGTTTGTCTCGAGTCCTTTTGTTCCATTTAAAAATAACTCATTGAACCAATATGTTGAGCCTAGTTAGTTAAATTATCCAGGTATATTTCATGGATACACAAATTTGGTATGCACTTTTCTCTACATTGATTGGTGGTATCTATGGGGCTTATCGTCGTCTTGGCGAGGTTAGTAAAAATACTTACGTATCTTGCTTCATTGTTCAATGCATTTGACGTGTTTAATTCCCCCCCTAACATTATGGAGCGTTATTTATCATGAGGAACTCACGATAAACTCCTTTGTCCACAAAATCAGATAAGGACACTGGGAATGTTGAGATCTCGATTTGAATCTTTGCCTGTGGCCTTCAATGAGCGCTTAATCCCTTCTGATGCAAGCAAGAGGAAAGGTTTCCGGGCTGCCTTTTCCAGGAAACCCAGGGTAATCATTTCTAGTGTGGAACTTGGCTCTATGAGTATATTATTAGCATATATCTAAACAAACAGTTTTTTACCTGATACACTTTGGGTTTTAGGCTACTGATGATGAAAAAGAGGAAGATAAAAGAGCTGCAAGATTTGCTCAAATGTGGAATCTAATTATCACAAGTTTCCGTGAAGAAGATCTCATAGATAACAGGGAGATGGATTTACTACTTGTTCCCTATTGTAAAGATCGCGAATTGAATATATTCCAGTGGCCGCCTTTCCTACTTGCTAGCAAGGTACACCTCTTTTGATCACTCTGTAATTTTCCTACTAACTATGTAGATTGAGCTGTTAATTTTTTGTTTTTGTTTACTGTGTTGTAGATTCCAATAGCATTAGATATGGCGGCGGACAGTGGTGGAAAAGACCGTGATCTGACGAAGAGAACGGGATCAGATCCATATTTTTCCTACGCTATCAGAGAATGCTATGCTTCCTTTAAGAATATCATTAATACTTTAGTATTTGGACAGCGCGAGAAAATGTATGTCTTTTCTTTTAGGATTGTTTTTTTGTTAAGGAGTTGGAACTCGATTGCTTAATCCAGGGACCAAGCATGTAGGTCACATGATAGCTCCTAGTCTGGACCTAATGTACCATAGCATCTAACTTGACCTAATCTGATACAAAAGTCTGCTCGAATCACTTGATTTGAACTCCAGGGGGCCTTAGTTTAAAAAGAATGAAGCTATGATAAGTCGCAAAACCTGAAATTTCTAATTTGTTCATAATTGTCATGCATGCAGCTTCTAAGCAAGTAAAAGAGCATGTTTGACACCAATATCAGCAAATACCCAGTTCCTTGAAGCCTTTGCTAAGGCTTAATTCGCCACACACAATGGTGTTCCACTCACTGTGTTGTGGTTTGGAGGTGCTGAGACTCAAAAGCAGTATATTTATTTTAATCAAGAGAGGGTTAATTCCATTGAGTTTAGTGGAGAAAAGTCACCACATTTGCCATTTTTTTTTAGAAAACTTTCAAATGTTAAGTGAGGATCCTGCTAAGGATGTTGGCTGAAAGAAATCCCCTTCAGGGCCTGTTCCACCCCATTCCACCAGGATTTGGAATAACCGAACAGGGCCTTAGAGGCTTCAACCTTGGCTATGACAGGGGTTGTTGGGCTAGCATATCTACAGAGTTTAATGTATTTTTACAAGTTTTGTTAATGGCCTACAACATCCACTTAGCTGAAGTTTCTTTTTGTTGCTTATTTTAGTGTCATAAAAGAGATTTTTGATGCCGTGGATAAGCACATAGCAGAGGAGACCTTGATAAAGGATTTGAATATGAGGAGCCTTCCTGCACTGAGCAAGAAGTTTATTGACTTACTTGAGTTACTGGTATAATACTTCCCATCCTTATTCTAAGTTGTGATCACAAAGGATAGTTTCTCAATGCATCTATATCTTTGTATTACAGCAAAAGAATAAAGAAGAAGACTTGGGCCAAGTTGTCATTTTGTTTCAAGATATGCTTGAGGTGGTCACAAGGGATATAATGGAGGAAGAGCAGCTCCCTGGGTGAGGAGTTTAGTTTCTGCTGCAATCCATGATACTCTCCTTTGTATAGAATATGCCACCGCCATCATATTGATATGCTTGCCTTTTCTTGCTGTTTACACTCTTTATTAGAAAATTAGTGTCTTAGGGCTTGGTTGGTATTTGCTGACTGTTGCAAGGAGTTTTACAATGCTCTTTTGCTATTCTAAAGTTGTAGCTTCCTTCTACCTCTCCATATCTTTTGCCATGGCCTGGTGATTTTGGAAATTGATCGTCTGATTTCTGGTGGCATTTTGTGGTTGCTCATTCTTCCAGAGTGTTGGATTCCATACATGGCGGGCATAATAGAAGACATGAAGGAATTACACCACTAGATCAACAAGATCAGTTGTTTGCTAAAGCTATTCGGTTCCCCATGGAGGAATCAAATGCATGGACTGAAAAGGTTTGATTTTCGCCCCTGTATTTTTTCTAATACCAGCGATTGTGGCTTGGTTTGTCTTCATGTTATAATGAAAGCGCTACTATCCTCGTTTCAGATAAAAAGGCTTCACCTTCTGCTAACCGTGAAGGAGTCTGCTATGGATGTCCCTACAAATCTCGATGCTAGACGGAGAATATCATTCTTTGCAAACTCTCTCTTTATGGAGATGCCAAATGCTCCTAAAGTGCGCAACATGTTACCCTTCTCGTAAGTGTTCACTGCTGGTTAACTTCTGTTCTTCTCAAACCTTGTTAGCTAGAGATTGATCATAATATTACTTTCTCGTTGGTGGTCTGCTATCAATGTATGAGTCTTTTACGTGTATACCATTAAAAAAATTGACGGTTACGCCTATACCACTAAAATGTTCCGAGGCACGTGTATACCATTGTGTGAACTTTTTTTTTTACGTGTATACCATTTTGGATGGAAGGAAGCAAACAGACGTTAAGCAAACTTGTTAGGGAAGTTCAACCGAGGAGCTACAGTGAGGGGAAGCACGCTGCACGCCCACAAGGCAGCGGCGGCGGCCGCCCCTGCAGGCTGCTGCAGCAGCAGCCCGCATGCCATGGACGTGGCCGCCCCTCCACGCGCAAGGCCGGCTTCCAGCAACCGCGCCGCCGGTCACGGATACGACCGATTGGGAGAGAAGGAGAGAGGGGGGCACATTAGACATTTCTCTAGGTGGGTCCCACTTGTCAGGTGTCTGAATCCGTTAAGTCTTAACAGATGATGGACGGAATGATATACACGTAAAAAAAAGTTCGCACGATGGTATACACGTGCCCTGGAACTTTTTAGTGGTATAGGCGTAACCACCAACCTTTTCAATGGTATACATGTAAAAGACTTTCAATGTATTAGTACCGTGATTGCTTCATAACTATCTGATGGTTGTGGAGTTTTTCTTGTCAATATCATATATAACAATCTCAATTGATTTTGTTTTTTTTGGCTGTGTTTTGTTTGAACTGCAATATCCTTGGTTATTTTTTTTTTTGGGCAACCATTTTTTTTTTATATTTTGTCTTGCATATGTTTCTTTCTGCATGTTTTCACTTCTGCGAGACGTTATATTTTCCTGCAACGTTTTCTATGCCAGTGTCTTGACACCTTATTACAAGGAAGATGTTCTGTTCTCCTTACATAATCTAGAAGAACCAAATGAGGATGGAGTTTCCATCCTTTTCTACCTACAGAAGATTTACCCAGGTTATTTCCTTTATCATTTTTCTTTGGTTGATGTTTATGCAATTTTTTCTTGTTTTCTTAATCTTCTCTAAGGAACTGACACTGCAACATTGCATTTGTTAACCTCTTCGAAGATGAATGGAAAAATTTCCTTGAAAGAGTGGATCGAAAGAGTGAGGATGCGGTCCGTGAGGATGAAGGATTGGAAGAAGAGCTTCGTCTTTGGGCCTCGTATAGGGGACAGACATTGACAAGAACTGGTATGTTCTATCTATTGTGTGGCTTTGTTTGCATGTTTTTCTTCATTTTAAATATGTAATGCAATCATTTATTTTTGTGGTTGTTACTGTTGTCTACACAGTAAGAGGGATGATGTACTACCGAAAAGCTTTGGAGCTTCAGGCTTTTCTTGATATGGCCCAAGATGATGGTATTTCTAATGGCTCTGTCTATGTTGTTGTTCTGAAATCTGAATGTGTACTTTTTGATGTATGCACTGACTTCTTTTCCTTGGTTCATTAGATCTTATGGAAGGTTACAGAGCAACTGAACTGATGTCTGAGGACTCAAAATTAATGACACAGTGCAAGGCAATAGCTGACATGAAGTTTACATATGTTGTCTCATGCCAGCAATATGGAATCCAGAAACGGTCTGGCGAGCCTTGTGCACATGACATTTTGAGGCTAATGACAACGTGAGTTTAATTGAAAATTTATGGATAACTGCTATTCTAGGAGTAGGATGTGGATATTTATTTTGCTTGTTTCATTTTCAAACCATAAGCTCATACACTGAAAGAAACCTTATGGTACTGTAAAGTTTTGCTTGTGCATGAATTCAATATGTTTATTGATCTGGAACAAGCTAAGCTTGGAACTTATCCAAAAAAAAGTAACCTTGGAGCCGTTGAGTTTGTTTATTGCCATAGGAGCTCTATCCCACATATGCAGTGGCAGAGCATGCTTAAAACTCGAGGGGCCAATTCGATGCTCTGCGCATATGGATTGGTGTTGTTCTAGTGCTACTTGTCCTTTTAGATAATCAACATACCTTGTGAAGTTTTGTGTCCACATATATAATTCACTGAAATCAAGTAAATACAAGCAAACATTTTTCACAGTATGTTGTAGCTGTAAGGGCACATAGGCCTTGATAGTGTCAAACTCTTCAGTTTATTTCCTGTCTATGTGCCACCTAGGTCAGATGTTATATGATCAGGGAGGAAGTGCGACTATGGAGTATGGCCGGGGCTTGAGGAATTTCTCATTGGATTTCTTTTGACCCATCTCTTAATATATTGATGCACAGCTCTCCTGCGTGTTCGAGAAAAAAATATGTTCATGTTGGTACTGAAATAACTGAGGCCATTTTGACAGATATCCGTCACTGCGGGTTGCCTATATTGACGAAGTTGAAGCGCCTAGTCAGGATAGGAACAAGAAGGTTGAAAAGGTTTACTACTCAGCATTGGTGAAGGCTTCTGTTACAAAACCTAATGAGCCTGGTCAGAGTCTTGATCAGGTACTGAAAAAAACAAATCCTTTGTTAATTTAGTATTCCTTAGGTGCCATTTGCTTTGGTATTGTCTTCCTTGATACTGCAGTGGTGAATAATTATACTTTGTTAACCCCTTCATCTTGGCCCTTTATGGCACCCCCTCGTCCAAAGTCATGTGGCCCCAAAGAACTTTGGTGCTGAATTTGACGTTCCAACATGCATTTCACTTTGTTTGCTGCATATTACCACTGTAGGTCATCTACAAGATAAAACTGCCAGGTAATGCTATTCTAGGTGAAGGAAAGCCGGAAAATCAGAACCACGCAATCATATTCACTCGAGGCGAGTGTCTCCAAACTATAGATATGAATCAGGTACAGCCTGTGCACCTTAAGTTTAGGAAATTATTTTTCCATATTTGTTCATTTGGTTGTGTCGAGTTGTCATGGCAGGAACACTATATGGAGGAGGCTTTAAAGATGAGGAATCTTCTGCAAGAGTTTGAGGAGAAACATGATGGTGTGAGATGCCCATCGATACTTGGTGTAAGAGAGCACATATTTACTGGCAGGTAATTTTCCATGTTCTACTTTTCGGAAGCATTTCCATTTACTGGCAATGGTAATCTATTGTATATTTCCATTTTTCCTAATGTGATTAATTTGTTTGCTAAATTTGTACAGTGTTTCATCCCTTGCGTGGTTCATGTCAAATCAAGAGACTAGTTTTGTGACTATTGGACAACGTGTGCTTGCCAATCCGCTGAGGTATTCACCTGAGATCAATTGTACATTCACTGTATGGTGTATGCCATTGTGCTGTCTATTGATTCTAATTTTGATGCGCTCTGAGTTATTTGTATCGTTTGCTCGGTTTATTTGTCCAGGGTTCGATTTCACTATGGCCATCCTGATATCTTCGATCGTCTTTTCCACCTTACAAGGGGTGGTGTAAGTAAAGCATCCAAAATTATTAATCTTAGCGAGGATATATTTGCAGGTACTAGCCTTTAGCTAGCTGCTGCTTAGACTTGGTAAATCTTGAACTATTCTGGTTATACTGGTCTCTTATGCTGCTTTGTGATACAGGATTCAACTCCACACTGCGTGAAGGCAATGTTACTCATCATGAATACATGCAAGTTGGCAAGGGAAGGGATGTGGGTCTTAATCAAATATCTCTATTTGAGGCAAAGATAGCAAATGGCAATGGCGAACAGACTCTGAGTCGTGATATCTATCGGCTGGGTCACCGCTTTGATTTCTTCAGAATGCTATCTTGTTACTATACAACAATTGGTTTCTACTTCAGCACAATGGTATTTTGCTGACCTGAACTCGTCACTTTCCTAGCCATTTATTGTTAATCCTTAACCTTTCTGTTATTTCTTTTTGGGCTTAGATTACAGTGTGGACTGTGTATGTTTTCCTCTATGGGCGGTTATATCTTGTCCTCAGTGGACTCGATGAAGCACTGGCTACTGGAAGGAGGTTTGTGCACAATGCGCCCCTCCAGGTTGCTCTTGCATCAGAGTCGTTTGTGCAACTAGGATTTTTGATGGCGCTGCCCATGATGATGGAGATTGGGCTGGAGAGAGGATTCAGAACGGCATTGAGTGACTTTGTACTAATGCAACTTCAACTGGCATCTGTTTTCTTCACATTTTCACTTGGGACTAAAACTCATTACTATGGAAGGACGTTACTCCATGGAGGAGCTGAATATAGAGCCACTGGACGTGGATTTGTGGTGTTCCATGCCAAATTTGCTGACAACTATCGGCTGTATTCTCGAAGCCATTTTGTCAAGGGTATAGAGCTGATGATTCTGCTAGTCGTGTTTGAAATATTTGGGCAGTCATATAGAGGAGCTGTAACATACATCTTCATCACCATCTCCATGTGGTTCATGGTGGGCACTTGGCTCTTTGCGCCATTCTTGTTCAATCCTTCTGGATTTGAGTGGCAGAAGATTGTGGATGACTGGACTGATTGGCACAAGTGGATCAGCAATCGTGGAGGTATTGGTGTAGCACCAGAGAAAAGCTGGGAATCATGGTGGGACAAAGAGCAGGAGCCTCTTCGTCACTCTGGGAAGCGTGGTACTATTGTTGAGATACTGCTTGCATTGCGTTTCTTCATCTACCAATATGGACTTGTGTATCATTTGAATATAACAAAGAAGATTACCAAGGATACCCATAGTGTGCTGGTAATTTGCTTATCTTGTCAAATTTTTAAGGTGGCTTCATCTGTTTCATGCTGATGCAGTGTTTCTGACCAATGAACTTTTGCAGGTCTATTGCTTCTCATGGGTTGTAATTTTTGTTATGTTGCTCGTTATGAAGGTAATACTGGTTTGGTTGTGATGGTGTTCAGTATGCGGCAAGTTCCTTCTGCTTTATATAGTTGCTTTATGTAGTTTAGCAATTTTGTTGTACTACACTTGCTTAGCTCTTGAAATACTAGAACAATAATAAGGTGATTTGTCTTTCATTAATAATCGTCTATGATTTAGTCTGATCCCTCGTTGGCTGGAGCACTAACTTATTGCATTATCTTTTTCAGACTGTATCTGTGGGCAGGAGGAGGTTCAGTGCAGAATTCCAGCTTGTGTTCCGGTTGATCAAGGGTCTCATATTTATAACATTTACAGCCATTATGATAATCTTGATAGCAATCCCAGGCATGACGGTTCTGGACATCTTTGTCTGCATCCTTGCTTTCATGCCAACCGGATGGGGTTTGCTCCTGGTTAGTAGGAGCCTGAACATGGTTTTTCTTTCCGGCATCCCATTTTATCCTACGCCTATCTCTCTCTCTTTTTTAATCTATTAATGGGTTGCCTTGCTTTGCAGATTGCCCAAGCTATCAGGCCTGTGATTCAAAAGATGCAACTCTGGGGATCCATCAAGGCTCTTGCCAGGGGCTACGAGATCCTGATGGGGCTCCTCCTATTCACACCCATCGCCTTCCTTGCTTGGTTCCCGTTCGTTTCTGAATTCCAGACGAGGATGCTGTTCAACCAGGCCTTCAGCAGAGGTCTGCAGATCTCCCGTATCCTTGGAGGACACAAAAAGACCCGGAACAAGGAGTAGAGGTGCAAGGTCAACCATCTGGAAGTTGATCTTCCTTTCGCCTGCCCGTCTTATGGCCATCTAGGTTGTGCTCTCCAAAATTTTGTTATGTGCTCTGATGACGTCAGTCAGATTTAGAGAGCAGGTTGGTGGGGAGTAGTTTATCTATATATATGTAGGATCAGCAGTAGCGTTGCACCTAGTAGTATGTAAAGCTGTATGTTGCTAAGCAAGGTACCTGAAGCACATATTGTCCGTGATGTGGATTGAACATCGGAGATCTGTAGCCAATATGTGAGATTTGGATGGCGCAATAGATTGGCATGATATTGAAGCAGAAGCTGCTTCTCTAGTCTTGAACTCTTGATGGGGCTTTAGCTTTGTGAGATGTGAAAATGGTTCATGTGTTAGGCTCAATGTTCTCAGGGGTAGCGTGCACTCTAGTACGTGTATCTGGGAAGTTAGGAAGCAGGTTGGAAGCATAATAAATTGATTGTTGGTTGCTTAGCGGTTTGGCAGGGATTGATTGGTGAGCAGGTATGGAGCGGACCCTAACAGCGGATCAAAGCCTCTGTGATCTGATGACATGGTCTGGTTCCTGCGAGTTTGACATTAGCAGCGCATCCTCGTTCGCAGATGGCAAGACATTACTGGTGGATCGAGAGGGCAATTGTACGGTACCAACGTAGCAGCAATCAAAAAGGAAAACTAAGATAGTGTGGTGTGTGGCGGCCGCCAAGTTAAACCGGCATTTTCTTTAGAAAAACAAAAAAGAATTGAACTGTACGGAATGTGATGGAAGGATCTGGAAACGAGTAGTCCTACGGCTACAGCTAAGATAGGCCCATACAGAGGCAAAATGTCAAACTGGAGAATAAAAAAATGGAATTAATTATTTTTTTAAAGGAATAAAAAAGGATGATGAAGGGATTGAATTTCACGACGTAATCCCCAGTTCTATTCTATTTTATATTCTTTTGTGTTGTACTCATGTGGCTCTGATTTCGTCCCTGGCTTTATTTTTATTATAATTTTTGTTGGTGGCAGGCAGTGAGTCAGATCCAGGAGGTGTATCACTTTTGTGGTGGGGAGAGTGAGGTTGCGCTGTACTCCTACACGCTTGGCGCTTCCTCTTCCTTCCTGGCACACTGCCTAGTACCATACGAGCAGGTGTATTCCTTTAGTTTGGTTGGCTCATTTCAACCAAGATCTTAATTTGTAAGTACTCTGGTGAAAAGTACCTGAGATTAATCGTTGCTGGTACAGAGACAAATCAATCACCCTTTTTTTACCTCATCAGTCATCCGATTGATGGGCACAAAGATTAGCATCGGCAGGTGGGATTGGCGATGGTACCTAATCAGACATGAGTACCAGCTCAAACTATCCTAGTCAAGGAAGGATGGAGAGATGCATCTTTTGGGCGATATCTAGCGGGGACACGTGGAGGTGGTGAGGTGGCGGAAAAGAGGGTCACACTCCTACCTTGCGCCGTGCCGTGTCGTGCTGTGTCGTTGTGTCACCCACTCACGCCATCTCTAGCCTCGTTCGGATCCGCATCGCATGTGAACCTCCTGCATGCTTTCACTTGTTACAAATGGCCTCGCCTGTCCTCGGATGCCAATACAATGGATGATCTGATTTCTAGCCCTGAAATAGGTGGCGACACTAATAAGCAAAGCTGTTTGTCGTAAACATGTAGTAAGCCCACGCATCTTCATGTTTGTTCCTCTGAGTCCTGATGCTCTTTTATTTGTAAAACCTTCTTGTCTTACAGTCAGATCGATCGAAATCCTCATGTAAGTGGGCGACAGGATATTCTTAACTATCCTATCATTGTCCAGGCCCCACCGCACTTAACCCTTTGGAGACCACCACACACTCATTTCCCAGCTTGACAGCTTCTCACCTCATTCTGCTACATTTGTTGGCTGGGCATATTTTCTTGTGCACCGTGTTTTGCTACCTGTCAAGCCTGCGACCACTACTAATCTGTTGCCAAAATCACTATCAGTACGAACAGCCGAGAGCGGGATGGATTGGACCACCGTAGATCTAAACAACACTCGCGCCAACAAGACAAAATATACAGAGCCAACGAAATACAGTAACCGATAATCGATTGATGCTATTTTTTCTGGTTTCAATTATCTAGAAAAAAACCTAACAGACGACATGGCTTTATTTCGTCAAAACTACACTTGCCAACATTTCTAGCTAATTAACCTGTGCTTAAGCCTTAATATACCAAATAAGCTATTAACATGTCCAGCATATTACCATAGAAAAATGTAACACATGCTATACTTATTACAGGGAGTAGTATAGTTTGAACCGGGGTTAGCTAAGCTAGCGCATCGCCCTAAGCATGGTTAGCAGCTATGCCCTGTTTAGTTCCACCCCAGAGTACCTTTTTCCACTATTCATCATATTCATTCTCCTCACAAAACACGCTTCCCAACACACTATTTATTTAAACATCCCCTGATATACTACTCTGTAGTAGAAAATTAAGTAAAGGACGAGCTAAAACTTGTGGCCAGGAATGGTTTGGCAGCTCCGGCCACAAGGTGGGTGTGGGCCCAACCCTCTCTTGCTGCCTACCCCGAGATCTTTCTGGACCTCGCGCGATTGGTTGGGTGGGAGGGTGGACACGTGTCGAAGTGGCGTGACGTGGCAGGGAAAAAGCGCAGCCGGAACGGTGAGTAGCTTCGCTTGCATTTCTCTCTCTATTCGCACACGCCTGCCTGCTGGTGCAGGCATGGATATTTGGCAGTCGTCGTTCAACAAGCAAAAATGCTGTTTGATTGCAAAAGAGAAATGAAAATTCTATAAATTACAGCTACTGTAGACTACCGTGACCGTGTCGTATGTACATGCTGTATATTTGTCCGGATAATTATAGTGTAGACAAAAAAAGGGTCGATTTCTTGTGGCCAAAAGGAGACGAGGCGAGAAGGTACCTACCCTACCCTACCCTACAACCTCCAGTCACCTCTCATCTGGCGTGGCTGCGGGACAAGCGGAGAAGGCCGCTAGAACTTTCTTTTCGATCCAGAAAAAAATCGCTCTTTTCCCTCTCTTTCTCTCTATGGTTAAGTTTATCCAAACCAAATATCAGCCTCTCCTGTGTTGAACGGCTGCAGATATTTGCAGCACCTCATTTTTTTTTTGGATTTCGACATGTGCAAAACACCAAATACTCCTATGTACGGATTGGATTCTCGGAAATGATGCTGAATTACTGATTCTATAATATTTGGCTAATTACAACAAACTCCAGCCGGGAACGGAGTATCATCTTTTTTCTTGACAAGCAACTATGAACTATTGCAAGTGCTTTCTAAAAAAATAATTGTTTTTTGCTTTGCGACTGAGGAAGTTGGAATCACACACACCATTATCATTAGAACCAGCAGTATCAAATATCAATCAGATACACTACTACAGTACCAGATAAGGATAAAAGATGAGCACCGGAAATGGGAAGGGGACCATCCCAGGGAAGGTGTGCGTGCCCCTGCACGTGGGCCCCCTTCTCCCGGGGGCTCCCCAGCCACTAGATCCCTGGCCCTTCTGGAAATTTCCAGCCCTGACAAGCCGGACCCACGTCCGACGTGGCCCGCCTCCCTCCCCTTCCTCGCCCCCAAAAATCTCTCGCCGCTCCCTTCTCGCACCTTCCTCTCGCCATTTGCAGGCTGCCTCCCTCCCTTCTCCACCGAGCCCTCCGCCGCTTCTTCCTCCCGGCCTCCCTCCCGCCTCGCCCCTCTTCTGCGCGCCGGAGTCTCCACGGGCGGCAGATAGTTCCATTTCTTCCCCTTTCCCTGTTCGGGCTCTCTCGCCGACAAGCGATTTTTTTGTGTCTCCTGGCCGATCCCCGGTCCCAAAGGCGGGAGATTTCCACGGGTTCGACCTCCACTTTCTTTCGTCGCCGACGCCGACGCCACGGCCGGTTCTGTCCTGGGTGCTCCGACCGCACGCGGCCGCCAGGGAGCACCGGGGATTTGAGCTCTGGGCCGAGCTCATGGCGTCCGTGGCGCAGGCCGAGGTAAAGCTCTCTTCTTTTCCTGTTTTTCTGAACCCCTACTTGATTCTTGAATTCTTTCCTGCCGGTGTCGGAAACTTCGCGTATGTGCCAATTCTAGTTTTTTTAGTTGGCTGAACAATCAATAGTGCTTTTTGGGTGCCCAGTGAGTTTTAGATTCTTTTGTAAATGTTTCCCATGTGGATTATTGGTAAAAAATGCTTTTTACTGTGAATATTATATCCCAAGTATATTATTAAAAAGTGTGCTGTTTCTAGATGCTTCTTCTTTGGGTTTCGGTCGCACGCAAATCATTGTATCGGTAGACGGTTCCAGAACAAGATGGGCAGCAATACTAGCATGTAATTAAAGATATCTGGCAAACCGGTGAAGCCACAATGCCAAATTAGGGAAATGTAAATGGCTGTTGCCAGTTCTGGTAGTTTGTTTGTACTCGTTTACCTCTTTTTTGTTATTATTATTATTATTATTATTATTATTATTATTATTATTATTATTACTGCGGTAACTAGTATTCGTTTTAAGACATCAGTGAATGAATCATTGAAAGCCAATAGGGAAAGTTTAGCTTAAGCAGTTCCCACCCAGCGTATCATATCCAAGCTCTTACATGTGCAAGTTGATGTCATTTAAGAGATTGGAAACATTATGTAAGCTGGGCTCAAATCTGGACATTTTTGCATGGTAAAATTAAGCATGATTTCAACTCAATGGGTAGCACTAGAAAGTAACTTGTTCCACCAGTAGCCAATAGCAACACGTTTTAGCTGAAACACTCATCTTCGTTTATGTTGTTGCCTCCAGGAAAGGGATGGATTGGACTCGTATGGGTTACCAATTGGCAAAAGGCTGCCCTTGGATGCTGTCAAATCTCCTGGGATGGACGATGCAATGCAACCCAAGGAGGGGATGGATGGGTACCCTGTCAAGGTACCCATTTCTTGTCCCACTTTCGACATCTGTATGCAAATGCCACTTGGTTCTTTTCAGTGTGTATGTGTGTACTATCCAACTGCACGGTCACCATGCCTAATGATCACCCGACCAACTCAAATAGGTTAGGAAACCTTACACAATCACAAAGCAGCGGGAGAAGTGGACGGAAGAAGAGCATGAGAAGTTCTTGGAGGCACTGAAGCTTTATGGTCGGTCTTGGCGCCAGATACAAGGTGCGTGCAGACTGCACATGTGACTTACGTTACAGTGCATTGGCAATTGGTTTTCTGATTTTTCCCACTGTTGTTTAGAACACATTGGCACAAAGACTGCTGTCCAGATTCGGAGCCATGCTCAGAAGTTTTTCTCGAAGGTGCTTAACCCTCCTGATAGTTGTGATCAGTTTGGCTAATATTACTACATTGATACTAGTGGGAGTACGATGAGATTTGCTAGCATTGAACTCTGAACTATTGAATCATCTCCCCTATTCTCATGGCAGTTCCTTGTTGTAATGATGTGCAGGTGGTGCGTGAACCTGGGGCCAGCAATGCAATTGAGATCCCACCCCCTAGGCCAAAGAGAAAACCACTGCATCCATACCCTCGCAAGTGTGCTGATTCCAGCGGGGTGGCAAATCCTGCAGTGGGCCAACCAAAGCTTGCCCCTGTTTCTTCGCCCTCTGGTTCTGACCGAGAGAATGGCTCGCCCGTTTCTGTGCTATCTGCAGTGCAGTCGGATGGTTTTGGATCATCAGTATCAAATCCATCAACAGGGTGTACATCCCCTGCATCATCGGATGATGGGAACAATGTCCTTGTGTTAGTGAATGAAGAGGAAACTTTACTTACTCAACAAATCAGGGATGATGATCAGGCCCGTCAGGTAAACAAATACTCATTCTATGAATGGTCTCTTCAAATGGGTGACTTAACAAATGCGCATGTATGCTTATCAACATGTTTCCGATTCAGGAAATAAAGCTGGACAACAGTGATGGCGACTTATCTGAAGAGGATTCATCGTCAGGAGTTCAGGAAACAAGTTTGAAGCTGTTTGGGAAGACGGTTATCATCCCAGACCCAAAGAAAGCTTGTTCCTCGGATGGGGATGGGGTGTGTGGAGACGGTGAGAAAAACTCTCAATCTTCTAAGCAAAAAGTGTTGAAAGCATCCTCCATTGGAGGAGTAGCAGCATACCCTACCCATAATGGATGGCTTCTTCCATACCATTCATTCCAGTTTCATATGGGTGAGTCAGGGGATACTAGGATTTCCCCTCTTCATGTATGGTGGCCTTACTATGGTTTCCCAGTCGGCCATCCAAGAGGATTTGACATGGGGCTGCATACTGAAGGTACCTGTGAGAGTGATACCGGTAAGAGCCCTTCGGCTGAATCTAGTTCAGACTGCATGGGCAATGTTCAGACCACATCCCCTACCAACTGCAAAGTGGTCAAGGAGTCGCTTGGGGCAATTCAAGTGCCCGAGTCAGCTATAAGTTTCGAGCTGAAACCAAGCGCGAATTCAGCCTTTGTAAGAGTGAAGCCGGGAAGCAGCAGAGGCCAATCTGCAAGGGGGTTTGTGCCATATAAAAGATGTAAAGTCGAATAACCCAACCTGACATTTCTCTGCAGCTAATTTAACTGAGATTAATTCTGAACAATAGGGAGAAGTTGTGCACGTCCTTGTTCCAGTGTGCGCGCCATTTTTTACTTGCAGAGAGGCAGAGATTGGCCGTGTATGTGTATCATTGTTTCCTGCCTGCAGCTTAATGTAAGATGCTGCAAGCAGCTGCTGTTACTTAAAATTGTAGTAGACTGAAAAAGATTTTGCAGGGATGCCAATCTCTGGCCTGCTATGTTGTTGTGTAAGGAAATCAGATTTTTGTTGTAAGACTCTTGTTCAAAGTTAATTCCTAATGGAAACTGATTTGTGAATGGACATGGCAATGCCGTGCTTGGACACGTTACACTAGTGTTGTAAGATTATCTTCGTATTGAACAGTGCAGTTCAAGTAAACTTTGGTGGCAGAGGAATCATGACGCAGTTGCCTGTCATGCCATCGCAGGCTTCAATGTGGGAAACATGTTTTGTGAGGGAGAAATAGTGAAAAGTTAGAATGAATGGTAAAAAGTTGGAATGAATAGGGAATAGTTGGGAATCTGAACATGGCCTTACGGAGGGCAGCCAAAAGAGGCCCCTTACAGCAATAGAAAAGTGTTTTTTTTATCTCTCTGCACAATAAACTGTTTAATTTTTCACCATAGACCGCAAAACCCGTTAACCAACCCCCTTATAGCAATAGAAAAGTGTTTTTTATCTCTCTGTACAATAAACCGTGTTTAATTTTTTCACCATGGACCGCAAAACCCGTTAACCAAACTCCCTCGAGTCTTCAAACCATTTATTTTACCACCCTAGGTTGAATATAAGCGGCCGGTTAACCAACCTCCCTCAAGTCTTGAAACCGCTCATTTTACCACCCTAGGCTCAATATAAAGGCGGTTTAATTTTTTCATTTTATTTATTTCGCTAAAAACTTTGAAAAATCATCATAAATCAAAGAAAAATTATAAAATAAAAAATGCAATTTTATTGGACTCCACATAGATATATCAAAACATAAAATATATAATATGGTATTCTTAAGTGCAAAATTTTTACTATGAATTTACGTATATTCTTTTTATAGTTAAATTGAATAATTCGTAACTACATTTTTTATGGTCCAGTTATGGTGAATTTTTATGGTAGCCTAATTATTGTATGCTTGAATTGTATTAAAAAATTATACTCAATGGATCATGTATAACTTAGTTATAGATTTATTCATGGAAAACATACTAAATAAATCTCTAACTAAATTATACAGGAATACAAGATCCAATGATTATAATTTTGTTAATAAAGTTGAAGCATATAATAATTATCTCACCATAAAAATTTCACCATGACTTGACCATAAAAAATGCAGTTATGAGTTATATGATTTTTCTACCGTAAAAATAGATCAAAATCTATAGTAAAAAATTGTACTAAAATATATTTAATTGTATATTTTTCTGTGTTGACATACCTATGTGGAGTCCAACAAAATTAGATTTTTTATTTTATGATTTTTCTTGGATTTAGCATGATTTTTTAAAATTTTAGTCGAAATAAATAGAAGGAAAAGACAATACCGCTTAAAATCAGCCTAGGGAGATAAAATGTAGGGTTTCAATACTTGAGGGAGGCTGGTTAACCGGTTTTGCGTTCCAAGGAGAAAAACTAAACTTGGTCCAATGTCTAGGGAGGTGAAAAGTACTTTTTCCTACAGCAATTTGAGCGAGTCTCTTGGCACTGGTCATGGTTGTTTCTCCTTTGCAATTCAAATTCTACAAGAGTTTTGGTGTTAGGTTGTGGTTCTGCTCTAGTAGTGCTAGCGCTACGAATTTATAGGCAAGGGGAAAGAGAGTCGTGACTCTTTTAAACCATAGCAAGTTGCCAAGGGACAAGGCCATGAGCTCAGGACAAGCAATACTGCAAGATAAGCATTGCGATTTTCATTACAAAATCGTGAATATCCTTTTGCAAGTGTGGCAATAGGGAGAGGGTGTGTGCGCGCATTTGATCCCATTTTGAGAGGTTCAGAGCGTGATTCAATAGGTTGGATGATCTATGGAATGGTTGGTTATTTAAGCATGGTTACCCATGGTTGTGACATATACACATACTAGTCTTTTGGCACGTGCGACACGCACGTGCTTTTAAAAGAAATAAGATAAGAACTAATTAATTTAAAATAATTATATTTTATTCGACCATGCAGAGCTAGATTTTTTTAGTATAAAAAAAGTCATATAAATGGCTTGAAAGCTTGTTTTTAAACTTCTTTTAGATTTCTAGTTTGGAAGCAGAACTCTGGCGGTGGTTTAACATTATGATTCACATTGCCAACTCAAGTTTAATGCCTTCAAGGACCCTATAGTCAGTGTGTATACCGTTTTTAATCTCTTAAAAAGGTGACATACGATAACAAGTCATTTCACGGGAAGTAGGTTGGCATGTGTCACATGCACATGCTATAAACTAAAAAACAAAGTTTAACAATTACATTCAATTCAACCTTGTAGAGCTATAATTTTTTATCTTAATATAAAGAATAAAACTCATATAAAGTACATGATGACTTGATCTAATTTTTTGTTCAAATTTCTTGTTTTGGGAGATCTAAAGGATGTCTTCCAACTTTGGGAGCGGTGCGACAACGATACTTTTTAAGACCTTCCATTCGTGTTGCCACATCAACCGCCTTAATGCTTTTGCCGGAAGCCCAACGTCAGTGCGTGTACCACTTCTAATTTCTGAAAGTTACACCATAACAATTTAGCATGAAATATAAAATATTTAATAATGATTTGTTATTTTTCTTAAACACCTTGGGGTGCCCGTGTGTTGCTATGGGTTGTAAAAAAACAATACTTAATAAATAGATCATCAACAAGACAATAATGTTACAAAGTAAGAGTATATATTCTTTAAATTATTCACATACTATTAGTAAGGCCCAATGATTCCAGCAAAATGAAGTCCGGTGGCCGAAGAAAAAGAGACACGAGCCCCTATATTGGAAAAATAGGGTTGCAACCATACTTTATACTCTTATCCATTCATATTTATATCAAGCATCCGGTAATCAGAAGTGAGAAATGAAATTGAAGATAAGCTAGAAATTTACAAAGAAATCTGAGAACCTGCCTCCTTGGACATTGAATCTGTCTCTTTCTGAGTTACTTGGTCCTATTAAACTCAATCATACATGCTCATTCCTAATTTTTTTTTACAAAAACACGAATCATATGAAATATCCTTGGCTCCACCAGTGCAGAGTCGACATCAGCTGGGATGCAGACGTGGGGAAGCTTTGTAGGAACTCTTTGTAGAACTACAGCTAACTATAATGCCCATGCTAATTATCTACTACTAACAGTCATAGTGGAACTACATGCCTAGCATGATACTTATCAAAAAAGATAATTATTTTCGAAAGGCATGAAAACATTATTTACTACTAACAGCCATAGTGGAACTACATGCCAATGTAGCACAATACAAGAAGCATCAGACTACTAACATTTTTTAAATGACAAAATATGAAGGAATCTGAGCCAGCCAAAAAGATAGTTAACTGAACATGCTATCATTTAAGCTGAAGAATACCTTATCAGAAAGCCATAACTCGATGCTGGTTCACCCCCTTCCTCCAAGACGAGTTTATCCACGGTATCTTGCAGCCTATCCTTGTCCTCGTCAATAAAATAAATATTACATCATCTCTCAGCAATATATTAGCAAGGCTCTCATTTCCTCAAATGCCACAACCATCTTCAGAACTCCACTACCCATAAATACCGTTTTGAGCTATGCTAATATGCAGCTGGGCAGCATAAAACCAACGCATTATTTTTTTTCATGTGAACAAAGGTAAAAAGAACATAACATAGCCCTTATTATCATTAAATTGTTCATTTGTCCCAGAAGTTGTTCAGCAAGACAAAAGCATGACTATAATATTAATATTATATCATGTTTGTTCCCAGAAGTTGTGAAACATGATATGATGTTTTAGAATTATTTTCAGCAAACTACAGAAGAATTCACAAATTTAGTTAATAATACTATATCCATGAGCCCAATAACATTACTTAATTTGCTTCAATTAAAAACCTAGGAACTACATGTCATGATAGAACCAGCATGATAATTTAGCACACAGTTTCATATTTACAAACGTTAAAAAGAATCAGCATAAATATGGCTTAATTTTCTCCAAACTGAATCAAACCATGGAAACGCATGTACCTGAGAATTACAGAGTAGCAGAGCAGAATATATCATCATCATCTCTTCAGTGTGCGACTCACACTGCCATTACTGAACTCTACACGGCGCTGGTGGGCGACGGAGATGCAAGGCGGATCCCCACGCACATCGGGGCCATGCCTTGAATATTACTATGAAATTTTAACTTCCACCTTCACACTTTTTGTCCATAATGAAAGAAATATAAAGTATTAAATTAGTTCACCATTAAAGTATTAAATTAGTTCAATCCTTTCCTACCGGACATGAAATCAGCCTAAGCAAATTTGGCTCAACTATTGAGCTTAGTATCGCTTCCATTCCTACAACCAGTGCTATGTTCTTTCTTTTTCTCCTTCCCAAAATTCTGTACAAGGAAAATAAAAGAAGATATGTTGTCACAAGGGCAAGTAAATGGTACCATTTTCTAAATTGAGAAAAATTATCGCAAGAATATAGATGCACTGATAATGTGATACCCCTTTATAATTCATGAGTTATCCATCCTATTTACCTAAAATTTTTACATCCAGGGATGCAACCAAGCTCCACCTGCAGATTCACTACTACTCAGCGAACCAAGCTCCACTTAAACTGGAAATCACATATGAACAATAAATAATGCAAATGGGCAGATAATGCTGAAGGCTGGAAGAGCTCTAATAAAAAAAGAACTCAGTTAGAATTCAATTGAATTACATTTTGACATATGTAGCTACCTGAAACTGTTTTACCCTAAAGTAGTATCACAAAAGAAAAAATCCTAAAAAACAACAAAATTGAAATGCAAGGAAGCGTTAATGACAAATCAGAAATGAACCCGCTATGATCACTAACCTAATGTCCCTATTGAATAACACATATTTTCAGCAAGTGGAAACACAAACAATAGAATGAGCAAAATAGATTTTAGTCTGACATCCAGGCCATAGCAAGAATAGTAGCACTTGAAAATTGTACCTCTATCAATTAAATTAAGCCCGGACTCACCTCCAAGCAAACTGTAATTGAAAAAAAATAGTGAGTTGCCTCCCATTCTCGTCACGCATAAATTTTGAAACCACACAAGTACAATCATATAAACAACTCTTTTACATCAAAATTCTATTAATTTAAGCCACAACTATATTGGGCATCGGCAGCAAGCTGTTGCTGCGACTGTGGTAGCCGGCATGTGCAGCTAGGTAGCTCTTCTTATAATTATATTGTGGTTGTCCCTGGTAGACAAAAGCATTCAGGTCGGCATTGAGACATTGAGACGGGATTATACTCACAAGATTTCTGCATGGTTGTCCTGGTCGGCATCATGGTCAATGAAAGCCAGGTGGTCCTAAAGCAATCCTGATGCAGCCTTGGCAGAGTAGATAGTTGCTGATCTGAATTGAGATCTCCTCTCCAATCCAGTTTCAAGTGCAACCATCGAAAAAAAAAAGAGAGAGAGAGATGAATCTGATTCCACGCCTAGGAAGAAGATGAACAAATCACCAAGGGGTCTGAAAAGAAAAAAAAACAATTGCAAAGACTAAACGAGAAACTCACATTGTTGTGCGTCGCCTCGAATATACTTCTACACCTCTTATTCCAGCTAAATAAAAAAAGAAACAAATGTAAGCCGAGATTTGCACAAGGAGACAAATCTCCTATGGAATGGAGATTGAGAGGGTTAGAGATGAACTTGTAGAGGTCATGACCGGGTATCGACATGAAGCACCCGAATCGCTTGGGACGAGACGCGTCACTGTCCGGGTTGACGTGGAGGCTGAAGTGGTTGGTGTTGCGATGGTCCTATCAAACGATGCCGATGGCGGTGACTCTGCATGCCAAGCAGCCCGCCAACATGTGCGCGAGTGCCCCTGGGGCAGCAACTTCACCTTGACGGTCACCCTGATGCCGCTGCTCCGACGCACGTGTGGTCGCTCGCGGCTTAGCCCATGCCACTACCATCCTGGGCACTGCCGCCACGACCGCATCCTCCGACGATAATCCTCCTCTTCCGCAGCCGCCACTGTCGATATGTTTTTTCACGAGCAGGAGGAGAGGCGCATGGATATGGTGGGCAGAATATTAGGCATGCGAGGGGGGCGTGATTAGCAAGATTGCCGGGCAGGATGGTGGGTATGGCGGGCGGGTGGGATTGCATGGGCAAAATATGGAAGGAGAAACCGGTTGGAGTGTATAGCGGTGAATGGTGTAATTTTTCTGCCATGATTTTATCTCTACAGGATATATTATTTGCTTCCTTTATTCAATTCTTTTTCTTTTTCCCTTAAAAAGACTACGTGGGGGATTTTTTTACGACGTGATCAGCAACATGGGGATCTTTCCTTTTTTTTTTGCCATAATTTTCCTTCAATAGGCCGATCCATGCATGGGCCAGAAAACCTTTCCTTTTCTCCAATTGGCCGATGAATGCATGAAGGGCTGTTGACCTGACCGCATCCTTATTTTTCTTTCCATTTTGTCTACAACAAAAATCTTTTATTTTTTCCTTCAATAGGCTGATCAATGCATGGCGAGGAAATCTTTCCTTTTTTCCCAAGAGGCCGATCAATGCATGCAGGGATGCTGACCACGCCTTGATCAGCTTATTTATTTCCTTTATCCAAGATTCTTTTCCCTTTAAAAAGGATTGACATGGGGTAGGCTTTACGGTGAAAAAAGAAAGGAGGAGGAGAGGTCGGGCTGGTGGGTTTCAACACGGGAGGACGACAAAATCAATCTCCCCCCTCCCCTTGGTCGTCCTTAGGCCCACCGTTTAGACCTGAATTGTGGGTCCTTTGTGAGGGGTAAGAGGGTGTGTTTGCGGGTGAAAAGTGTCCTCAATTTGTTCATTCCTTTATAGTATAGATAGGGGCTTAGTCGCTTAGATAGCCCACGGGTTGTCTGAATTTCCTATCCCTGAGACCCTGACCACTGATGATATCAGTGATTAATTCAGGTGACCTGCTGCCCTATCTATGATTTTGTTCCCCCAGTGTTCATCACCATCCGACATCACACTCCAAACATACACCCAAATTTTAGGACTTCTACACGGATGGGATCTCTTGATGATTGAATTTTTAACCCAGATATATAAGTCCTGACGGAAGTTTAGCATATTGTGAATAGCACATTCAGCTTATTGCAGAGGATCAACCTCCTGGCACAACACTCACCGAAGAAAACATATACGAAATGCAATCTCAGTTATGTCGACATTTGGAATATTGATTGTTATGAAGTAAAACATTAAGCATGTGTGCAAACAGTTAAAGCAGAGACCAGAATTCCATATCAAATAAACAATAGTTCTGAGTGCTTGCAGTTGTGGGCCCTGAAAAGGTACTTCATGTCCTGAATAACTGCAACATTATCTCGTAATCATCAAAATGAAACTTACAAACTAATTTTTCTCTGGAAACTCTCCCATCCACGGTGTGTATGGAAAAGAGCCTTCTATGAATGGCTCGATACCCATATTGCCATAATGTGTCGGGGAGAGGTTGCCTAAGGCTTGAACCTTTGAGGTTTTAAAGTGGTAGCCCAGTCCTCTGCTCAACCCTTCACTCAAGAAGACAACCTCCTTGTAAGGATGAAATCCAAGGAAAGTAATATCACATTGTCATCGTCAGAGTCCCATTCTTTGGTTTCAACAGCATTGTTCTTGGTAAAACCCAATTCAAAATTTTGCTCCATTATCACCTCATCATTACGATCCTGATACTCATCACATGGCTCGCCATAGTTAATATCTTGTAAGGTCCAAGGTTTAGGTCTAGTATCAGTTTGTCTATGTCTGAGGCCAATACTAGCCTTTCGAACCCACTTCATCTTGCCATATGATACATCCAGAATATAAACATAATAATCATCCAATGCACAGTAAACCCCCTTCAGTGATCTTCCCAGATAAAGCTTTGGATCTGGTGTCAACTCAATACCTGCTGGTGGTTTAATTACCTGGTACTTGCCATCTAACAGTGATATTCTGCAAGAATGAAACAACAGAGAAATCTTAATAAACAATAGCATTAAACAGCCTTTTTGTGAAGGAAGATGTTCACAGAATAAAATGGAGCGAGCAGGTACCTCATAGCAAAGTTGGTTTGGCAATGGACATAAAGTGCTTCGCGCCAATAGACAGCGTTGTGACAATGATAACTATAAGAACCATCCAATAGCATGTCAGCCACAGTCCCTGCAGCCTCCCCTTCTCGAGCAAACGACCTCTCCTCCCATCCCTAAGTTCTTGATGAGAACACATGCAGTATGCATGTCGACAGTGGCCACTCGAATCCCTCTACTGCAGGGTTTAAATTGGCCTTGGCATTAGACCAGCGAGATACAGCACAAGCATAAGGGATAAGAAAAACCTCATACTATGGTGACAATGTAGGGTCAAAGAGTAAGTACTCCTTGTAAAAGAAGTTTTTAACCCAAATGCAGGCTTGGGTGCGGGGGCAATTACACCCACCGGCGCATCGCTGGGTTAAGCACATAGTCGCCAAGCATGAGAAGCCCATTGCAGTGGTCCCTAAAGTGGGAGGAGGTCTGAGCGCAGCAAGCGGCAGGTGCAATGATTGCGCACCAGGGCTTGCAGACACAACGAGATGTGGCGAGGCAGCGTGGCGCAAGGCGTCTGAGGATATTGACAAGCACATATTGAGGTAGGGCTTGTCCTCCTGTTGTTGCATCATAATTATCTAAGACGATCTCTGATTAATTAGTAATTGAACCTCACACTCCACCGAAGAAACACGTTTATGTTGTCTGCAAAGTGAAGGAATAGGAATAAGAAAGAAATAATCCATATCCCGATGGGGGGCAGCTGCATTGTGCTAGTTAGGAACTCTTAATCCACTTTGTGCTCAGTAACAACAAGGCCGCAATTTCTTGTAATGAATAATCCGTATAGATTTCATTTCACTGTCTATAATACGTGATTATGAAATGCAAAACAGAGAAGATCCTCCGCAGCCCAACGATTGGATCATGCTATCCCAAAACGATCTAGGTCGTCACCCTGAGCGGCATCCGCGAGGCACGAGCCGTGTCCCGAACCAAAGGTCCCCAGGTCACGGCAGTAGAGGCTGCAGGGAGGGTGGATCTGAGCAAGAGTGGCTAACCTGGTCGGGGCTGATGGAGGGAGGAGACCCGGAGGCAGAGGCTCGCCGCCGAACGCCGATGATGCTCATCCGGAGGCGGAGCCGCCGCCGCCGCCGCCGTCGGGTCTCTCTCTCTCTCATACTTTTGGTGGTGGGTTGCTTCCTGGAGGCCCATAAGGCCCGTTTGACATCCTGGCCTACCAAACCCATAAGAGTAGTGACGCGAGTTGCCAACACAATTTTCCATATTTCCCCTAAAAAAACAGAATTTCCAAATTCAAGCATACTGGAAACCTTTAAGTTGAGCATAGACACAATCCACCGATTTTAAAATAGGAGGGGCAAACAGAAGAAATAGTCCTAGCTACTTACGAGACCAAGCTGGACCCCATCCACATGTACATGACAATACAATACTAATCTTTGACGCGTCCATCTCTGTATAATATTCGATGGATATTTGCTTTGTTAGATCGGAGGTTTAATCAAGGTACAAAAATTCATACACGAGACATTTTAGGGTGAATGTACATGTACAGGTGGTGCTTACTTGTAATTTTTTGGTTTAGTATAAAGACGTTCGAATATAGTTAAGTATTGTCCAGTATTTGTAGTAGCAAGGTTTCAGATTTTTCATTGTAGGTGCAACCATGCAAGCTCTGGTAGGCACAGGTGTCCATAGATGTGGAGGCCAACCGTCAACGGAATGTTTAATAAATAATCAACAAACTGGTTCATAACTCATACTTTCTTATAAAATTGTAATAACGTACCTCTCGCTGAACCATGTTCTGACTTCTCAGCCATTGTGTATGTACAGAGCTCAGAATTTTTTGCAGAAACAGAACAAAAAAAAAAACTAGAGAAAAGAAAAAGGATACACGATGGAAGAAAGAACACTTCGGAGAGTTCTTCAACCCAACGGGTTGACTCGCATCTTGTAGATGTACAATACAAGGTATAAAGAATGTTTATAAGCAGCACCATCCCGCCAAACACATGTTCCCAGCCTAGGTACAAAATTAAACACAAAGCAAACACACAAGCAAAGCCCCGTCCCGTCCCCTTCCCGTCCAAGGCGTGGAGCAGAGGCCCATGCAAAAAAAAAAAAAGAATTGTCTTGCCCTTGTACGTGTATGTATATCTGCAGTAAGGTGCACAAGCACATGACCTCTACAATACAATACCTGTCAAAACGCGCTCCACGTATCCGTCCCATGTTTCGTCGGGCTGCTTGACGTCTCTGTCGATTTGAACGTCGATTTGAACGGCCCAGTTCCAAAGGGGTCTTCATCGTCAAATGAGTAACCCCGGCTGTTGTAGTCGCTGCTCTTCATGGAATCAAACCTCGCAAATGCATCCGTTCTGTCATGGTCGCTGCTGCTGTTCATCGAATCGTACTTCATGAAGCTGTTGCCCCCGCCTTGATCTGAAGTGCTGCGGAACGAATCAAACCTCGCAAAGGCGTCGGTACCGCCATTATCAGCATTGCTCCGGAACGAATCGAATCTTGAGAAGCTGTCTTGTTGTCCAAAGGAATTGTTGTCGTGCATGCCAAATGAGCTGTACTGAGACATTGTGTCAAATGAATCGTCTCCTGCTTCGCTGTACCTTGGTGTGAAGCTTGAGTTGTACATTGGTGTACTGGGAACTGAAGAATCAAAGAATCCCTTCTGCTCTTTACCATACACGCTGCCAGCAGTAGGAGATTCTGCTCTGCTTGGGCCAGAATCAAACAGTGATCTCTGCATTGGGGTGCTTGGAAAAGAGTCAAAGAATGGTTTCTGCATCGGCGTACTTGGAACAGAATCAAATACTGACTTCTGCATCGGTGTACTTGGAACGGAATCAAATACTGATTTCTGCACCGGTGTACCAGGGATGGAATCAAAGAGCGACTTTTGCATTGGCGTACTTGGGACAGAATAGTCAAAGACTGAGTTCTGCATCGGCGTGCTCGGGACAGAGTAATCAAAGACAGATTTCTGAACTGGTGTGCCTGGGATGGAATCAAAGAAAGGTTTCTCCATCGGAGTACCAGGAACAGAATCAAATGAAGGTTTCTGTTCCTTGACAAACAAACTACCAGATGAGGAACCTCCAGTCCTTATCGGTGGAAGGCCTTGTGGCCCAAAGAAGAGATCTGAATCACCATTCTCACCATCCTGAGAAACAGATCACAGAGGTAAGTATTACATGGTGCAGTATATCCACAACACGATACAATGTCAGAAAGCGTAAACAGGATCCAACCTTATGATCAAAGTTCCATAGGGAGTCATTATCAATGCCATGATCAAACGATGGGGCCCATGAATGTCCATCATAAGTTTTATCTCCATGAGCAGATGAATCCGTTGCTCCACGGTTACTGCAAATTTACCAGTGCAATAAGAAGACTAATTAAATGCTATAGACTGATTAAATACTATTTCAGCACAAAAAGTGTCATTCAGGCTTCCCTTCCAAAAAAAAAAGCAGGTGTCACTGTTATGTTTTCAGCATGGAAAGCATGTTTCACCTAGAACATTCAAGTACCTAGTTTCCTATATGGCTATACGCCTATACCAGTTAGATTAACAACATATTGAGTAAAGAAAGCACTAGCAATGGATCAAGCCTGAACCTGTAGGAAACTAAGAAAAATTGGTATTTAGAATAGACAAGGTATTTGCAAACAAGTGAAAGGTTCCTATCCTCTAGAAAGAGATGTGCATATTTCATATAAACTACAAAACAGAATATGTACCTGATGCTCTCAGTGGCACGTGGTGAGATGTCATTTGTTCCAGATTGCTTTTTATCAGTTTCATCAGTAGAACCATCCTCCCTGTTCTTGACAGGACTAACTGGAGGACTTTTTGCCGACTCTGGTTTGCTATTGGATTTTGTCGCTTCAGGTTCAACTGCCTTCTCCACAGCAGCAGATTTATCACCCTTGGTGTCTTCTTTCTCTGTTGATGCCCCATTTGTAGACACTTTGGGATCTTCACTCTTTGGTGCAATGGGAGGCTCGGTTTCAACTGTGAGTTCCTTTATGATGGAGAACCCTAGAGAAATTCAAGTGCAGTAACATAGTTGAAAATACGATTTTTTTTCAACAAAAACACATACAATGATGGAGATCCTGGTAGAAGCAAGATTCAAGGAATACCTTCATCTCCAAATCTGTCCCATTCTTCATCCCACGTAGCTGCTGTCTCTTGTATACCAGGCTGCCAACCTAAAGTTGAAAAAAAAAAATAAAAGCAAACAGAAGAATCCCTGTTAGAAATTGGGATCAAAATCATCAAATGAAGCCCTGAGACAAATTATGTTCTGGATGCACAGTAAAATAATCTAAGATTCATTTTGCATTAGTTCATACCCGACAGACTGAAGATTAGTGTCAATGTTTCGGTAAAAAAAAAAAGAAATACAACCAGAACAGGCCAATACTGGATAGTAGTTAATAAACAAACATGCTAGTAGCAAGTACCAAAAGGAAGTTCCACCAATGTAGTTGGCTTAGCTCTCAACCCATATCTCTTGCATTGTTCATTCAATGATTTCACGAGCTCCTCAAGGTCAGACTGTATCTTATTAGCCCTTTCCTATAAACAGAGAAAAATGATAATCAGGAAACAGATTATTGGCGTAGCCAAGAAAATATATTAAAGCAAAAATACAAACCTGAAGCTTTTCATCACTTTCATCTCCTTTTTGCAGCTTAACTATGGCGTTATAAATTTCAAGCTTCTTCTCCTGCAAACATAAGAAAATAACTATACGTTCACAACCATATCTCAAGGATGTTGTTCACAGTTTTCTAAGTAACAAAATTACATGTATACCTGGATCTCACGAAAAGTTGCCTCATCCATTGTTAGCTTTGATGCCACATCTCCTAACTTCTTGCATCTCTCATCATATTTTGCTGCAAGGGATTGAACCTGAATATAGAATCGATAACTGTGAGATTTATGTCAAAATACTACTTACATGTCCTCATTCACAGGGTATAACAAAATTGTAGCACAAAAATATAATGCCCAAAACTGTCTTAGCTCCTGGAGTAATATATGATATGATTTCATAGGTTTAAAGATCTAAGACCACTTGAAACTATCTCGGTAGCATGTAACAGTAGGAGGCTTGAACAAACATTCTGCTTGATATATCACAATACAAAACAATGTACGGGCATAGTTTAACAAAACCAGGGCTAAGATACTGGAGATATGATTTGCATCGACCTTTAATGCTTCAGACAGTACTTGCACTTCAGAAACCACACACAATTTCTAACGACCATTTGCCCCAAAAGGGTTGGAAATAGAATCTCGGAGCTCAATTATAAACCAAGGTTATAGAGAAAATTACCTCACGTTTATCAGCAGACATACTTTCCGACACTTCATTAAGCCTGTTCTCACACCTGCTTTTGTAAAGAATCTAGGACGGCGTAATGAAAATAAGTCAGACAAGAATACATTAAAGTAGCACACAAATATGTGATACTATGCAGTATTGTTCAGCACTTCATATGTTATATTCTCTTTGTCTGTGGCTCGTTCTGGGTTCTATCTATGGCATAACCCCAACTTATTTGGGACAAAAAGTTCTTTTTTGGGGGATGTTGATATGCCAAGTTAGCACGAGATTGATTATGCAGCTATATGGGTAACTAATTAAACACCGAAGTGGAGATTGGATGAAAAACATTAGCATGGCAATTGAAACTAGTGCGGTAGAAACTGGATTTATACATATTTGTATTTACAGAAAGGGAATGCTGCTAGAGAATACTTACAAGTTCCTGCATCTTGGTACGATAAAACTCAGTCTTCTCTCTAGAATCCTGGATTTCCTTTTCCAATTCTTGGACCTTCAAGAAGATTTAAAAGATGTTATGATAACATATCAGGATAGCCTAAATGAGTAACTAATTAAACACTTGAAAATGTTATGATAACATACCAAGAATTTTATTTTGGTTATACTTTTCGCATTTCTATATATTTTCATGGTGAAAATGCCATGAGGTAATTAGCAACCTAACACTTGAGCTGTTTGTAATAATTGGTTTGTATTACAGACACTACAGGAATGTCAGGGGTTTCTTTGTGCTGGTTTAGCAAAGATTTCCATGTCAATTATGGATAGAAAATAACAAACAAGACCAGTTCTGAACAATCGCTTCAAATATATATATTTTTTTGTTTCTTCTGTTTTCTTGAATCCTAAGGCACGAAGGCCCTTGAAATAAGAAAATAGAGCAGCATACTTTCTTATCAGCATCTGAAGCTTCCTTAAACTTTGCATCCAGTGTGTTTTGTTCCTCCTTGCTCAGCTGGCCAACCAGATGTTCCTCCAAAACAGGGATCTTTGGCTTTTGTTGCTCTGCCTTAACGTTATCATCAGCATCTAAAGAAAGAGGCCTTCGAGATGGTGGCTTCATGGATGAGGGAAGCATCCCATGATGTGGTCCTTGCATTCCTCTATTCGCAAATCCTTCAACAAGCATTCAATAAAAACAGCATCATTGAAAATGTACTTCCTTAGAAGTCGGTGATAGAAAAAAAAAAAGGTGCAGTTTCTTTCGATAAATACCTGTACTTGCATGAGGAGCCGGCCCAGTAGGGTTTCCTGCAAACTGGCCAGTAGAGGGTAGCGAGGTGCCCTCAGCCCAAATACCATCTGGTAGTACATCAGGAAGAGGCCGATGCTCTCTATGCCTCTCCATTAAGTACACGGCAACACAAAATTCCTTGAAAGACAGCATCCCGTCTTTATCCTGGTCAGACAAGTCCCATACCTTCCTTAAGATATCTGTAGGTTGAGAGGCAAATTTTTAGAAACTTTAACATGAATAGGAACTCAATTTCAAAGGAAATCTGTACACAGAAAAGTAATTCAAAACAAGATAGTAAATACAGAACTCTTCAATGCACGTTTGACATTGACAACACAATCAAGTTGTCAATTCAAGTATGGAATACCAAAGCATTGTGGTAATGCACTGGGACACTTAATACCCATCAGACATCATTATGATGCTAGCCCAAGTAGAAAACTTGGCACCAATGGTATGAAGAAGTAATATGTGAATTCATTGTGCAGCTAGTAATTGAAAAATAACTTAGGGGCTGATTGGTTGGGTACCCAAATTTTGGCATGCCAAAGTGTTGGCAAGCCAAAACTTGGGCAAAAAAACTTGCCACAATTTTGGCCAAACAATGTGAGACAAGGGCATCATTTTGGTAGCAAACCAAATTGTGGCCAAGAAATTGGCAACATTTGCCTTGCCAAAACCATGGCATGCCCATATTTTGGCAAAGAACCAATCAGCCCCTTAGCAACAATATACACATGCACGCAAGAGATCTATTGCCGACTACACAGTTAGTTCAGAATGAATTTTGTATCCACAGAAACTAAGGAACATCAAATGAATCATCTAAAATACAAGTTTTATCACAAAGAGGCATACTGCACACAATAAATGTCCATATCAAGATAGAATTGACGTTTTCTGCAGGTTATAATGTGCATATATTTAGCAACAGATTATTTACTTGGATTACTGTCATCAGCAGAAAGAACAAGGCTATGAATTACAGGATCTAGAAAGACCAAGACATGTGATGTACCTCTTGGCAGCCTCCAACTTAAAAAAAGATTCCTTGCCTCTTCACCAGTGATCTTTCCATCACGATCTCTGTCTACCTTGATAAATACAATCATATATTTCCTGACATCCACTTGAGTGATTTTCGGCCATGGTGCCTGAGGCTGGTTTGGGTTTGAAGGGATTTGTCCACCGGGAATATTTGCACCCACTGGTCCTGGAGTGCTTGGTATAGCATTAAATTGTTGTTGCCTAGGAGCTGGCTGACTGTGTGGCAACTGGCTAGTATGAGAAGGAAGTGACGATAGACCCTGCACAGGACTAGTCTGCATTGGCTTAGGAGGGTGATGAGGTCCAGCAGCTGAGGGAGGAGCTGTAGAATTGGGCACATTATTTGGAACATTGTTGGGCAAAGATGTGTCTTGTTTCACTTGTGGAGTTGCAGGAAAAGGATCAACACCAAAAGTTGAGTTAGATGGCAATCCATTACCCAAGGGCACCAGTGCCTTGGAGTCATTAACTGATAGTTGCGAAGGCATCAGGTTTGTTGAATTCGAATTGGCGGGCATCAAACCACCCGGCGCGTGAGAATTGTAGCCTGCTAGAGGAGTTGAATTCTGCACTGAAATTCCTGCAGTAGTAAGGTTGGCCTGCGGAGAAATACCTCTGGTTGGAGCTTGTGACGTTGCACCCAACGGACTTGCACTCCTCTTGCCACTAAACCAATCAGTAGCCAGATTTGGTGTGGTTGAACTGGTATGGTTTAGCCCGTTAGGACCACCACCTCCCACGGGTGGCCTGGAAGGAATTCCCTGCGCAGGGGGCACAGTGTTTGCATTCGGAGGTTGTGGTGGCCTGACTTGTGGATTTGACGATGCACCAGGAAGCCCTTGTGGTCCTCTTACAGCAGGATTCTGCTGACCAGATGCCGGTGCTTGAGGGCTAGTTACACTGTTTGTCTGAGGAGCAGCGGTAGAAACATTTATCCGAGGAGCAGGAATCTTTGCAGCAGCTGGACCAAATAATGCTGACTTAACAATATCGGGCGTCAACTCTCGGCCGCTCTGAGCTACTGTGACAAGTTTGAGTGAGTTGTGGAAGTCTTCACGCCCAAGGAAACCGGTCCGGTTTTTATCAGCGTACGTCCAAATCTGGACCAGGGAAGAGAAATACAAAGCGATCAGTAGAAGTAAATAGGGTTGTAGTGTGAATTAGTAATAACAATAATAGTAGTAGCAACAACATTCCAACATATAGTACAATTGATTGCAGAGTAGATTCCGTAGCACGAGCAAAATGCAGCAAATGTTGACAGCACAAGGTGCGTGTGCAAGGTTTGGAACAGAAAATTGATACTCATGTATATGTTGTTCACTCTTGAAACTGTGATTCCCCGATCCAGAACCCAAACTCAAAAGTACAAAAGCACAGTAAGATAATTTTCAGCGCAAGCTGGATCCCAACAGCATAACAAGTACTAGATGCCACTCAAGTGGAAATCCCCAACCCAATCCTCCATTGCCTACACTTGCTAGTTGCTAGTGAAAACATGATAGAGACTTAAATCGATCTCCCAGAGCTTGAATGGGTGAGCTCACAAAGCTGTAGAGAACAATCGAGCTGCGAGCTAGAGCGCCTAATTACGAGGCTGGATCAAGGCGCATCTCATTGCAAACATGAACGAAGCACTGAAAAGACAACTAAAGTTGGTATCGTCGGTGGGAAAGGACTAGACTAGGGGCGTCTCTCCATAATGAGCAAAGCAGAGCAGGTTCCAAATCTCGGCACCCACTGGAGCTCGGAATTGTGAGCGACGAGCCTCAGGTGGTCTACAGAAAGCAAGCAAGTAAGCAAGCAAGCCGCGATTGGAAGCGCAGGGTGGCACAGAATAGATCGCCGGGGGCGCACGGCGCGCGGCACGGAATTGGAGCGCTGAGGAGGAGAGATCTGAGGCTTACCTGCGCTAGAACTGGCTGCGGGAGGCCGGAGCCCTTGAAGAAGGCGACGGCTTCCTGGCCGCTGATCCGGCCGTCGCGGTCCAGATCCGCGGCGCGGAAGTAGGAGTCGAAGGCGGCCTCCATCGCCCCCCGGAGGAGGGCGGGGGTTCGGTGGGGCTGGGAGGCTGGGGGGGAGGGTGTCGCCGGCGGCGAGAGACCCCGGCCGGCGAGATCGGGGAGGAGTGGGGCGGCGAGCGGGGCGGTGGGTATATTGGCTTTGTGGTGTCTGTCTGTCCTCCGACCCGACGGAGATGGGTTGCATTTCGCTGGATCTCCGATCCCAAGCTTTACTTAATTCAGGGGCTTTTCTGTAAAACAAAAAAAAAAGTTACCCGTGCACCGCAAACACACACTGCCATGTTTTTCTTTTAAATGTCGATCCATATTGGGCTTATGATAGATTTCAGACTAGATGGCATTTTTCAAAAAATGACTTCCGACAAAAAGACAGAGAAAAAATAAAACTAGGTGTGGCATGATATCGATCCTACAATGTGAAACACAGAATGGTGTCATATTGCTATCTCCTATGCGTGTACGTCGTCGTTCTAGAATGTCCTCGTGTGCCTTCCATTAAAAAAATTTAATTGGTGTCTCTTATTATTTCTCTCCACTGAAATATTCTAGATGCACATGGGTAAATCTAAGGAGGAGGAGAAGAAGAGAAAACGGCCTCAAAAATATACTGGACAATAGTATATGAAGTGAATTATATATAGGAAACCTTCCCCGCTGTAATTTGACATGACACCGTTAACAACATTTCCAACGGATGGGTGTGGCAGTATTTATCCACGCCACAATGGTCTGGCACAACCTGTGGCAAGGATCCGAACCGTCTTATGCTCCGGTAAAACCTAGACAGCTTAGCACAAGTAGCAATATAAATTTTTTTAGATAATGGGAAGTAGCAATATTAATAAATTACAACACCCATGTGATCATGCATGCTAACTAGTAATTTGGTTATTAGGAGTATTGTATCGTATGCTGCAGCCACAGCCATCCTACCTAAGCTAGAGGTAAACAAAGGAGATCGATGCTCACAACAACACGTGCTCACTCACATCAAGATCCAAATTAATGATGTGTATATACTACTTCCTTTTAAAAATAAAAAACGTAGCGGTCCAGGAATATTTGATTTTACTTTATTCATGATTATTTTATGGTTTCTTGTTATATATTACTTTCCAGTCAACCAACGGCAGCATAATAATTACTTGGATATTTACCATCAGAGAATATTATTTTTAAGAGAGAAAGAACATTTGAAGAAAAAAGTTTTTACACGACCAATGATCCGGGAGCGGAGAAAAAGGTTTTTAGGTGGTGGATACTAGATCACATTTATCCTCTCCTGGATGACGGTGCACTTTCTTCTAAATTAATTTTGGTTTACTATAGTAAAAAGCAGTACGGCGTGGGTACATATTACAAATTAGAAGAAAACGTCAAAACACGATCGGTCGATCGAATGTAAGTGCTCAAGAAGCACGCTTGTTAGATTACAATATTTATACAATACATACTCCACAAAAGATATGCACAAGAGTAAGTTATATCCATTATACATCAGCTAGACATGTGGATGCAGATTGGTCCAATATCTTATAAAATTGATTGATTTAGTACAGTAGCTTGGCATGTGGTTACAAATTGGTCTAATAACTTATAAGTTACTCAGCTTAGTGCAATATCTTGATAAATTGGTGCATTTGTTAGTCTCACTCGATGTGAGCTGCCAAAGAAAGTGGCAAATCCGTCAAGTAAGTTTTGCTCCGTCACAACTCATGTTGATAGACAACACATTGCATCAACGTCAAAGAAACATCTGTAGCTTATAGTAAACATGATGAAGATCACTAGTACTGTCGTACGTGCTGATGTGTCCTCAACTCTTTTTAGTGTCATATATAAATAGTTTTACAAATAACATATTGTAGTAGAAGGAAGGAAGTCATGGTCTACCGTATATAGTAGTAGCAGTGATCAGAGAGATGTAGTATTTTCGACGAGCGGAGGATACGATGGATCGACCGATAATCACTGCGTGGTGAGGATGTTTTATTTTGTTTGGTACACCATTACATCATCCCATCCACCGGGGCTTTGGACAAAGGGAAGGAAGCTGCCAGCCTGTTATGCATGTTTATCATGTGGGCGTTTGGTTGCCTGGATATGCCCCGGCCAGGCTCAGCAGGTGCAGGTCTTGGGCGTTTGGATGCCTGCGTGATGGCTTGAGCCTGTCCCATCGCATGCAAAAGCTCCGGACGAACCTGGCTCCCTAGAAACGAGAATGGATTCCGTTTCTCCAGAGCCAGGCCGGTGGGATGCACCGCATTAGCAAACTAATGACTGTATTAAGAAATAATTAACTTATTTTATGACATGTTAGTTAGTTAGATAACAAATTAGGGTCTAGCATAGTAAAAGTAAGTACTACATAACTAAATCACGTCAAACAAATATTATCTTAGTATTTACCTTTTTATTTTAACTAGATACAAGCTATACTAGTGAAGCCAACCAAACAAATGATGTGTTCGTTCTGATGAACTGATGCAAGCAACCAATCGCTAAGCTGTTGCATGTGTGGAGCCTGCCCCGCGTCAGCCTGGCCGGTGCGTGCGAGCCACGCTCCACTGTGAAGCAAATCAAACACGCCCTATGTCTCTCTCTCATCAGATGATATCGGAGATACCAACAGCAGCAGCAGCACGATAAAGCTAGAGGTTGCAAGAAATGGTTGGACTCCTCCAGATCAGATCTGAACGAGTCTAGTAGTCCTCAAGTCAGATCAGCTCGATTATGTAAATGCCACTCTGGTTGCCCACCGAACTCTTGTAATTTCTACTTGGATCAAACCTGCGTTTTACTTGCTTTCAGCCAGAGCAGCAGGCAGCACCCGGGCATCGGACTTGCTCAGCACATGTGATGCGCCGAGAGCCTAGTTTGCCGACACCTTTGTAACTTTATAAACACATACTTCCTCCGTTTTAAAATAGTGTCTTTTTTACTTCCCGATAAAACACTTCAGCCAATTATATATAAAAATATATTAATATTTGTGAGACAATATAGATATTACTGGATAGATGTTTAGATCTAGTTTTTTTATAAAAAATATTTAGATATTTAAATATTGCACATATTTTCTACAAGTTTAGTCAAACTTATAGCACAAATACTCAAAACAACTATATTTTTGCGATGAAGGGAGTATGGATTAGAGAAACTTTCTCGCACAATCCAATCGTATCCAAATTAGCACTTACAGCTGCTGCTACTACTACTGGTACGCCTTCTAGAGTTCTACTAGTACAACAAACGCAGACGTAATACGAGTCCACATTACAGTTACTACGACGCGTACAAAAAAAAATGCGGATGCAAACCAAGACGCGAAAGAGGCCATACATGCTGCACAGCACACGATTTTGATTGGACAAGCCCATCGGTGACGGTGAGTCAAACACTTCCCTACCGGCACTGCATCCTTTCACCCCATGACCCCAATCAGGAAGATTTAGGCATGGCCAGCGCCCAGCGAGGAGCTTCCTTTTTTCGTCAGACAACGCAGCATATACCAGAAATATATTCTTGGAGGTTGGAGGATACTCCAGTAGCATCATCTTTGGAAGGTGTAGTGTGTCGTCCAAATGTAACAGAGCTCAGAGCTGGATGACCATTTGTCAGCTGCGACGCCAATTGTCCTCTAAATTCTGCCGTGCCCATGCATTCGGTCAGCATGCTTTCTTTTATAATTATTTTAACAAACCAGAAAATGGTTAGGCACTTGGAAAATAACATCACCAGTGGTGATCACCCAACCATCTATTCTGAAAGTTTATTGAATACTGTATGGTGAGCTAAAGACCACAATTTGGAAAGCATTCAATTTCTGTGAAAGGGGGCGGAGTTTATCCAAATTTTTTCACTTGCATGCACATTATAAGATCATAGATTCCAAGTTACGATGTGCTAAGAAGCAGTTAAAACATGCCCACACATCAAACCTGTATTAAATCTTATTGCATTGATCACTGCATTCTTTTGGTACCATTTAACTTCTGATTGTGCCATAACAGAGCATTCATGTTCACCTAGTAGTTTATTACAAGCAACTACACGGGCCTCTTGCTTGTGCTCACAATCTTCCACATTGTAATAGCTAACAGATTTGTACCATGATAACAAGGGGGAAAAAAATCATTTACCCAGACTTAAGGTGGCAACTATTACAAGCTCAGTATCTGAACACCATACCATTTATTAGAATGATGATATGCATCACAGGTACAAACTAAATGTGTTTGCTACACTCCCTATTACTAATGACATCGAATGGAAGAGCAGAACAAGAACGATACAGTAGAAATACCTTGTCACTTATATACCATAAAACAAGCACATCTGTATAAAAAATCAAAGCAAAGGCGAGATCTACCGAGGGAGATTTACCTCCTCTCCGTCTTCGTCCGATTAACCATTTCAACATACAAAAATCTCACAACAAGCATAGCTAAGACAAGCATCTGCCGACTATACGCTATGGTACCTCGCTAATCAGCTTTCACTTCAGCTTCGGCTGCTGTAGGAGAGGAACAAACATTGTGCAGCACCTTGCTGTCGGAGGAACAGTGTGACGTTTTTAACTTCTTGAACTTCCAGACAGATGTAATCTTCATCGGCGCCGTGCCATCACCTGTGGCCTTAGACTCTGCTGGACTCCCATGCTTTTCTGTTCCATTTCCATTCGACTTTGATTCATCCTGTCCTATAGGTTGTACTTGTACAGAGGGTTCTGTGTCTTTGGGCTCTTCTGTTTCTTTATTGTTATTATGGTTCAGAGGAAGCAGTTCCTTCCTCTTGATCTTCACTTTCTGGCCACCGCTCCCAGCTCCATTATCAGTAATAACATCACCACTACTCCTTGCAGCGTGCCTAGATTGATCATCATCAGGACCCTCATGCTTGAACAATGGAACAGTTGTCTCACTAGATTTCCCCTCAGAGCATCCATTAGGTAAGCCGCGGCCAGCCTCGGTCGGCGCATGAGTTGAAGAACCATTGCAAGCATCAGCGCCACCCTCACCGGTGGCAGCTCCATCTTTGCCATCACCGGTGATGCCACGAGGCCTCTTGGGTGGTCCGGTGTGAGAGATCCTTGGCGAGCTATTCATGGCACGGTGCAAACTGCGCGCAACCTCTTCGTCGGACTGCTTACGCCTCCTAGGCTTGGGAGCATCCCCCAGGGTTCCATTGGGCCTGTACAGCATCTTGACCTGGACATGCTTCTTCCTCGACTTGACCTTGAACTGGAGGCCATTCCTGGACGCGCCGGTCTTGGAAAAGGAATCGAGGAACTCCATAGCAGCCCGCGCAGCTGCCCTAGCCTTGGCGGCGACTGCCGCCTTCTCTGCAGCGGTGGCGCGGGCAGCCACGGCCGCATCGGCAGCGGCTTCTGCAGCCGCCCTCGCCGCGTCGATCATTTCTTCGGGGGAGGAGGCCGAGGCGTTGGCTGCGAGTGCCATCTCGCGGAGACGGGCTGCGAGATCACCGGAGGCGAGTGGGGACGGGAGGAGCTCGGTAGCGTCGCAGGAGGTGGCCGCCGTCCTGAACCCGGCGAGCAGCCGCTTCCGCGGCGGCAGGTGGGTGTTCAGATCCGACGGCTCCATTTCCAGATCAGGGCACAATTCAGCTCATTGAATCGACCATCGTCGCCAACGTGCTCCGCCTTGGGGAGATCGGGATGAGACAGATCTCCGGGAGCGTGCTATCGCCGGAGGGAAACCAGCCGATTCAATTGCCGGAGTAAGAACTGAGGGCGAAGCCGTCGGCGGTGAGCTTCCAACGCTCGACGGCGAGGTGCTAGAGGGGAGGCAAGCGGTGGAGCCAGGGGCTCGGGATCTGGCGTAAGCGAGGGGCGGTGGAGGCGGGCGGGGGCTCGCGAGCCAGCGGCGGTGAGGGGAGGCCAGCGGTGGCGGCGAGGGCTCCCTCGTGAGCCTTTCCGGGTGGAGGAGGAACAGATCAGGCTTGGCTTGAGAGGGCACCATTATTTTTTCTTTTCTTTTTATTTTCACCACCAACAGTCCAACACCAAGCATTGCATGCCGCTCCAGTTTTTCGACACAACACAAAAGGGAAAAGGGAACATGGCCCCTCTCTTTCAAGCTTCATCGGAACTGTCAGTATGTATGTTACTATATTTCAAAAGGAAAATACAGATATTGAGATAATTATAAAACATACAAATATTGATTTCACTGAAGTTTGGGGTGTTTTTTTTTTGTAAAAATTACGCCGCCATGTGTTTGTGGCTGTCGAATCGGCCAATTCGACGATCAAATTGCCATCAATAGAGTACGTGTCAATTTCGTCAAAGTTTAGGGGGACTTTTGTAAGATTTATATATACAAAGCATATGGGCTCTTTTAGAAAATTCCATGGACTAGGGATTAATTTCAATAAAATTCAGTTTTTTTAAAAAAAATTCTAGGGAATCTTTTAAAAAATCCCATGGACTACGAGTTAAAGTTCGAGAGGGTTTTTAGAAATCCTAGGGCCTCTTTTGTAAAATTCTATGGAATGCGGGTTGATTTAAACAAAGTTTGGGGGGGTTTATGAAAAGCCTAGGAGCTCTTTTGTAAAATTCCATGGACTATGGGTTGATTTCACCAAAGTTCGAGGTGTTTTTTAAAGCCTTAGGGCTCTTTTGTAAAATTACATGGACTATGGGTTGATTTCATCGAAGTTCAGGTTTTTTTTGAAAGCCTAGGGCCCCTTTTGCAAAATTCTATGGACTGGAGGTTGATTTCACCGAAGTTCAGGGTGTTTTAAAAAAGCACAGGGACTATTTTGAAAAATTTTATGGACTGTGGGTCGATTTTATTGAAATTCAAGGGTTTTTTTTCTAAAATTTTCGCCCCATCTATTCCTGGTCGTCGGACCGATGGCCAAGGAACCGTGCCCGACGATGCCACCCTCCTGGTACAGGGAATGCACCAGGATTAGTAGGTAAGATATATAATGAGATTGAAGGATTCTCTATAAAAAATATCGTCATCCCAAAATATGACTAATTACAAAAAAAAACATGAGTGCTTATGTGTCGGCGAGTTATGCTGACTAGGTTCTCGAGGGGATGTCCCGAGAGAAGAGTTTGAGGAGAAGTCGTCGGGAATCTACTTTTTTTTATCACAAACAACCTAATGAGATATAAGTCGATTTTGTGGATTTGCTTATTCTCCACTACATTGGGCAAGATGGGTGTCGGTCACCCTTTGTCATGGCCTCGCGTGCATTAGGCATGTTGCGTTTCTTCGAGCTCAACAAAATACAACATCAGTTGGATGGAGATCATGTGTTAAAATGTTCATGTGTTGCCATATCACTTTATGGCCACCTATCATAGATCATCTCAAGGATATTCATTTCTCTACTCAAGGACTTGTCTTCTCTTAGGTCAAGTGCATAACAAACAATCAAAACTAGCAATCAAAACTTAAAATGAACAAGACACCGAACTTTTGCATTGGTGATACTAGTCTCATTTTGAAGCTTAAACTTTAAAAGTTGCTTACGATGTAAGCGTCTGCTATCAGATGAAAACCTCTATCAAAATATCTTCAATCAGTTCATCGAAAATACCACGTTCAATCTTCCTCCCAACAACATAAACATCCTCCTTTGGGTCCTCACTTCCTCCCCAAGCTATTTTGTCATTCAGTTGTTGTTGTAGCAGCTCTTTCTGAAGCACGATCTCTTTCACCTCCTCAAGGAGCCTGCTCATGTTGTCGTCCCTCTTCACCTTTGGCAAACCAAACAACGGCTTTTGACAACCATTGGCAACATCTAGTAGTAGTGTATCATCAGAACTAGCAGGCTTGAGGAGCACTATCAGTGCCGTTGACCGCAACATTTCTTGATCTTCGAATTTTTCAGATGCAGCAGCAGCGCAGGGACTCGTCGCCCTCAGCACTGCTATGAGCATCGCATGATGATGAGGCTCTAAAGGCTCGTCACCACCAACTATAAGTTTGTAACTGCAACGACCTTATTATCATCAGCTGTTGCTGTTGTAGTCTCGGAGTCACTGTGATCTTGCACGACGTCTTTCTTCTCTAGGACGGCGACCTTGGTGTCGTCTGCAACGTTGAAACCATATCTTGCCATCTTTTGCCTGCGCAGGAGAATGCGCAGGTTCTCCTGCGCGATCATCTGGATGCACCTGCTGCTGTGATTTGCTGAAGAAGCATCCACCGGAAGAAGCATCCACCGGTAGTGCTACTCTGGATGCCTGTCATGCCTGGAAATCCTGCTTTATCTTCTGGAGCAGGTCCTCCTAGGGATGGCGATGGTGGCGCGAGCGTGACGACCTTCCAGGCATGCGCGAGCGGTACGACAAGAGGCTGCACTTGGCCTGCGTCAGGGGCGTGGAGCGAGGCGACATGGCCGTCGCCGCCTTGGTGGTGCTCTCAGCAGCAGCTGCTGCTGCTTGGATGATGGGCGCAGTAGCTGCAAGCTTTGGTGATTGCGGCGGCACCGGGAATGGGATGGCATCGATGCCCATGAGGCGAGCGATGACATTGGGCGGCTGGATGGGGATCTCTCTGTACGTCATCGTCGTCGCCTTTTCTACAGCGACGCCTCTGCTGTTGTGAATAAGGTTGTTGTCGTTCCATTTTTGTGACTTTGTAGCAGAGTGACTCATCTGCATTTACGCATGGCAGCAAAAACATGTTGCCTTTGTGAGCGTAAATTGAGGGCTCCTCTCCTAATGATGATACAAAAATACTTTGTATGTATGAATTCTCAGGTCTCTGCTTATGGTACTACTTCTGGATGGCTTGCATGCATTGTATGCGAACGAATGAGAGAAAATATTTTCGTTGATAGATGGTACACTGCATACATACCTGAAGATGCAGAAGACGCTAGTGTTGCTTGGATTGAGTGGGCAGGCCGTCGCGAGAGAAATTGAAAGCAAAAGGTCAAGCTTCAAGTTTGTAGAAAGAGATGAGAAGTGATGGATGATGATTGAACTGAATCGATGAAAGTAAAGCGAAACAAAGCTTGAGGTTGGTTGGCGAGAATTAGTCGCACGCACGAACTAAGCAAACGCAATCGAAGGAACCAAAAAAAGCAAAAACCCCCGACGAGGATCCAACTCGCGACCTTTTGCTTACGAACTGAACACACTACCACTATGCTACGGAGGCCGAGTTAGGGAGGTTTCGAAGACATCCTTTTTATCATTGTGTTTAATTGCCATCAACTCGGTTTCGAAGACATCCTTTTTATCGTTGTGTTTAATAGCCATCACCGAGAGGTGTGTTCATCTGCAATGCCGGTCTATATTTTGAGGAAACAAGATGCCCGAATTGAACAGTTGTTGACGGGCAAGCTGCCTGCTGCGATGCTTTACCTAGGGATATTCATTGATCTTGAACATCATCAGTTACCGAAAGAGGGAGTAATTCAATTGTGCTTGTATCCATAACTTTGAAAGTCATGTATGTACACCAGATACGGTGTAGGCCGTGGGGCTTAGGGTGCGTTTAGTTCCCCCAACTCAAAAAAAAAAACATTATTCATCCAACTTTTCTCTATTATCCCATTTTTCCTACTCACAGAACACGCTTCCCAACACGACCTACAATGTCTTTTTTTATCTACAATGTTTTTTCTCACAATCTAGGACTAGTTTAGATCCAAGATATCCACTATTCCTCCCATCACATCCATCACAGGGTTCACAAAACTGAACCGGTTGGCCGAACCGCCGGCCGGCGGTAGCGGCTAACCGGTCCGGTCCCCCGAGAACCGGTCAAAACAGGACAAATTCAAATTTTGAATTCAAATGTATATGAAATCCTAGTTCAATGGGTTTGAACCGGTTTGACCGTTAAGCCGAGTGGTTTGGGCGGTAAGCCGGCCGGTTTGGACGGCAAGCCGGCTCAATACATAATTTGTCATGTTTTCAAATTTAACTAAAAATTTAAAAAAATAAAAGAAAAATTCCTAAAAATTTTCAAGGTGCGTAGAATTTAATGTTGTCAAAAATTTTCAAATATTAGTGTATTTAGTATTTTTTGTGTGCATTAGAAGTTCAATGAGCCGACTTTTTTCTTTTCCTTTTTTTTTTGTTGAACTTCTAATGCCTGCAAAAAAATATCAAATGAGCAAATATTTGAAATTTTTTTACACCAATAGATTACATATGCCTTGAAGTATTTTTATGAATTTTTTTATATTTTTTCATTTTAAATTTAAATTTGAATATTTTGAATTTTGCCCGGTTCAAACCGCCCCAAACCGCTACCGGTCCGGGGCGGTTTGGTCGGGAACCGGTGAAACCAGACCGGTTCCCAACGGTTACGTGAACCCTGATCCATCACATTATTTCTCATCCTTTCCTCACTATTCATTGTTACAGTGCATATCTGCTACAGTAAATTTCCAACTATCTCCACCAACTAAACACCCCCTAAACTCACTATTACATTTCCGGCTGCCTCTGCCTGCAACCACCAGTGACTTTTGCGTGCCGTGCCGTGCCGCCGGCTGCCTCGAGTCCAGTCACCCGGATCCCTCCCCAGCTGTGACCAGGGTTCGCAAAACCGTTAGGAACCGGTCGGTTCCCGCGGGAACCGTCTAACCGGTCCGGTCCGGTTGCAAAACACCCCGGTTACTGCTCCCAAACCGACACTATAAAACCGCTACTACCGGTTAGCCGGCCGGTTTCATCGGTTAGCTGGACTAGTTTTGACCCTATCAAAAACCGACCGGTTCACGGTTTTGAACCCTGGCTGTGACTCTGCTCGACACGACCGTTGTGTTGTTTTCATTGTAGGGGCTGCTGCTGGTGCCTGCAGCTGCAGCATGCCTGCCCCCACAGAGGACACAAACACAACTGACCCACATTGCCCTAAAGCACCTAACGGACAGGACGTATATACTGCTACTATACTCCTACAAGGCTACAACTACTCCAATCGTCCATCCTTTCCTTCCCGAAGGCTGTGTTCAGATTCAGAAAAAAGTACTTCTCTAGCAAGTTTTTTCTATTCATCCCACTCACAGAACACGCTTTTTCAGTGCACTATTCATCTAGAAAAAGTACTTTTTACTTCCAATCTAAACACAGCCTAGCAGCAGATCAATACCTGACAAGGCGATTCGTAGCCCTTTCCTCAGACAAAGCACAACAACCTCATAAATATACGTACGCATGCCATTCACTCCATTCCTAGTAAATGGGCACGTACATATACTACCAAATTAACATATTAGAATCCGAACCATGCTTTTCTTTTCTTTTTAGGGATGAAATTATTCAGGTTTTCTTTTCTTTTTACGGATGAACATTATTCATGTTGCTTCGCTTTACCTATGATCAATCCTAAGATTTCTACCGAACGGAGGAACATGTGAATGAGGCTTGTTTAGTTAGAGAAGTTGGGGAAAATTAGATATGTAAACAGTGCATTGATAAACATGCCAAGAGAAGATGTGACTGGAAACTAGAAAGCCCTCCATTAGAGCATCTCCAGCAGCATGGTCATTTGGATGGCTATGTCCATATTTGGTTATTCAGCACAAAAAACTAGCTCCAGCAGAATAGCTATCAGACCCTCTATCCCGGTAGCAGTGGCCAAATCATCTAGGTGGAGAGCCAAATCTAGCCGGTCCTGTACAACACTCTATCCATCCATTTCCATTCTTCTCTCTTTCATAAATTCAAAAGTAACTATATAGGGCTCCTAAAATCTTGGCAATTAGTTAGCTAACAAAATCAATAACAAAGAATCCATTTTAGTCGGGTTAAACACAAAATGTGACGTGGATTTTAAACTAACAATTCTCAAAGTAATTCAAATATTTTTTAAAAAACTAAAGGAAAACATCGCAAATAATATAAATAATATCCCCTATATTATTTTTGTTTCAAATAATTTGAATGCCAATAAATTATGCTTAATAGGATATGGAGGATGAGATTTGACTAGTCTGGAGCACCTAAGTAATATGGAGGAGAAATCTTTTGGAGAAGATAGCTAAACTGAAATATAGATGGTGAGATTTGGAGTGTCTGCTGGAGATGCAAACAGACAGACCAACCATGCAAACATGTCAACGCCGCCACACCAGTCAGCCCAAACCCAATGGCAGCTTGCCGCGTACATGCATATCACTCAAACGGCAAATTACAGCAGTTGATTTGACTGCTGCAACATTGCGAAGTAACAAAAACATGGCACAAAAATAGTAGCAGCAACAGAAACAGGAGATACTACTCGCTAGCATCAAGCACACATTATATACCCCCAAAGGGGGCAGCAATGAGGACGATAACTTAATCTAACATTACCCAAACTGATATTATCACAATGTTAGCCGATGACAATGGAAACAGTAATCTAGGTACAAGCGGGCATTGCATTGCCGGTGGCCACACCGCACAACAGCACCCGCCACCAGTGGCACAAACAGGGAGCGCTATCCATTATAGGGACAACTGAAAGTAAAACATCACGATGTGAAGTGAAACTGAATAATTCTAGTAGATTGACTGGATAGCCTCCTTATAGTTGCCGCCACAGGGCCTTTGCAATTGCCGCTCCATTGCTCAATGGAGCGTCCTCTTGAGCTGCTTCACTCGTCATCGTCTTCCTCCTGCAAAACACAGCACACACCAATGTTTTGTTTTAGCATCCACAGGGCTATATCCATCTTAACGCATGAGCACCTATACATTAATCTACCAAGTGAGTTTGGTACTTTAATCTGGTTTGATGAGATCATGAAATCCAATAGTTCCTAGACCATCCCATTATTCCCATGTAAGACAACTTATCTAAGACATGAATGAATGTGCTAAGCGGCGTGGCATTTCAAACATCAGGATCAAAGCAGGTTATAAACTTGCTAGACAAGATCAAAGGCCAGCAGATGTGTGTATGTATATACCTCCTCACTACCCTCGTCGTCGTCCTCATCATTGACCTCGGACTTTGACTTGTCAGACTCCTCTTCATCTTCCTCCTCTTCCTCCTTGGCAGGAGCCTTCTTGGCAGCGGTGCTCTGAACAAGCTAACATAGGTTGATTGGTTAGTACCAAACAATGAACGATGAACAGCAGGTAAGACAGTTGAATCTATAGATTGTTATGCCAACCTCGCCCTTGTTGTAGGCAGCAATGGCCTTGTTGTACTCAATCTTGAGCTTATTGGCCTTAGCGACATAGGGAGCTTTGTCCTGTAATGATCGATCCACAATAAATAATCAGCACGTGTTGAGTCAGACCTAACCACAGCAGCAGCCTAGTAACTAGGTAATGTGCAGCGAGAGCAAAATTGAGCTTACCGCTTCGCTGAGGGATTTCCACCTGTCACCGGCAGCTTTGCCCACCTGAATCAACCAATCACGATGAGGTCAAAGCAAATCAAACTACTATCTCATCTAACCTAATAATCTGGCATAACAACAACAACAATAATAAAGGTGCCCGGCGTAAAGGGGTAGTAGGTAAACTTACCGCAGCAACAGACTTGTTCTTAGGGTTCTTCTCCTTGAACTCCTTGCGGAATTCGTCCCTATATAACCACCAAAAATATATCAGACAGCCGCCAACCACGCCGCCCCAAAGGAAAGAGAGAACAAAAAAAAAAAAAAACGCAACTGGTAGGATCTAACATACATGAAGACGAAGAAGGCGCTGGGCGCCCTCTTGGGCTTGTTGGGGTCCTTGCCGGCCTTCCCCTTCCTGCCCTTGGCGGGCTTCTCCGCTCCCTTGCTCTTCACCGCCAGTCTGCATCGACAGAGCGACGAGGTGCCAAAAAGAAAAAAGTCAATATCACGCCGCAGCGCAGGGAAATCGAATGTTTCGTCGGCCGGAGAACGGATCTGTCCGGGACAGATCGAGAAACGAGAGAGCAAGGTCGTGATTCTTACTTGGCATCGGCCTTGGCGGCGCCCTTTGATTTCGCCCCCTTCATGATGGATTTCTGCGGAGACACCGAGGGCAGCGGTCAGATCCGCGCGAGAGTCGGGCAGAACGGAGACGAATCGAGGCCGAATTGCGTGGGGCGGCTCACCTGGACGCGAGGCGAGGAGGAGGGGCAAGCCTGGCCTGGCCTTGGTGTTGTCTGCGAAGGGAAGGGGGAAGAGAGGAAGGGAAGGGGAAAGAGAGGAGGAGGCAGGGAGAGGCGGGCGGGGAGGGCAGGGGATAAGAAGGAGCCGCGCCTCCCAGGGGCATATCTGCGATTCCGCCCCGCCTCCGAGGGCCCGCATCCAACCCCTAATTTGAATCTTCGTACCCGTTGCCTACTTTTTCTCACGCGGCCAAGGCCACCCTCCGATGACGCGCGGGGCCAAGAGCCGGTGGGGTCGGCCTGTCATTGACCACCGATTAGGGCGACGGGCGTGTCCGTGGTTGCCCGTAACCCCAGGGGGTTTACCGCGAAAGGTGCTCTGGCAGGGGCTTGGGCGGGATTTTGGAAAATTTCGGGCCGCGTCGGAGCGGATGTGCATGTGCCGCGCGGATCACATGACAGGCGGGGCCCGCGCCGCCAGCGCGAGATATTTTGAGCCGCCACGTCAGCGATCCGCGGGAGGCCGCGTGGTTGGCTGGGGCGGCCGTGGAGGTGGAGCGCGTTGTGCTTCTCGCTGTGCTTTCTGCGAATCAAACCACGGCCTGGTTTGCGGTTTTCAAATCTCCCATCTCCTGCTCAAACACTCCTCCTCGTCCAGGGGATTGATTACTGCGCCTCTCTTCATCTGCTCATCTCACAGCGTGATGATGCTTCATTTTTGTATAATAAAGTACTAACATTCATGATGCTAAATAAGTACAATTATTTTTTATAAAATATATTTTTTAGATTAGATCTATTTGATGCCATCAAACTTTTTAATCTTCTCTATAATTTTAGTCAAACATAAAATAATTTAACTAAACAAATTAGAGCGACTTTTACAATTTAAAACTTGGAGAGTAGCAGTTATACAGGCAGGCAGGCAGGTATCCAATGGTGCACGGATGCTAGGGCCTCTCAAAAAAAAAAAAAATGGTACCCGTGCAGATATTTCGGTAACGTAGTGGGCCAAGATGATGTCTGGTTGGGATACGGCCCAGTCCAGTAATAAACGTGTCCAGGCAAGGCAACCACGTCGTGCCGTCGCCGCCTGCCTACCCCTCCCTCCTCCCCCATCCACACACGCCGCGCCGCTCTCGCCCCGGCCGGCGGCCTCCAAGCACGCGCGGCGGTGAAGCCGCCCAGCCCAGTAAGCCCACGTCTGGGTCCTTGCTGGCACGCGGCGTCACACTCTCGGGCGAGGCGTCGGCGGTCGGCCGTTGCCGAGTCTGGCGGACTACACAACCAGGTGCAGTGCTGCTCCGAGCGTAGGCACAAGCGCACAGCATAAGCCTGCGAACTCCGCTCTCGCGGCCTCCAGGTGACCCCCTCCCTCGCACTGAGATACTACATGAGGTCTACATCACCAGCATGGCGGCATGATTTTTAAGTTGATTTCATTCGATATGCTTGGGATGTGATGAATCGTTTTTTTTATTATTTTTTAATTACCACATCGCATGCTCTTGAATCATCGTGCTATGAACCCAAATCTCATGCCGTGTCTTCAGCTGATGATGGACTTGCCAGGTCCCAGATGGAAGAAGGGCAAGGACGCCAAGGACTTTGCAGCTGTCGCAGCAGCCAAGCCCATGTCCAGGATAGTCGCCAAGCTCCAAGCTTCATTGAAAGACTCGGAAGCCATGGCAATTTTATCAGGGGATGGCGGGGACGCCATTCTTGCAATCGGACGAAAACAAGCCAAGCTTCTCAACCGCGCCGCCTTTGGCCGCCATATTGAGAATGCAGGAGAGGAGGAGAGGCAATGGTTCCAGCTGCGGCCCGAGGAGGTGTTCTTCCTCTGCCATGCCCTCAAGTGCATCTCAGTTCAGTCAGAGAACAAGAAGCAGATGGATGAAGCGCAGCTGTGGGACCTCTTCACCTCCACCTCTGAGCCGTTCCCGGAGATGTACAAGGCATACCAACACCTGAGGTTGAAGAATTGGGTTGTAAAGTCAGGATTGCAGTACGGCGCGGATTTTGTAGCTTACCGTCATCATCCAGCACTTGTTCACTCAGAGTTTGCAGTCATCATAGTTCCAGAAGGCAAAGAGTTTGGCAGTAGATGTGGCCGCTTGCAGGTGTGGTCTGATCTTCTCTGCGCACTTCGGGCTTCTGGGAGTGTGGCCAAGACATTACTTGTTCTGACTATCAGCACCAAGGGTTGTGACCTGGCATCCTCAGATTGTTTGGGACAGCTGATTGTTCATGAGAGGGCTATCACAAGATGGATACCTCAGCAGTGCCGTGAGCAACATGACAAACCGCAGAGAGAAGAAGCCAACGGGGACGTGCAAATACAGAAACCGTGCAGCGAAGACGCAAGTAAGGAAGAACGAGAGGAGACAAGAGAGGGTGTAGCATTTAGCTATTGGGGTGTAATACTAAGCTTCACAATTCTTTCCAGCTTGCTTGTCTACAAGCTCAAATTTTGACCGAAGAGCTCAATATTTCTGTAAACTCATGTTGGCAAATGTGATTTTTTTTTTGTCACATCGAATCCTTTGATGAAGCTATTTTGTGATCCTAGTACCTGCACCTGGATGCAGATTACACAGGGATATTTCTAATTTTTTTTCCTATTTAATCCTGTGAAGCTATTCTGTGATCCTTCTATCATCGTATACCTGCACCTGAATGCAGACTGCATAACGATATTTCTATTGTTATCTCTTGGTAATCATTTTCAGGCCATCAAGACTGCTATGGAGTAGTATGGACTAACATTTATGAGCATGACTGGCTCTGCTGGAGCATATTGAGTAAATGAGGTACACCAGGTGCATTTCTTTATGCATATTTGCATAGTCTCTTTTTAATGCATTTCTATATTTTCAATACCTTAATATGTACTAGTATCTTACAATTGGCTTATGTTACTGATTAATATTTAGTACAGCAGAACTCATCAACATATAATACTATAATAGCTTTGCTAAGATTCCTGGAGTAAACATGACCAATACAATTTTCTGACATGGAGTCTCTGAATTCTCTGAATTTACATTTTTTAAAAATATAAAATCAACCTTTATGTTGATTTTCCCCCCTTCAAGTGACAATTCTGCTGGTAAATAGTTTAATTGGCACCATTTGGGGATCTTAGATAATCATGAAGTTGATTAGGGAAAGAATGCCATTCACAATTGCATCCGCTTCATCTCTGTATTTATTTGAGGCTCCCAGCTTTTCATGTGGGATGCCTACTCTATCTGGTAAGTCACAGTGTGATCTTTCCATATACCACTCTCGAGGTACTTCTCGTACAAGCTAGCTTCACCATCATAGTTCACTGATAAAACTGCTGTGCTTCGCGTCCCGTACAGCCCCTTCACCAAAACAGAATTATGTGAGAATTTTCATAAGTTCATTTCTGAATTAATAGTGTAACTTATATACACAAATATTATAATGGGCCAAATGATACAGTTTTTTTTTTCAAGTAGTTGATTGCTGAATGAATGTAACTTATAAGATTTTTTTCTGTCACCTGGTCAGTTTGCACCTCAATGAAAATGGAGCTCAGACCATACTCCCAACTGGGATCACAACCAGTGTTTGGCAGTCTATCTTTGTCAGCCTTTGTGGTGTCTGTCATTAGTGTCTCGACTATATTCTTCACCTCAACCTCCTCATCTCCATGTTTCATAAGAAGCTCCCCAAAGTTTTTACCAAGGCGAATTGCCTACAAGTGCACACACAACAATGAAAAGAAAATCCATTTAGGTACCAACCCACCTTCTTCATGAATAACGGTCTAAAATCTTGGTAGGAGGAATGGTCCCTAAGGGACATAGTAGCTTGCAATAATGCACTATCATCTTATCTTACTTCTTGCACATGTGCTATAAATTGAGTTAAATGCCTTGTTGTTTAAGTACTTTAGATAGTTCAGGTGTAGCTTTCTCACACTTTCTCCCAGCTCAATGTTTGCTCTGTGACCCATAGTTCAGTGCAGCTGAAAACAAAATAATTAAAATGACACTTTATGGACTTAGCATTTCTAGTTGTGCACCAATATATCCTAACAGCTGTATCATACAAGAACACCTATGCATTTTATTTTTAATTTGCAAGGCATTCTGAGAGTTTTATCTATCTCCAAATTATCTATTGAACATGAAATTGTGCTTACCTTCTGCCAAGGGCTATCTAGCCTTGCATTGGATAGCACATGGAGTCCTGGTGAGACAAGTTGAATTGTTGCAGGCTGCCCCTTAGGCCGGTTTGACACATAGACCATAATGTTTGTGGTTAGATCCGCTAGGATCAGGTTGAAGCCATTGTATTCATCAGCTTCCTCTGCCACTTCAGTTGCTACTTCCAGTGGGCTCTTGTTGCTCTGCACAGTACATACTGCATTATGCTTGCTCTTGCGGGTGTAACTTCGAAACTATTTCCATGATTATAAATAAGACCCCCCCCCCCCCCCCGATGCATGGTATAGTCATCGGTTGTAATAGAATGAATTACTTTAGTCTTTCGAGGTAGATTTGTGGTTTCTATTGGGGTTGGGGTATGCATATATGTTCCTATGTGCACTGTCTATTGTCTACACCCATCACCGTCAGAACAAAGGAATAGCCAGATAGTGACTGTCAGTTGCCAAGGATCGACATGATATTTCGGTCAAAGAAAAAGGATCAATAGTGAAGAAAAAATGTAATGGCAAACTCCAACTTTCATTATACTCAAAATGAATGTATCTTTGTCTGCATCACCTACATCGACTGAGCCATCGGATAAAGGCTTCAATCAACTCAAATGATCTAGATGAAACTTTTGATGTGTTTTGCTGCTATATACCTGCAGGTACCTGAGGGGCAGATCTCCCCTAGTTCGTGCACCGGGCATGGCATCTGGCTCAAGCACATTGGTCAGGAATGCGAGTCTGCCATCCTTGGTGCACCCCATCCATGTTCCTCCACCAAGCACATCCCTGCCTCCAAGAATCTTCTTTGAGCCTTCTCCCCACCATCCTACTGCCTTTGTAGGCCTGCATTGGTTCATCAAGAACAATAGAGAAGTCTGAACAACAAACACCCAAGATTATTGTGTTTGCAATAAGTAACCATTCTATAGGTTTGATATTAGCATGCATGTCAGGGAGGTTTACATCGCATATGACTTGTGGTTCATGTAAACTCTGTCAGTGAATATGCAACTCAGGAGGAAAAATGTACTCAATTCGAAACCAGAACCTCATACAACATATTGGGCACTACAAAGATGAAGAAAACCAAACAAGATCATGTACCTGCTGTGGAACTCATCCCTGTTGAGCAGCAGCAGAAGTTGGTGCACAGGGTGAGCCTGCCAAATCCATGCAGCTATGCACATGGCTTCAGGTGGTTTCTGCTACTCCTCGGTTGGTGGGTTGTAACTCGCTTGTTTTTGCAACTCTTTCGTGCTAAGCTGATGATTCCCTTGCGCATGCCTTTGTATTTATAGGGAGAAGGTTAGAAAGAGGGCGAAAGCAAAGGAGCCCACATAGTCTCTGTATTATTGGCTGCAACCAGGTGCTCTGCAGCCTGTCATTCTTCTGTCAGAGTTCCACCCCCACCCTTTTCAGTTACCTGGTTATATTACTACGCATGTGAGCTCCTGATTAGGGTCCCCCTTCCTTACCGTTGACATCTTCTATATATGACTATATCTCGCGAGATATTAGTACTTCATCTCATGATAGCTTTAGTTTGGCTCATCACTTCATTTGTCTCGAGATTCTGAACAGGCACTGGTTATATGGCTTATTGCGTGCTCAGCAATGAAAATCAACAAAACCAGGGGCGTGCTGGATTGGGATAAACAAAAGCGGTAAACAAGGACCTGATCTTTCGAAGCAATATATGACTCATGTTTCCGTGTATGATGAAAACCCCAGTACTGAATCCATCAATCTGTTTCCCGTGGGTAGTTGGCTGTGGTGGCTCACACGTGTCGAGATCGACGAATAGCATGCCCTGGCCTGCACGGCGCATTCCTCATCTACCTCATCAGTTTCCAGGTATGATGTCATGTCTTGTAGCTATAAGCCATATTGTTCTTTTCTGCTCATGTTTATCCTGTCCTCCTGAAGATGTTCTTCCAGTATGTATAAAACGTGAGCGGCGTGTGCATGTCTTTTTTTTAATCTTTTAGTAGTCACAAGGTTTTCATAGGTGCTGCCGCTGTTTAGAATTAAATAACTTGCTGGTGCCGTCAAGGTACTTCCAGTGACACATACATGGCCATAGGAATACAGTGTTTAAAAAGGTCACAGTTCCTCTTAAGAGTCTCTGTGGATGCCTTACCAACTAAAGCTCTTAAGGATTATTGTTACCATTATGATTAACTAAACTTGATGGCCAACAGCAAAGTCAGATATCATGTGAAACTTTATAGAAAGTCAGGATATTTGGTTTGTTTGGACCTTTTCAGGGGGCACTGGTCCTGCATTTGGTAAGTGCAAAGGACGATCGATTCGGGTAAGTTGGTGACTCCATCTCACTTATTTGGTTTAGATGGGGAATAGTCATCTGGCACTTGGTGGTTAGATGATATTTTAGGGTATTTTTTTTTTCCATACAGTGGGTGCCTATCATTTCTGTGTCTCGGTATGTAAATGGTGGCCTTGTCCATCTTTACCTTTCGTATAGTGAATGCCCGTCTTTTGTGTGTCTCGCTACGTAAAAGGTACTGCATACAGACACTTCTTTTTTTTGTGTGTACATGGTATGTCAGAAATCAGCAGCAGCTTAGTTTGGTGGTTTTGTAGTTTTCTTCTCCTTGTCAAAAAGAGAGAGAGAGATGGAAGTAGCTAGCTAAAACATTTATTGTGGGCCAGAAAAATTAGAAGGGCAATAACACAAGTGCTCATAGGTTGGGGATCACTGCAACCTACCATTTCGGCACCCAACCCAATTACTACTCTTGTCACCATGCCCGATGGTGCACGCCACCGCTTGCTTTGCCAATACTAACCAACAAGAGCATTTCTTGCCAACTAGCCATGTACGTACCTTGAGTGATTGCTACCATTGATAACACAACCCAATGGTCCCTCGCTCTAACAAGCAATGCCTGCGCTGCGTCTCTCTCTCTTATGGACGCTATTCCATAGTAGCTATACTGCGTATTCTCATAGTATATGAAACTGCATCAAATCAATTACTAGATTATATTCCATGGAAGCAGACGGCTGACTTGCTTGTATTAAAGCCACGAAAACGGGTGGGGTTTAACACTGCACAGTGCACTAGTTGTTATCCATACGCTTCTAATCATGGTCATGGCTTCTAGAAAGGGACATGGTATGGCTTATTGCCTTTTAGGTAGAGATCACAATGGCATTGTGACACTGCAAGAAGGCTGTCACTGGAGTATATTGGTAATCAGATCTGCGTGCAATACTGTCACACTCTCATACCCCCCCCCCCCCCTTCCCTTCGATTGTGGTTATCCAGCTACATAAACTGTTCTGTTTTTCGAGTTGATCATGTCAACAGTAGTATGTGTCAATGTATATGACTATGAGTATGCCACACACAGTAGTATTCCTTTTTGCAACCATCGTGTTCGGCCCATATCGTTTGCAAGAAAATGGGCCGTCTTTGTGTGGGCCGTTTTTTAAGATGGCTCTGTCTGAAGAATCTAGGATTTGTAATGGGCCCTGTGAAGTTGGAAGGAGCATCCATCCAGCAGGGGACCTTCAGTTGCAGATTGGTTTTTTGTTTGAGGTTAGGGGTTTTTGGAGGGCCTTTTATGTTGCTGCCTGTTGGGCTGGGTCTTTCAGGTAGTCTTTTGCAGAAGGAAAGGCAAACAAGACCCCGTTCGGCAGAGCCGTAGCATAAAAGTTAGAGCACCTGATCGAGAAGCATCTCCTCCCACGTCCCTGCTGTGTGTTTGTGTTATCAAGCAAGACACGTAAGCATATATACTGGGTGATGCCAACTATACATTACATATGGATGCTGATTCCACCTGCCAATCACATGGAAGCGCATGCATGATTGCACACAACAAATGCAAGAATGAACAATTCATTTATTTAATTTTGCCAACAATCCGGTGCAACACGAAAGGCATAAAAATATACTAGTATAAGCATCGTCACATGCAGGTACACCGACGAGGTGCATGCGTCAGCTGAAAGAATGAAAACGAATGACCTATACATTCTGTACTTTTTTTTCCCCTGTAAGTATCTGATGAATGAATCAACACTATCCTATATATATACACACAAATAATACACGATCGGTCTAGCTATGAGCTGGTAGCTGGTGTGGCGTGGTTGGCGGTCCAACTCGGCGAGCCGCAGCAGGAAGCTGGTTGTTGGAAAAACTCTTGTTGCTGCGGGTGAATCCGACACCGAACCACCTCCGGGTGACGTCGGCGAGCATGGCGTCCTCCACCTCGCAGAAGCTGTGCGGCCACCCGGGCGGCTCGACGGCCTGGAGCCCTAGGCCGGGCGTCCTGTCCCTGGAGCCATGGTTGAGCGGCTCGGTCCAGTCGGCCACGTAGCTGGAGACGCGTCGCCGGAACTTGAGCTTGAACTCGTCCCAGGCCTGGTACTTGTAGTGGTTCACCTGGGCTTTCGTCAACCTCTGCCACCGGAACTGGGGCCGCACCTGGAAGTGGTGGATGGAGTTGATGAGCGACGGCTCCAGGGCGTCGAGGCGCACCAGCGACTTGTGGCGCTCCTCGGCGCGGCGGCGGCACGTGTACCCCTGCGTGACTCCCTCCGGCGGGTGCTTGGTGTGCCCCGACGGACCAAAGTCCTTGCACCCCAGCGTCACCTGCCCTACGTCCGCCTCCACACCTGCGAGCACCATCTCCATGGATTTGGAGGGCTTGGATTGATCATGCGCCCAGGCCTGGGAGAAGATGAACTCGTCCACGTCGACGAAGGCCATCCACTGGCACGACCCCCGGTGCGCCGCCGCCGCGTAGGAGAAGCCGGCCTCCTGGGTCTTGGGCCACGGCCAGATGTGCATCGACACGTCGAACCCGCCGGCGGTGACGAGCTGCCTGACCTGCCCCTCCAGCTCGTCCTGGCTGCCGTTGTCGTAGAGGACGAAGCGGTCCACGCCGATGGCGGAGTGGTAGACCACCCACTCGCGGAGGAACTTGGCCACGTCACGGACCATGGTGCACGCGCACACCACGGCGGCCTTCTCCTCCGGCGGCGGCGGCGGCGGCGTGTAGGTGGCCATGGAGGGGATGGGCTCGCCGCCCGCGACGGCGAGCGTCACGCGGAGGATCCCTTTGCCGGTCGTGGCCGTCCCCGGCGGGGGCGGCGGGCAGCGGAAGACCTGCTGCGCCGACGTGGCGGCGGGGAGCGAGGCGACGACGCCGTCGGAGCGGCGGTAGTAGACGCATCGGACGTCGGAGGCGTTGCGGTTGACCCCCTGGCGAGGGTTGACTCCCTTGGCGAAGACGAGCACGTCGCCGGTGTCGCGGAGCGCCGCCGCGTCGTAGGCGAGGCGGCCGCTCCTCCACCGCAGCATCTCCCTACCTTCCCTCGGCGGCGTCTCGGAGGAAGAGGACGGTGTCTCGGAGGAAGAGGACGAAGAGGACGGCGTCTCGGAGGAAGAGGACGGCGTCGGCGTCGTCATCACGCGGAGGGTCGGCGCTCGGAAGAAGGGCTTGTTGTGGCGGCGCTCCGGGACGGGCATGGCGCAGGTGTAGGCGTGGCGGCCGGACGTGGGCATCCTCCCTAGCGATCGCGCCGGGGACGCCGCGCCGCTGCCCGGGAACACGCACCAGCTGGTGGTGGTCGCCGGGGCAGGGGCGCCGGGGCGGAGCAGGACGAGGACCTCCCAGTCCGGGAGCAGCACGGCGTCGTCCTCGTCGTCGTCGTGGGCGGCGGTGGGCGTGGACGATGTGATGACCTCCTCCTGGACGGCGCGCAGGGTGTGGCGGTGCTGCTGGTGGGTACTAGTTGTGCGCTGCGGCGGTGGCGGCGGCAAGGCCGTCGGGGTGGTGGTGGAGGTGAGCAGGGCGAGGAGCGCGGCGAGGGCGAGGGCGACGACCAGCAGCACACGCAGCGCCCTGCAGATGCGCCGCCGCGGGGACTGCATCATCGCGGCCATGGATGAAGCTAGCAGATGGATTCGATCGATTGCAACAACAACAAGACACTCTGCAGGTCGGTTGACGATTTCGCCGACCAACACGGCGGAGTCAGCGCCCGGCGGCTACCTGTAACCTCCCCCGGCTAGCTAGCTACCTAGCTATATATATGACTATTTTAATGAATCGGACGCGGCGGAGAACAAAGCTAAGGGATCGGAGTCGGAGCAGATGACATGACGATGTCGATTTCAATCCGACGCGACGCGACCTAGTTTGTTACATTACATTATTATATGCAAGCAATAATTAAGGGAAGGATCTTTTTCGAATTCATATATGCCTTTCGCCTAGTTCGTGCATAGCATTGACTTGGACTCGGACCCTCACCCTTTCGATGATGAGTGATTACAAGCTAAGGTAGTACAAGCACGCAAGCAAACAAATAAAATGGCATGGCGGTCGCAGTCGGAGCGCGAGAGCGCCCAAGGAAGAAGAAGACCCCCCGCGGGTGTCAAGTGGACAAGCTGATGCGTGTCGATCCATCTCATTGTACGTGTGGCTCTTGCTTGGAATGTTCCTTCCTTCTCTTGTCACTCTCTCACCACATTTTGCAGGCATATCGCTTGCTTTCTTCTTCCACTCCGTTCAACACCTCCTTGTCAACACCATGTATGTACGTCTCGCTGCCCATGGAATTTTCGACGGCCAACTTCATACTGTATATATTCATCCAGATTAATAAATTAAACAAAGTTATTGGAGTGCTTTCAGTCTCATAATCATGAAAATAAAAAAAAAATCTCATGGGAATATACGTACCTACGGAATGCCTCATAATCATCCACATGCCATCAAAGACAACTAACTACACATGCTACACATGCATTAATGCATATCATATCCGTGTCATACAGAGTATTTGATGATGATGATGATGATGATAATAATAATGATAATGATAATAATAATAATAATAATAATAATAAGCTGAGCAAATAACAGTTTTCTATATATACTGATCACCAGGGTTTGAGTAATCAATGAAATTCGTGAAGTCGAGAGGACAAATCTTGCATTGCCTTCAGAGACACAGTAGAAGAAAAAAACAACAACTACTTTTCTCCCTGTGAAGCAAAGCTAGCCAAGTGAGAATGGGAATCGACGATCACATGCATCTATTCTCATATAGTAGGAAGTAAACTAGTTGTGGTGAACACGTGCGAGCGTGCACAGTCCACGCTCCACAAGTTGCTACTATATAGCTGATGATTCTTCTGTGGCTTGTTTCTTGCGTACATCAACAACCAGTGTGGCCATTCTTGGTGATAACATATTTTTATGACTATAACATCATCAAAGTTGCATGAATTTTTATGAATAAAACCATACTTGTAGTTTTAGAGTTGTAATACAAAGTTTTTATGAACAAAACCACTTACGCAGATGGACTATAAATTGCGAGACACTTTTATTAAGCATAAGACATTGTTGTGCCATAGTAACATGCCATTAAAATGTGCTAATGACAGCACATGTTAGGCTTAATAGGTTTTTCTTACATTTTACAATCTATGCAATTATTTTTATAATTAATATATATTTAATACTTCTAATTAATATCCAAACTTTCGGTGCGACAAGTTTGCAAACTTAGTTTGTGAAATAAATAAGGCTATAGGAACAATGTGTGACATGGAGTACTCCCTCCGTCCCTAAATGTGTGTCGCTAGACAAAAAATGATGTATCCAATATAAATGCCTAAAGACATTGTCACCCCTATATAGCAATAACTTGCCAACTTAAAACGTTTTGGAAGGACATGACATCGATGCTCCATTTGAGGCTCCTACGTACATAGATCACACAACATGAAATTTTTACATTAAACAAAACAGTGTTCACATTCACTTTTTCACATTTAGACATGTAATAATACAGTGTTTTGGCCTTAAACAAATCAAACACACACTACCAGAGAAAGGGAAAAAGATGTGTCTGATCTCAACAAGACTTCTCTTGAACATGAAGAAAATCATGATCCCTTGCAAGATGTAGTGGTTGAGGTTGATGTTAGGGGTCGGCCCCTGACCTTTGCACCGTTCCCGATCTCCACCGTGGGGCTCGTCGACGGCACCAACAGGGAGCTAGGTGACTCCGCCAGGAGGGCGAGGCTCCCCCACAACGTCATTGTACCCGTCTCCACCAGGTGATCATGGAGGGGCAAGTGATCTTGGTTAGAATCTGTGTCTTTCTTTGTAGGAGGAAGGATTAGACGCATACTTTTCCTTTCAGATCTTGGGTTTCCTTTATAGCAATAATATATAAATATATATTATATGGTTTCTTGCTGTTAGATCTTGAAGAGGCAATTGATCTTGGTTAGAATTTATATCTTCCTTTGTAGGAAGGAAGGATTATTAGATGTGGTTTATTGTGGATCTTGGGATTAAAAGAGATGTAGGAGTGCTCCTCCATTTGGGTGCATATAACTTTTTCTATATGCGTATCACTTTTATTTTGGATATTATTTCGTGAATGACAAGATTATGTATGATGGCTCTTGTGATTGATGTTTTTGTCCTGTGCTAGCATGTGTTTCTCTTGAATTGTTGTACTAGGATTTGTGTTTGTATGTATGAGAAGGGTTCCAATCGATGGTGCATGCATCATACAGTAAATCTTGGCTCTTTGAATGATGTGTTAACAAAAATTTTAATTTTGTCTCTCTTTGACTAAACTCTTTGGTTGCTAGCATATATGACTTTCTGTATCTCGTCAGATGACTACCCATTAGATCCTTATCCGCTCCATCTATTCTAACCTCAAGTTGGTGGAGGATGTCCCGTTGTCTCCCTAAGCTGGTGGGTGTAGGAGAACAATACCAGTAAGCTTGTCGTCGAATACAAGGCTCTCTACTCTCGTGCAGAGTCAGGATCTGTTGAGATCATGGTGGCTACATGGTAGTTCATCAAGCTTTTTCTCAAGGTCAGTGCAAGTTATGGCTTTGTGTCCAAGGCGCAAGAGGACTCCTCGTGCCATTCTATATCATGGTACATCAAGGTATATGGTGTGTTGAGGTGAGCACCCCTATTTATAAGACCATGGCTCATATGGAGTTGCCATGTATATGCCTTCTACACCATTCCTTACAAATATGTAAGTCTAGAAGTTTTCCATGCTAATCTAACTATGCAAATATCTTTGCTTCTAGAGTATATATTCCACACTTCACCATGAAGTATATATGGCAAGCATGGCTCAAGGATGCTCTTCAATCTTCTAGAAGCTTCCTACTTTTCCATGATCCTTATCATCATACATGGCAAAGTTCATATCTTCCGCAACCTTATAGAATTTTCTATGTGGGAAGGATTAGATGGTTTCTTGTTAGATCTTGGCATTAAGATATGTAGGAGAGGGAGTGACCCTCCAGGAGTAGGGTGGATTTTTGTGTGTGTGTGCGCATGCCTTTGATCTTGGACATTATTATTACGTGAATGACAAGGGATCGAATGATGGAATGTTTTTTTCGTCATGTTCTTGTGTTTCTATTAGAATGCTTGTTGTACTAAGATTTGTGTTTTTCTTCGAACTTTGTACTAAGCTTTGCATGCATGAGAAGGGTTAGTTCCGGTCGATGGTGCATGCATCATAAATTTTGGCACTTTGAATGATGGGTTAACCTTTTTCTTTTGAGAACCTGGGAACTCAATTACCCAAAAGCAAGATTTCCCCTCTGTTTCTTCGTTATGTAGTCACCCACGTTGCGTGCCCAATATTAACCAATTTGAGTCGATTGCCTCCGCCGCCTCCACCACCCATCGGGAGTCCTCCACCATCCTGCTCTGACGGCATACCCGCCACCTCCACTCCCTCGCCTTCTCTTCCGCCTCCACTGCCGGACAGCGAGCCTACCAAAGATTTCTCTAGGCTCGAAGGGAACAAGTAATCCTACCCCAAATCGCTAAACCCTAACTTCACACCATTCAAGGTGACTGATACATATTATTGATTTCAATCAATTGAGGAGTAAATTTGATTGAATTACACCTTTATCAATTGAATTATATTATTTATCTTTTATATCATATGAAATATCGGGGCAGTGGCCAACTTCAACCATGGCCTGCGTTTTGGTGCCTGTTATGGCTTTGTGTCAAGGCTCGAGGGGATGAGCATCATGGCTCTCATGGGAGATCTGGCCTGCCGTAACGACATGGTTCGACAAAAGCTGCGTACCAAGGTTGGGATAGTTTTGACCGGCCTACGTACGTGAAGCAGTGTGTTCCTTCTCTTCAGTTTTAAGGTCTCAACCTTTGATTTTTTAGATCGAATTTATTTCCTTTATCTAGAAAAAAAGGAACCAGCCGTAAGCGTGTAGGAGTGTTTGTCTACAGCCTGTAGGAAAATGGGCCGGGTTGCAATGATGCAAGTTTGTATGCAGATTGAGCGTGTGATACTACATATAACAAAAGTGTAGACAAATGAGCAATTAGTGTGATCATATACAAAGAAACTCCTAAAACAAATGTTGAGCCAACAAATTAAATAAAATACCAAATGAAAATTCATTCACTTGATGCAAACTCGAGACAAGCTAACATTCACTTGACTAAAATTTGCACAAGTACAAAGCAGTTGGAGATGAAATTGGAATAAGATTTCTCGGACTTGACTGGCTTCCACGTAATAGTGGATTTGTATGACTTGAATATATTTGGATTTCATTTGTAATGTATATAGTGGATAAAACATGTGGATTTGTGACTTTACAGGGAAGACTTAAATTTGGATACACGAAAAAAATGTCACCTTTGAAACTGTCTTACGTAGTCATATACAATGTATATAAAAAATGGCACATTGATATTTTTTTAAATTTTATCTACGGTACCTCTGCAAGAATCTAAATCTAAAAATGCTTTGCAACAATTATATGTCTGCATATATAACTCCAGGTATTTTATCATAACAACACCTCTTCTCTCTTGTATCTTTTTTCTATTTATTGAACGGATACTATTTTTTTTTCTCTAATATTTCATACAATCCTTCCTTTTGACAGGTCTAACTACTACTTCAAATGCCAATTGTACAACCTCATGATGCGGAACCTGCATGACCGCAGCTCCCTACTATAATGTGTATCTATATCCCACTAATATCTTTCACTATACATGCAACTTTGAAGATATGCTAGTGTCAACTTGAAACATTTGTACTGAGAAATAAAGTAAACACCGGCTTAATCTCAGTCTATAGTATGTTTGAAGTCACTGAGTCGTCGTGGTACTAAGGATTTGGGCCTAGGCCTTTTCGTTCGTAATAAAATATAGCATGCACAGCGGCCTGTTGGGCCTTCTCCTGGGCCGCTGAAGTATGTTTTCATTACTACTTTGAGCGTGGCGGGGACGTCGCCGCCGCCGCCGCTGCCGCTTCTCGCTGCGCCGCCCTGTCGGCGTTGGTCATCCTGGCTCTGAAGTGGCTGTACTCGCGCCACGCTCGTGCCCTGACCTTGCCACCTCCTCCCGTCTCCGGGTTGCCCTGTCGTCCCAGCGACGGCACGGCGCGGTGCGCCACGTACTGCGCGTCGACGACGCCGATCTGCCGCTCGGGCTCGTCGACGCACCTCCAGAAGTTGACGTCGAGGCCCCATCCATGGACGAGGTCGTTCTGCACCATGTGCCACGCGCACGCCCACGCCTCCCTGGAGAAGACGGGCGCCATGACCTCCACGAAGCCGCTGCACGGCCGCTGGTGCACGTCGGAGCAGTTGCCTGGCCCGCCGGTGGTGTTGAGGTGGACCTCGACGCCGCTGCTCCTCCGTGCGGTGATCTCGTAGCTCTTCTTGCCACGCGAGAAGTCGAGCGCCGGCTGCGAGATGGCGAGGCCGTGCTTGGTGACGAGGCGCACGTACTCGTCGGCGTCGAAGAAGGTGACGTCCAGGTCCTCGTCCCACAGGAACACGTAGTCGTAGGGGGCCACCACGCGTGGGTGCAGGAACCGCTTCGCGTACCACCACTTGGCCTGCTTCCTGGCGCTGACGTGGATGGCCGACTGGGACCACGGGAACTCCTCGTCCCACTCCGTCGTGCGACCGTCGTAGTGGAACAGCATCACGTCGAAGTCGTCCGAGAACTTCCGGCCATCCATCGATATATGCAGATCAGTTCATCAGTATTCTTCAGTACTTGAGAATTGAGATGATATATATCGATCGATATGCCGATCGATGAGATAAAAAGCACAGTAGTTACATATATACAGGAGTACCTTGCTAACTGTTGCGTTGACATTGGCTTTCTCGGTGTAGCCTACGGTGAGTGTCAAGAGGTACTTGCGTACGGGCGTGTCCTCCCGCGGCTCTCCCCAGAGGCGACGCAGGTGAAGGTCGGACTCGGAGACCACGATGTTGGGCGGGAGCCTCTCCGCGCCTGTCGGCGGCGGCGCAGCTGCTGCAACGACGACACTGCTAGCAGTACCGGTCTTGTTCTGGTTCATCACCTCGGCAGCAGCAGCAGCTGCTGCTGTACCGCTACTGTTTTTGTTGTTACTGACGACGAACGGCACCCAGCTGAGTCTGCCTAGGACGTTGCTGGCGGCATCACCACCACCACCACTCCAAGACAAGACGTAGCATGGCAGCTGTGGTGCTATTTGTACAGGAAACGAAAGGCCGATCAAGAACCCTAATGTCGCCGCGGACAAGGCCGTCAGGATGGGGTTTAATTTCATCCTGTGTTCCCTCTCCCTCGTACTAGCTAGCCTAGTATATATATGATATGATTATTCCAACACCAGGATGATCTCTCTGTACATGCCTGCATGGACACAGCAAAATGAAATCATTATTCATGCACAAGAAATTGAAATCGAACTAAATGCCATATATATGCACGTGAGTTTCATATATCAAGACTTACAACTCGGTGCTACTAGCTTTAGACCTTTAGTATACACGTCGTGCAGCAGGCCGGTGCAAGAGGAATAGCTGATCGATGGATGTAGTACTTCGATTGTGTGCATCTTATCTCCCTTTATATACTACATGCTTGATTCCGCAAACTGGCAATCAGCAGGAGTGGAGGTGAAGCAGCACTAGCATGCAAGACTGCAAGAGAGTAGAATCTCTTCACCACGCTAGCTAACTGACTTTGGTAACTTAGTACAGAGGAAAAGAGGCATGGAACTGCCTTAGACTTGCAGCCAAAGCTTTTTCCGGAGCTGACTCCGTCCCTACAGTAATACTATACATCAACCACCTTGCCGATTCGTCCTCATCTCCCTAAGCTAGTACTAACATATTTTATTTGTTTTCATGACATGTGTGCAGTCGATCCAGCGGCATGCATGTTAATTCACTTGGAGCTAGGATCATACATCATATTCCCTCAATCTAAAAATGTAAAGGGCTCTGGGTTTGTCCTAGTCAAAATATTTACGATATATATTGATGATGAGCGTTATTAGGATTATCATAAAATAGATACTCCCTCCATATTGGTAAAGGATGACGTTTTGAGATTGTCCTAAGTCAAGCTTTGTAAACTTCGACTGCAAATAATTTTTTAAGTATTAAGTTTAGAAATATAAAAATAATATGAGTAGATTTGTATTGAAATATAGTTTCAGAAAAGTACTTTAAAATATATTTTACAGATATTTTATACTAAAAAAGTATTAGTCAAAGTTGTGTTTTGGAGACCGTGTCAATGTTCTAAACGTCTTCCTTTACCAACCCGGAGGGAGTATATTTTTCATAGTTTCTTTTGCTCATGTACTGTGGATAGATGCTAATAATCTTGTTCTCTAGATCGATATATAGTATAATTAAACTTGGTGATGAGCCTTAAGTACTAGGATCCCTTGTGTAAAGTCATCAGCATCATACTGCATGATCCATTGTTGACCTAGCTAGTTTACTAAACAAAGCAGCTAGCTAGCAGTGCTTTAGTCGAATTTGCGGGCATATGAAGCAAAAGAATTGCGTGCAATATAGTACTTGTGAAATAAATAGAGACTATAATCAACTACCAACAGTGAGTTAGCATGTTTGTAAGCTGTAGGCGTCACCATCCTGCACGGTCTGTCTGTGGTATCCGTTCCATATACGTGATCGAGACGACTCGGTCGTCGTCCTATCGCACGAGCTCCAAGGTCAACGCCTGTGCCATATATGCATGTAATGGATTCAGGCTATTTCCAGTGGGAGTTTCATAAGAGTTTCATGCACATTAATTAGCATGTCATGTAGGACTATATGATGACATGACATATAATTTAAGAAGAAAGAGAAGAAACCAGTTTCATCTAGATGAAACTCTGTTTACACGAATATCAACATCCTATGAGTCCTGAAACTAAATGCAACATGGAACCTAGAAAACCACATCATGAAATAATGCATCGGGGGGTGTAGTTTCAAACATGGTTTCATAGCCTTTTTGCTTATGTGGCTCTCTTGGAAACATTAAAATGAAACCCCATTGGGATTAGCCTCCTTGCATATTGCCAGCAGTCACTGTCTGGAAGACCTCCTCTAAATATCATTTTTTGAGGCAACAAATAAATTAAGGGGCTGTACCTACTATATATACACTGCAACTAAACTCTTTGTCAACCACTTGAGACAAGAAACTATTGAAAATAATTAATCATTCTTGTAGTAGTACACATATCACCAGAACCCCCTCCATCCCCCAAGTCAGCATGCATATGAGCCGGTCCAACAACGTCCTCCATGTACCGCCGTAAGTCTCCGTAGTAGCTTAGCTTTCATTCCATCAAATTGTGGCCGGCCGGCCGGCCGGATTATTCATTGCACGCGTGCGCTCAAATCTCGTCCATGGATTAGTCTTATGGTATTCCCTTTAATTGTATAGTAGTACTAAGTAGTAGTAGTAGGCATGCAGATCATCGCCGACCAGACAGTCCAGACTACATGCATGGAATCTCGATCGTCTAGTTTATTACAGTACGTATCTGAGCTACTACCTCTGTCCAAAAAGCTTACACTTCTAGCCCTCAACTAGATTCATAGCATGTCTAATGAATCTAGACAAGAGATTGTCCAGATTCATTCTCAATACTATGAATCTATACATAAAGTAACATGGTTAGAAGTACATTCTTTTTGGGACGGAGGGAGTACAATCCTAGCTGGAGGGGTTGTTGTTTCAAACTCTTTGCTCTTGTGCGAGTGTCTCTTTCAAACTCTTTTATTTGTTTTTTTAAATGGTAGTACAATCGAAGACGCTCACATAAACACACACACTCACCCCTATGAATACATATACGGAACCCTACCTCTATGGGCACCTCCAAGAGACTGACGAAGACGGAGACGTCGTCTACCACTAAAAGAACAATGCTGGTTAAATCCTGAAATAAATCCAGGAAAATGTGACACCCATGCCGAGTCGAGGACTCAAACCCGGGTGGACAGGTTCCACAAGGACCCTTGCCAACTGAGCTAGGCTCAATTCACCTTTTATTTGCTTTTGTATTATGTGTATATAGGAATTGAACAAATGGTACATATTACTTATCTGCATCATGCTCTTGTGGGAACCAGCTTAGCTATAGGGTAATTATACGGATCGGACAACTGAGTTTTTCCACAACCATGTGGTGCCCCTCTCTTTATCCTACGGTTCTTAACGCTTCGTGATTTGTGCTAGCCATCTCTCTCCTCAGTCCACACGCCCCGCCCCGCCACCGCCGCCTTCCCCGGCTTCGACGCCGTCCCGGCGCCTCCGCCGTCCGCCAACCAACCTCCCACACGCTAATCTCTCCGCCTTTCCTTGCCCCGCCGCCAGCCCTTCCCACCGGCCGTCCTCCGCCGCCCGCTCCAGCGGCCTCCCGGCCGCCTCCGCCCGGCGACCGTCGCCTCCGCCGGGCCGGCCACCGCCCCCGAGCCCTCTTCTAGGTCCGCTGGAGAACAGCAGCCCCGGCAGCCCCGGAACCCTAAGGCGCTCCCGCGCCGGCGCCAGCAGCCGCAGCTGCGAGAGTGAGGAAGAAGAAGGGCGGCGGAGGATATCGGGTGTTGCCACACCGGGTTGTGGTGTTGATTTTTCGTGGATCGGAAGCAAGTTAGGAATTACTAGGACGTAGTACAGTACAGTTGTAGCTAGCGATAGCAAGAACAAGAAGGATAGTTGATGCAGCCATGCAGGTGAGCCACGCGTATCGTCAAGGAAGAAAACCTGGCAAGTGGCAACCACTGAAGAATCTGCAGCATGCATGCAGAGGACAGACTCCATCAGAATTCATTGAGATCTATATATCGTCGGGAGAGACCAACCACTTGTACGTACAATTGGAGGGTCTATCAAAATTATATGTCATCAGAAGCGACGCCCTTTCACCCCCGCGTCCATACTGATGTCGGTCTACGACGACAAGTTCTTCGACGTTTGATTCATCCTGATCTTTTAGTTGTTCTGGTTTCATGCTTGTACTCATCATCTTCTGTGAAGGTGAAAATGTAACGCTATTTTTTATTATATAATATATTTGCAAGTATAAAAAACATTATATGTCGTCATACGAGGTGGCTGCCTCACAAAAAAAAAATAATCGCGTCATTATCATCTCCCGTCCCGCTCTCTGGTTCTCCTATTGCTAACTTTTTCTTAGCCCGGCGGCGCTGTCTGTCTCGTGAAAATCCGACATGCGCACGCAAAATACTATACTACTTTACCGGTCAAGCTTCAAGTCCACGGACCGGCCAACCTGCATGCATGATGCATGCTACAAATAACGTTGGTTACTTAAGACTATTTGAGAGTTGAGGCTACATATTACTATCAGCGTGGACTCCTGAGTCCTGAGTCATCGTGTCCAGCTAATACCACGACTAGCCAGGAGGTATTTGAGTCCAGCGATTTGAGCAAAGTATTTTGATGCTTGCAGACCTGTAACGGTTGACGGCTAGAATTCTACGGGTGGTCAATATAGAACACATTGTGACTTGTGAGATTGAGTATTAATTTGTGCAGAGTAGCGGGAAACTCAACATCAGGATCGGAGCAGCAATGCAATGCAAGCCCAAGTGAAATGTCAGGTATAGCAACAGCATGAGTCGATCGACGGCGTCGTTGGATCCCCAAGCGACATGAAGTCACACAAGGGATATAAGAATGACGTAAGTGACGAGATGTCCAGAAAAAGGTTGTAGTCTCGTTGTCCATCGGAAACGGCTGGTGGAATGGTTGACTGAGCGAGAGACCCATCTATTCCCGCGACAAGACAACAATCCCTCTCGCAAGTCCCACACACGGGCAGGGTAGCTAGGTTTACAATTTGGACCCACCTTGGTTTGTATTAAAGAAAAAACAACCACTTAATGTCTTGTTTGGGACAAGACTGACCATTAATGTCCGTGCTAACGCTACAGTAATATAAAAAAAGCAGCATATTATTTTTATATGAAAGCACATCATGAGATGGATTAATTTTTACACCCCATAGAGGTCATCATTCTTGAATGGCAGCCAAGCCAAAACATAGTGCTTAAATTAACATCTATAAGCCATCGTATCTTTCAAAGCCATCTATAAGTCCCGTTGCGCTTCAAAAATTCATGAACATCTCCATAAATATCCACTATTGGACACTATTAACATTCTATATCTATCTCATAGTAATGTCCACTATTGGACAAAATTCAACCCCCATTCAAAGAAAACAATTTGCTCAAAGACTTCCAAAAAACCAGAATCTACTCTTTAGTGAACTTACCGTTTAACTTGCTCCTATCCTTTTATAAATGACTCTCATTTGAATTTTTATCTGTCAACATAGCATTCACAAAAATTTAAATCTAGCAAATCTTTATTAGATATAATCTAGTGTTTAATGAGCAAGCAGAATTCATTAACCAATAAATAATTTCACATAAAAAATTTCATATATGTGAGTCTGTGCTTAAGAAGTTACTTAGCCTTTGTCCCATTCACTCTGCTTCCCCTTCTCTTTATATGAGTTTGTGACTGTCGTTGTGGTCCTCCGTAGCCTTTCAGCTGCTCCTTCCACTCTATACAAAGGTTGCACATATCAGTCTTCTTTATGAACTAAAGCATGAATGGAATTTTATACCATAGCCACAACCGTGGAATTAGCAGGCTGCTCCCTAGTGATCTGCAGACTGTCCATGGATCATGGTAGCCCACAGCTCCATCTGCATCCATTAGATTTTGCATCAGCGCAAACACTGATACGGGCCTGAGCAAGCAATTTCATGCACATATTTTTTGAATCAGAAATATACCACAACAGTGAAAAATACAGGAGACAAATTTTATACCGGAGCGTTGGGCATGGAGGCAGGCACAAGCGAGAACGATTTCGCCTGCCAGATGAGAGAAGGAGGAGCACGACGGCCATAGCTCGGATGACATTGCGCAACGACATCATGCCGCCTTTCCTTGGGCCATTCGCTGCAAGCGCGCTGCGTGCCATACAATCACCTTGGCCACAGGCGTCGCCTCTGCTCCACAGGAGCAGCACGCCCTGCCGGCATCTGCGGAAGAGACGGCCGCCGCCGCACCTACGGAAGAGACTGTCGCTACTGTCGCATCGTTCGTCTCCATTCTTCACGGATAGAACCATCAGAGTCCGCAAGACGCTGGAGAGCAGGGAGGTGTGCGGCGGCTGAGCAGGGAGAAGCTGTCCAGGGCGTTGACACGCAGAGTTTCTCGGCGGCCTCGACCGAGGCGACATCCAGGGCGTGTGCGAGCAGGCCGGCGTGAGAGATGTCCGGCGGCTGAGCGGCGGATGATCGGCGACGACAGGAACTGGCGCGAGGGTGGGGCGCCGTTTTCGTCGGAGGAAGTTGCTGTGCCAGGCGCCAGGAACCGTGCGTGGGGATGCGGGGAAGGGTGGGAGGATGAGTGATGATGAGAGAGAAAGAATCCATATTAGCCTTTAGATTTGAGTGATGAGGGATTAAATTAGATCTGGAGTCTTGATTTTAATGGATGTGTTTTTGTGGGTACACAATGTTGGGTGGTTTTTGGAGAATCCATGACTGTTGGGGACACAAATATGGGTGGACTTTGGAAAAAGTTGAAGTGGTGAATTTAAGGGGTGGAGATGGACATGAACGAATAAGTTTTCATCTAGATCCCTTCCAATATGTATGGATCAAATAGAGTTTTTGTATTAAAGGGATACAATATGGAGCCACAGAGGCTATATATTCCGTGGGTATATATACCACTCCGGTCGCCTAAAGAGCCATAGAGTGGGTGTAGAAGAAATATAGAGAGAAAAGGGGGACGAGAAGAAAAGATAAAAAAAAATAAGCCCTTCTAAATCATTGTGCTAGATCCACCACTGCATCTAGGAGTACAATTTCAGTAGATCAAACAAGCACAGAGCTTGCTCGATCCAGCCAACAAATGAGCTACTTCATTTGCACTACGACTAACGTGAACAAAAATAACCAGGGAAAACTTCTCTGATACAACCGACATGCTGTCGCTCCTTCACCAAAAATAAGATAAAAACGGTGCTCTAACGGTTGTCTAATCTGTTCCTAATTTTGTCACGATAATAACTCCACCAAGAGCTCCCAATCCCACGCAAAAAGTGATGGAGATGCTGTTGGAGATGCTATAAATATCTATGATAGACTGGTGGGTAAATCTTGAGAGTAACGAAATAATCACAAATAAATGCTGGTAGACGATCACCGATACTAATGTATGGTCATGGTGGGCACAAAAGCAGAGAGGCTAGGCTATTGCCAATCACATTCCTCAAGCGATTCAACGATTCATCATGCTTTAGTGTGTGTACTCAAGAAGAAGCATGCATGTATACACGTAGACGACGCAGCGGAGGACTCGCTCGTCAAATAATTATTTATAAAGCGTGTGCGTGCTTTTTTCCTGTCTTTGTTTGGCAGAACAGGACGCAAAGAAAATGGAATTTTCCTTTGCACTTTGGAGTGAGCGAGAGTCGTCGTCGTAATAACTTCCTCCGCCCTTCCACAGCGGTTGCGGTTGCAGTTGCAGTCAGTTCAGTTTCTTTCTTCTTCCCCGCGCCCTCGCCTCTGCTGCGGTTGCAAATCTCCCTTCTGCAACCACTAGAGGCCCAGCGGTCGCCTGCTTGCTTGCCCGCTTGCTCGGCAGAGGACGGGAAAGGGAGTCCGTCGGCGAGAGGAGGTCTCAGTGTCTCTGCCCCATGGGGAACTGCGCCAGCGCCGTCGATGCCTTCATCCAGCGCGGCGGCAGGTCCTCGCCGTCCGCTACTCCTGGTGAGTGCCAGCCACCAACAAGCGCGCGCCATTTCCCTTCTATTTCACTTGAAGCTTCAAGCTTTGGGCTCCTTTCTTTCCCCATTGGCATGGCATGCAGCCGGTGATTCTGTTCAGTTTTTTGCTGAATTCTGTAACCTAGCCCGTTTTATCTTCAGTTCCAGATTCAGAATTATCATAACCACTCACTCGCTGATACTGCAACAAAGCCTTTTTCCCTCTCCCCTGAGTACTGTGTTGCTAATTTCGTCATGGGGATGAGAATTCTCTATGCGCAGCCGCCAACCTATTGAATCCATATGCTTCCAAAACTGAAACTTTGCATGCCTTTTATTTGCTTGATTGCATATTAGTATAGCGTAAAACTGTCTTCTTTACCGAAACTTAATATACCACCGTGGCGTGCCCTCTTCTTATGTTCACAAATTTCTGCCGCTTCAAAAATATGTTCACAAATTCTGTTAGTATATCCCAACAAACCTACAAATAATCATGTTTTCAAGTGCAGGGCGCATGTTCTCAATATATTTGGCCGAGTCGACGTGTCAACTAAATCCTTTCTCTTGCAGCTAAATCTGTTCGTTTATGCCTATTGCGCTGACTTTTCTGCAGAAAAAATCACCATTTATTTTTTTCCCTTTAAAAAATGTTTATCGACATCCTTGGCGAACCCTTGCACAAACCGATAGAGTGGTAAAATTCTCTTTGTAACCTGTATCTCAAACTCAGTGAGCAAAAATAGCCTCTGGCATCTAAATAATTTTAATGTTGTGCTGAATTAGTATGCATTCAAACTTCTCGTTTTCTGTCCAGTTAAGTCGTGACCTCACAGTACCTATCGCAAGTGCAGGAATGTCTGCATCCAGGAGGACTAGTAGCTCTGCCACCACCGGGAAGTTGTCAACACTGAGCAACAGCACCTTCATGCCATCCACAATTAGTGGTGTTAGCGTCGATGATGATTATCCAGATGGCCAGATTCTTGAGTCTCCAAATCTCAAAATATACGCCTTTTCTGAACTCAAGAGTGCCACCAAGAGCTTCAGACCAGAGACAGTGCTTGGGGAAGGCGGATTCGGGAAGGTTTACAAGGGATGGGTTGATGAGAAGACCTTGAACCCGTCCAAGAGTAGCACTGGCATGGTGGTGGCTGTCAAGAAGCTCAATCCTGAGAGCGTGCAGGGAATGGAGCAATGGCAGGTACAGCAGTTGTAAAATTACCATTAATTGCATGCTTTGGATTTTTTGTTTGCAATTCTAAGGTTGTTTTTGGGTTCGACCAGTTTCATGCTTACAATATAGTTCAGTAATATTTAAAAAATCACCAAAAGAAAATTCAGTTGATCAGCTCATTCCATTTGAATGTTTGTAGAAAACTGAAGCTTGCTGGCATTTTTAATTTGTTTGTATACTTTATTGATTTTTCTCTATGCATAGCTAACTCATGCATTGGTCTGCCTGCTTTTTTGGAGAATGAATCTGAATTATCCCTGCTGTTCTAGTTACTTTTCTTTGTAGAAAGGACTCCAGCATTGTTCCCTCTTTTACTTACATTTGGAATGTACTAGTTATTAGGCCTTAGTGCATTCTCCTGTACTCGCTAATATTCTGCACTTTTTATTTCTGCTTTCCTTTCTGCTTGTAGTCTCATCAACAGAAGGATTTGTGATTTAGGTCATGGCTTCCTATTCTCTAAATTTTTTTTTATGTTTGTCTCTCAAACATAATTGTTTGTTTCCATTGCAGTCTGAAGTCAATTTCCTTGGGAGGATTTCACATCCTAATCTTGTCAAACTCTTGGGCTATTGCATGGATGACAACGAGTTGCTACTTGTGTACGAATTCATGGCTAAGGGGAGCTTGGAGAACCACCTGTTCCGGAGTGAGTATTTTAGTAGATCTTTTCCTAATTGTAGTACTAGCACGTTCCACAAAACAATTCTCTGTGCCACTTTGTTCCACACTCTTTATGCCAACTTCACCTGCAGTAGCGCACCATGCAAATGTTGGTGCTCTATCTGCATCTACAAATCATTTTCATACAATATTATATATCAAGCACCATTGTCCATAGTGCTATACAACTAACAAGCATTTTTGGAGGATGTCAGCATCAACCGAATTGTCCAGACCTGTACGATATCTTGCTGCTTCAGCCTTCAATTATTCTTGTTGAGTCAACTTTGAAATTTAAGATGAAAAGTTGGTGCCACTTTTTTTTTACCTTTTACTGTTTCAGGCCATCCAGGGATATATTTTTATGAAACATCGTATTTACTAGTCCTGTTTGTTCACCATTGCCAGGAGAGGCAGTTTACGAACCCCTGCCCTGGAGCCTCCGACTTAGGATTCTCATCGGCGCAGCTCGTGGCCTTGCTTTTCTTCATTCATCAGAAAGGCAAATCATTTACAGAGACTTCAAGGCGTCAAATATCTTACTAGATTCGGTAAATACTCTTTCCAGAGCTTAATAACCAGCTGTTGTTACCTGAACAATGCTCTAATCAGCCTACTCCAACGATGTCATGTTCAGCATTTCAATGCAAAGCTCTCAGATTTCGGATTGGCCAAGCATGGTCCAGACGGCGAGGAGTCTCATGTGACAACAAGAGTCATGGGAACATATGGCTATGCAGCTCCAGAGTATGTTTCTACCGGTATGTCTGTCAGGGTTTCTGTTTCCTCAACACGTTTTATCCCTTATTTGTTTACAGTGCTAAATATTATCTGATTGCGTCTTAAATGAACTAGGCCACCTGTATGTGAAGAGTGATGTGTATGGCTTTGGCGTTGTATTGCTAGAGATGATCTCTGGCCTGAGGGCACTGGACCCGAGCCGCCCAAGCGAAAAGGTGAACTTGGTGAACTGGGCAAGGCCATTGCTGGCTGACAGGAGGAAGCTTAGCCAAGTGATGGACAGTGCGCTGGAGGGGCAGTACAATTCCAAAGGAGCCCTCCTCGCTGCTCAGCTGACCCTCAAGTGCCTGAACGGTGACCCGAAGAGTCGGCCATCCATGAAGGAAGTGGTGGAGGTGCTGGAGCAGATCGAGTCGATGAAGTCCAGGAGGAGCTCGTCTAGGAGTGGCTCCTCGCTGACGCGCCGTGGCCAGGGTCGGTCACCGAGGAGTGACAGCTCTAGGAAGAACTCCAGGGGCAGGTAGATGCATAGGTTGAACTGATTCTGATGGAGATTGTAAAGAGAGACCACAATTGTTGTTGTCATGACGCAGTTTGGACGATCATGATGATCAGTGTAATAGTCTAGCGATACGCGTTTGATGACTTTGTAGCTGGCATATGCATAAATTCAACCATTTTTCCCCACTGAAGTCTTGTCCGAGTTGAATCGCATCAGAATACCAGATTGCACTTAAAATAGCATCCAACCATCGCCGTTCACGCCCCCCCCCCCTTTTTTTTCCGTTAGACATGGTTATGTTAAAGTGCTGAATTTCGTAGTCAAATGTTAAAAAAAGCAAACACTGGAATCATTACCAGAGTGATTTTAGCAGCATCTGATATTAGGAGAAGAATTCTAGTTGCTGAAAATGCTGAAGTGTTGGATTCTTGCTTGCTTTTACAGATTACTCTGGCTTTAGACGGTTTAAACTAATAATGTGATAGTCCAAAGCAATGCGGCACTCTTGTGCATTCCTTTTCGACGTTTGTAGTGGGATGTCCACTAACAAAGACAGTATACTAGAATGCTTTAGAGACTAACAAGCAACTACTTTTGGTGGTAATGGGGGATTTAAAAATGATTTCGAGGCACTTAAGGATGAATGCACTAGGGTTTAGGCCTCCAATTCTGCATTCCCCACTGGATGGTCAAAAGCTGTAACTTTGTTGGAACTAAGCCTACTTGAATATGTCATCAGTCGGCAAAGAGGCGCGACTCAGTCCATCTCTGATAAGCAAGCTGATTGGCTACACATGTGGATTATGTATCTTGACCCATGCTTAACAACGTTAGGCATGTTCCAACTTCCAAGTGAGTACTTACTCACCGGAACATTGTCTCGCTTTTTTATCCTTGGCAAATTACTAGCATATGACCATGCCCGGCCCGCACCATAATTTATATGAGTTGCAACAAAGTACCATGCTGTTCTCTCATTATTATTTATTAATCTGAATGTAAAAGACTCCCAAGTGGTTTTTTCTTTTGTGCAACTTCACATTCCCAAGTGCAAGTTCGAGGGTGTCGGACTGTACAACGCTACATTGTAAACCTACAGAGGAAAAAAAGAGCCCTATAAAAAACATTTTTCTCTATTTTGTCACATAATTTTCTCCGATTCAATTATAATTTTGTCCAATAATCTCAGAAAGAAACTGAAAAAAGGGAATCTGCATCATTTGGCCTCCAATCACGGTCTCAGCGACAACAAGAACATCGATCCAACATACGATTCTTCGTCTTCTACCTCATTTTTATTCTTGCTCCTTTCATCACACCACACTTCCTCTGTCCCACACCCTTTCCTTCCTTCCATTGAAGATAATAATAATTGAGATGTGCACAAGTGAAAATGTAGCATTTTTGGGCCAGAAAACAATAGAAAGGGAAAAGATTCATCATTTCTTCCTGGTACCTGCACCCAGCTCTCGTCCCCGAAAAATCCACCTCTCGTAAGAAGGAAGGAAAAAAAAAAAACAAAACAAAAGAAAATTCGCATCCCCATCACTCCACTCCCCGTCCATGGCGTCCTCATCCACCGCCGCCTCCTCGTCGGCGGCAGCGGCAGCGTATCCCAGGACCCCCTTCAACCTGCAGCGGCGCCCGGGCCTCCTCGCCCTCCTCTTCATCTTCCTCTGCTTCATCTCCTTCCAGGTTGGTCGTTGTCCATCCCATTGCCACTCGCCCTTACTGTTCACTGCGGCGACGAAATGTTTGGTTCATCGGATGAACCTGCAGAATTAGGGTTCCTTCCTTTCTCATTGTTCCTGCCGCGTCTTCCCCGCAGGTCGTGATTCATGTGCCCGCCGCCAGATCGGCGGTGTCCCAGTGGCTCTTCTCCGGTCACCAAAGGTAAGAACAATCTCCATCGCTCCTCTATTCCTATGCGATTAAAGGTTCTAACTTTGTCGTTGTCTTGCGATTTTGGATTGCCAGCCAGCGCGAGCGCCCCGATAGCTGTCCTGGGTGTGGCAATTCACAGGTTATTTATCTGAATTTGGATGTTCAGGATACTCTCAATCGTTCCGTATTGCTTTGCTCAGTAGGTTTGAGTGTGCACCTTGAATGTGGGCAGGATGTGGACAATGCTGACAGGACGATTGCCTACACCAACCAGCATGGCCAGATCAAGCTCTTCAAAGTCACCGCCAGAGAGTTTGCATCATCCTCTATCTGGGAGAACCGTTGGTTGCCCCGATATAGCCAGCCGGTAGCCACAAATGTGCGTGCTGAATAATAACGTGTTGTTTGTGTAAGCAAGTTGGTAGGTTTTTCTTTATTGTGTAAGCTGTTTTAACTGCTGTTGCACCAGCAAGAGGCAGCTGAGGATCTTCTACTAGCCAATGGATCAGAAGCCATCAACATTTCAAGTCAAGAAACTCTGGCAACTAAAAGCATCGATCCAATCAAATTAAAGCGACAGGTCAATTTCGTATGTCCATATGACATGCTTATGAAATGCGTGCAAATGGTTCTTTATTTATATTTTCAGAATCTTTTGTTTGGTTTACTATGTGATGTGTTAATTATGGCGATCTGAGTGGATTTGGTGTGGTGCTATTGCTTTTACAGGTATTTCGACGCAGAAGAAAGGAGCACAGGGTTCAGGATTTGCTTCAGATGGATAAGAAGGTTGAGCTTGAGATGCAAAATGCGGCCACAAACAGCTCAAGGAACTTTGATAATAAAGTTAGAGGCAGCTACAACATCTGGAAGCAGGAATTCCACCATACTAATACAGATTCGACTCTAAGACTCATGAAAGATCAGATAATAATGGCCAAGTTGTATGCCACTATGGCACTCTCCCAGAAGGAGCGAAACATGTACGCCTTGCTCATGAAGTGCATAAAAGAAAGCCAAACAGCTATCGGGGATGCGCTGATGGATAGTGAAATCGATTCAAGGTACTTTGTTTTACTTTGGAAGATTAGTCAGCTTGTCTCTCATCCATTTAGTTGTTAAAGGACAAGTTGCTTATCACCCCTTATTTTTGCAGTGCTTTAGAGAGAGCGAAAGCTATGGGGCGTGTGCTGTCTTCGGCTAGAGATGTTTTGTATATCTCAAATGAAGTATCAAGAAAATTGCGTGTTATGCTGCAGTCTACGGAACTAAATATCGATGCAGTGAAGAAACAGAATTCATTCCTGGTTCAGCATGCTGCAAAGACTGTCCCCATGCCCTTGCACTGCCTACATATGCAGCTGACAACTGATTACTATTTTCATGATGGTGTGACCAAGGAGCAATTTCATGATGCTGCTTTGAAGGAGGAAGAAAATAAAGCAAAGCTTGAGGATAGGTCACTCTATCACTACGCTATATTTTCTGATAATGTGCTTGCCGCCTCGGTAGTTGTCAAATCAACTGTGACAAATGCCAATGAACCAGAGAAGCATGTGTTCCACATTGTCACCGATAGACTTAATTTTGCAGCCATGAAGATGTGGTTCATTACTCATCCTCCCCAGTTGGCTACTGTTCATGTGGAGAACATAGATAATTTCAAGTGGCTCAATTCGTCGTACTGTTCTGTTCTGCGGCAACTTGAGTCAGCTCGGCTCAAAGAGTATTACTTCAAAGCACATGACCCCTCATCACTTTCTGATGGAAATGAGAATCTAAAGTATAGGAACCCCAAATATTTGTCTATGCTCAACCATTTAAGGTTCTATATGCCAGAAATACATCCAAAGCTTGACAAGATACTGTTTCTCGACGATGATATTGTTGTACAGAAGGATTTGACGCCCCTATGGGTTATTGATCTTAAAGGGATGGTAAATGGTGCTGTTGAAACCTGTAAAGAGAGTTTTCATCGCTTTGACACTTATCTCAACTTCTCACACCCAAAGATATCAGAGAACTTCGATCCACGTGCTTGTGGGTGGGCATTTGGAATGAACATGTTTGACCTGAAGGAGTGGAGGAAGCGAAATATCACTGGAATATATCATTATTGGCAAGATTTGGTAAGTATTGGAACAAGTAGTGTACTTTTGATTGCATTTTCGAATCACATTTTCCCACCATGTATCTTCTGTCTATTACAACATGCTACAGAAATAATTATTTTTTACTTACTAATAGAAGACATGTTGCAGAATGAGGATCGCAAGCTGTGGAAGCTGGGTACATTGCCTCCGGGGCTAATTACTTTCTACAACCTGACATACCCACTGAATCGTACTTGGCATGTCTTGGGCCTGGGATATGATCCAGCTGTTGACATTGCTGAGATCGAGAATGCTGCAGTAGTTCATTACAATGGAAATTACAAGCCCTGGCTTGACCTTGCCATTTCCAAGTACAGGACATACTGGTCCAAGTATGTAGATCTTGACAACTCGCATGTTCAGCAATGCTATGCGAGTAAGCAACGATATGTATATCTTCATCTGGTTTTATTTTTATTTTTGGAGCATAAGTTATTCACTAGGTACGAAAGGTTAGACATAGTAGGGGCGTATCTAACATAGTTCAGCCTTCATAATCTTTGTCATTCTTCTGCTTAGTATAATGTAGCTACTCCTGTATCAACTGGTGAACAAGGTGAACAGAGTAGGTATTTTTTTGTTCACTATAGAATTTGCTGTTTATTGCCTGAACCTTGACCTTTGTTTCTTGGGTTTCATCTCTAACCTACCCCAACTTGCTTGGGACTAAAGGAAATTATAAAAAAAGAATAAACCTTCACATTAGTGAAGCAGTTCAACTGTCCTGAGATATAAGCACTGTGTAGTTAGTAATTACAATGGAGTACTGATGCTTAAGGATGTTGAAAAAAATGGATGTGAAGCAAAGCTCTCTATCTCAGAATTGTGCCAAAATGCCTAGAAGGCTAGAACAAAAGGGTGTTGCTATGGATGAGTTGACTAAAATAAAATAGACTATCAGTGAACAGATGTTGTTAGTCTCATTTATACTGTAGATGGCACCAAAAATGATATTGCTAATTGTTTAATGCCTCTGTATGTAGTACTTTATTTTCCCCTTTCCTAGAAAATGGGCTTCTGGGAAACCATCTGTTCCTTTTAATGTTTTATTGTATGACACTATTGGAGCATATATCTCAGTGAACTGAGGGCAGCTGTTCTTTATTCATTTCTACCATGGACCTTCTGTAAATATAACTAACGTGTTAGAGTATATATATTGTGGCCCATATAGAGGCCCATGTACATCACTATATACCCACCCATCTAGGGTTGGAAGAATACAACTGATTTTCCCAATCCAACATAACGCAATCCCTGAAATCAAGACAAGGATAGCTCATGTGTCCTGTTGTAGGCACTGATATTCTAAGAGATACTGGCATGGCTTTCTTATCAATTCACAAATATACTGTCACAGAAGATGAGTCATACAAAATGGATAATACAATATCAATTGATAAATTTGCAGCACACTCAGAAAACAACCAAAAGTACTGCAAAATTCTATAAATAATTACTAGTAACATAATAATCACTGTACGGTTATTACTCTTCATATGACCTGACACATAATCACTTACTGAGGTACGCATTTCTGATATTACGCATTTCTAGAGCAGCATCTCTTATTAACAACCGCTCTCTGGGTGATTGCTTTGAGCACATCACACCAAGCTGGATGACGGCAGCCAAACATTCCTTGGTTCTGGTTGTATCTCGTGTACCATTTCCCTTATTTGCTTCGTCATGCAGCCATATTCTGGAATCTACTATTTCCATGACCTTATCAGGAAGAGCAGCCTTGGCAAAGTAATGTAGGCTTAACCCATCTCTGAATATGTCATCTGTTCGGCTTCTTCCCGTAAACATATCAATTAAAGTAATGCCAAGACTGTACACATCACCATAAGTTGATACTGCAAGGCCTTCTCCATATTCTACAATAGATTGAAACAATTTGAAGCACAAAGAGTATGAACATAACATGTTTAATGAGCATACTGCTAATTGAATCTTTTTATGCAAATTAGATAGAAGCACATATTGAGGCTTCCTTTTTAGCGTTGTTTGTACACTTTTTTGACAGAGTTTTTGTTCTCCTTTTAAGAAACCTTCCGTGGCCCTCCACCTGTAACTCCTTTATTAATAGAAATGCAAACGTCTGTGCTCGTTTGTTATTAAAAAAAATAGAAGCATATTGAAGTTACCTGGGGCAACATATCCTATGGAGCCTCTTATTCCGATGATGCTATTTGAATGTGAAGAAGTTGTTCTTGCAGCTTCATTTAGAATTCTAGCAATGCCAAAATCTCCAACACAAGCCCTTATGTCCTGAGCGATAAGAATGTTGCCAGGCTTGAGGTCACAGTGGATGATCGATGTCTGGCAACCAGTGTGAAGGTAGTCTATAGCATCTGCAATGTCAACAGCAATATCTAACCTCTGTTCCAAGGTGAGTGCTCTCCTTCCACTTTGGCTTTCAGTGTCTGAGTGGATCCAGCTATCTAAGCTTCCATTAGGCATAAACTCGAAGACTAGTGCTCTGAAGTCTTGACCTTGGTGGTTGATGCTTGCACAGGATGTGATGACCTTTACAAGGCATCGGTGCCTCACTCTTCGCAGTGCTTCACATTCAGCCTGGAAACTTTTGTACGACCCTGGTTGCTGAAGATTAAATACCTTGACAGCTACAGGAACACCGAAATTTTCTATAGTACCTTTGTACACTGAACCATATCTTCCCTTTCCCAGAAGATTGGTGTCTGAGAACCCATCGGTTGCTCTGAGTATTGTATTGTATGATATCATTGGAAGATCTATCTCGGTGAAGGGAGATGGCAGTTGTATTTTCTTCACTACAACCTTAGACCTTCTGCAAAGAAATACAGCTAAAGAAAGCCCAGAGAATAAGATCAGGATAGGTCCTGTTGTAGACACTGCTATCCTAAGAGACAGTGACATGGCATTCTTATTTTTCCTTGCAGGAGAGTCTGGGCATTGTGGTAGATGGAGCTGTGGTATCCCACCACATAACTCACTGTTTCCAACTATTGATAGTCCAGTTAGATTCTTGAAAACCCCTTCTTTTGGTACTTCACCTTGTAAATTGTTGAAGGATAGATCAAGGCGTAGCAGCGATGTTGAATTACCTAGTATTTCTGGGATTGGTCCTGATAAATCATTGTGGGCAAGGTATAATTCATGCAGGTTGACAATGCTACCTAGGTCCCCTGGGATGCTGCCGTTCAGTTTGTTTTCTGTCAAATTCAGTAGAGTGAGGCCTTTTATATTCTTCAGCATGGCAGGTATGCTCCCTTGGAATAAATTTCCATCCATTAAAAGAAATTCTAGGACTATGCAGTTGCTAATGGTATCAGGTATCTGACCAGACAATTGGTTTCCTGATAGAATAAGATTCCCAAGATTTGCCAAATTACCGACTTCTGAAGGGAGAGGTCCCTCCAGCAAGTTGTAAGACAAATCCAATAATATTGTGATCGATGATAGGTGCATAACTTCATTTGGAATAAATCCAGAAAGCTTGTTATTTGATAGATCTAAACCTGAAAGTTTGTTCAAATCCCCAATGCTTGATGGAATTGGTCCCTCCAATCTGTTAGCACTTGCACCAAATTGATCTAGAACACTGAGGTTCCCTATGGAGGATGGGATATGTCCTGAGAAGTAGTTGCTGTCAAAATATAGATGGTTTAAGTACGTAAGCTTTCCTATGCTTTCAGGAATGGACCCGGTGAGCAAGTTGTATCTAAGATCAAGCTCCTGGAGGCTAACCAAATCTTGGATACCTGATGGGATGGTGCCAGATATATTGTTGTAGAGAAACCGTAGCCTTTGGAGGTTGGTGGAGAAATTAGCAATTGATACTGGTAGGTTCCCAGCGAACATATTCCACCCGATGGATATTATCTGTAACATGCTACAATTTACCAAGGAAGTAAAGAATTCCCACTCATGCTCATTGTTGGCCTCAAACTTGTTATCATCCAGAATAAACACTATGAGATTTTGCAATCTCCCCAGTTTGGAAGGGAAAACTCCATTGAATCTGTTAACATTTACATAAAAAATCTGGATACTAGAGAGATTACTTATTGAGGAGGGGACTACACCAGTGAATTGGTTATCCCCAACTGAGAAGAGTTCGATGCTAGGAAGGCTTGTTCCCAGGTCTGCTGGGAGATGACCATGCAGCTTGTTGTTGTCCACATGAAATGCATACAAAGATGATAGGTTGTACAGTGAAGGAGGAAACAAACCTGAGAGATTGTTACGGGACAGCTGAAGGAACTGAAGAGATGGATTGTTCCCTATGCGGTGGGGGATTGATCCTTGGAGGTAGTTGCCCGAAAGTGACAAGGCGGTGAGCCTGGAGAGGTTTCCAAGAGATGATGGGATTGTTCCAGTGAAGCCATTATTGGGTAGCTCAAGAACAGTTAGCGACGCCATGCTGCCAATCTCAGCAGGTATGCCTCCTTGCATCCCCATATTGTTGTCACCAATAAGCATCTGTCTGAGGCTGGTGCAGTTGCTGATGTTGCTTGGGATTGTGCCTGCGAAGAAATTGGCCCTCAGATAGATAACCTCGAGGCGGCGGAGGTAGCCAATGGTTGGAGGGATCTGGCCGTGAAAGCTGTTGAAGCTTAGGTTGAGCAAGCACAGGAAGGTGAGGTTGCCAATGGCGGGGGATATGGTGCCAACGAGACCCTTGGATTGGAGGTCCAGGGCGACCACCTTCTGCGGGTGCCTACGGCCACACCTGACACCCTCCCAGTCGCAGTAGCTGTTGCTGGTGTTCCAGGAGGCCAGCGCCCCGGAATGGCTGGTAATCTTTGCCTTGAAATCTAGAAGAGCCCTCTCATCACCGCCCACCATGGCTGACAGGGTTGCATGGATGGTGGCCGTGGCGTGGGGCAGCAGAAGGAGCAGGAGAAGCTCAGCACCTGTGACCCTGATGAGTAGCAACTCCGGCATTTCTGTTCGTTTGGCTAGATCGGTTCACGTTTAGATTGTGTATTCATCATCTTTAAATGTAACGGCTCATATACATACCATTGTTGCTAGGAGCGCTGTGCCCAGGATTATATCGCTGATTGTACTATATTGTCGTGTGAAAGAGTAGGCGTGTTTCTTTTTTAAGTGGTCCCACAATCATGTATAGATTATGCAACTGATGAAGTTAGTCAAATTATTGGTCTGTCGGATTGATTTTACTACGTATTTGTGGCTTGTGATGAGTTGACAGCAACTCTCCTGAAATTACGCCGATAGAGCGAGTGAATTCAAAACGCGCGAGAATTAACTTGTTCGTTTGTCAGCATTGAACCCTTAGAGGTGTTGCCCATTCAGGGATGTGCATGTACTTTGTTTTCTCGGGACAGAGCTTGCCACTGACTCGAAAATCGTCTTCTACTTCTGATGATGTTTATAGTTTATTTGGCTAATGTTTCTGACTGCCAGCTAGAGTGATGCCATTAACCAACATGCCGGCCACAGGACGATAGAATTCTGATGCCTATGTACGTACGTTATGCGTTGTCAAGAAAAGGTGTCCGTTCAAAAGAGAGAGAGAGAGAGAGAGAGAGAGGAAAAGGTCCGCTCGAAAAGGAAACGCATTGACAGCCACACTTCACACTAATGTTGCCCTAGCGTTAGCATGTCGGCTAGGAAGAATTCGAGACGATGGAAGAACAATGATCTTGAGTTTAGAGACAAAGTAAATGTATTCGTGTTTTATCGATTGGATACCAAACCACAACACTCTTATATAATCCACCACATTCTTCTTTATTGCACTGTATTTCTTGCAAAGATGAGCAACGCGAAGTTCCAGGATAGGATATTAGGATTACAACCACTGGTTCGCATCTCTGGCATACGTATGCTATCACATCACATCCATTACTCTTTATTCAGTGTTACAATCGTTCCCAACACATTACAGACTTCATGTTTTGCAACCTTCTCTGATTATGCTTGATCTCGTCCTGTCAATCTACATGTTGGGCTTCAGGTTGAGCCTAGACGCCAGCTTGTGACCGAGGGATGCATCACACTGCAACACAGATAAATATACCAGGCTTTAGTATCGAGATCAAAAGATAAGGATATGAAAAGCTGTACATGGCCCAAATGATTATTTAACCAAAAACCACAAAAATGAATACCTGAGACCAGTAGGAGATCCAAATGCTACGATGCTCATGGGTAACACGAGGATCTGAGAGCGCATCAACCACCCGCTGGATGAACCGGTCTTGCCTGTGTGTGTTTCCACACCAAAATGCTTTAATTAGCCAAACAACAGCTTAAACCATTCCTATGCCTCTAAACCAAAACAACTCAGGTATGAGGGCAAACCTGGCAGGGTCAAAGGATCGGTATCTCTCACCAGCCTGCTTGAAGTTGTTCTCCTTCTGGATAATGCACTGTGGATCCAACAATACAAGATTAGATGTTAGCTCAAGAACAGAGTTTTCCAGCAGTTATTCACATTCACTGTTATAAAGTAAAACAAAGGTATTCTAAAGCAAAATGTATCCACCACAGCATATCGAAACATAACAGTACCTTCTCACGGCAGCCAGTCAAAACACGGGGAGGGATTGGGACCTTCTCAGCATGACGGGCAGGATCAAACCTCGAAGGGAAGTAGTTCACCTGAAAAGACAAGGAATATATAAGTGAGAAGGAAATTTCATTTATTTATTTCAACAGTTAGAAATACTGCATAATGTATCCAAAAGACTTGAATGCTAAAGGAGGCAAAAACGCCAAAGAACATAGTACCTCCTCATCCCTGTGCATGAAGTTCATGAAGCCATCAAAGTGGTTGTTGTGGTGAGCGCATTTTGGTGCATTCACAGGAAGCATCAGATAGTTTGGACCAAGGCGGTGCCTTTGGGTGTCAGCATATGAGAAAATTCTCGTCTGGAGCAGCTTATCGTCAGAATAGTAGATTCCAGGGACGATAATTGCAGGGCAGAAAGCAATTTGTTCATTTTCTGCAAAGAAGTTATCAATGTTCTTGTTCAAGACCATCCGTCCAACAGGCTGCAGCGGGATGATATCCTCTGGCCAGGTCTTGGTGACATCAAGTGGGTCAAAATCAAATTTATCCTCATGTTCAGGATCAATGGTTTGAATGTAAAGCTTCCACTCTGGGAAATTTCCAGCTGCAATAGAATCATATAGATCCTTTGTGGCATGGCTGTGGCAGGTGCCTCCAACAGTGACAGCTTCATCATCCAACAAACATTTCACACCGCAAGTAGGCTTCCAATGGAATTTGACAAGGTGAGGCTTTCCATCCCTGTTGATCAAGGTGTAAGTGTTCACACCAAAACCCTCCATGTGCCTATAATTGAGCGGGATGCCGACATCATCGAAGAGGAAGGTGAACATATGCATGCTCTCTGGGTGGTGCGAGAAGAAGTCAACTATTCTCCAGTTTTCCTGCAAATTGGTCTTTGGGTTCGGCTTGAAAGCATGAACCATGTCAGGGAATTTCATACCATCTCGGATGAAAAACACAGGCATGTTGTTACCCACAAGGTCAAAGTTACCCTGAAAAAGGGCATAACAAAAGGCTATTAAGTCCCTATCCCTTGGATAAAAAATGTCAATGTAAGGTGTCAGCAACTGGGAGAACGTTAATGGGCAGCATAAAAATAACTAAATAAGTCAGAAAGAATATCCACAAAAGAATTTACTCATGACAGGGTAGACAAGTCAATTGACCCTCTTTAAACAATGAATGCTCAGTGTAACATATCATTTCATCCACATAACAGCTCATGCAAAGGATATGTACGGGAATTAAGGAAAATTCAAATTGTCCAATGCAATAGTTACAAAAGTTTTAAAAAATGAGATCAGTCTTTGATGAATGAATACAATATATACTGACAGAAACATATTTGCCAAAAAAAACTGTTGTAGAACTTGAGGTAGTTTCATGTTCAAACAAAACATTAAGATGTGTATTGGAAGCAAGCTAAGATTTATCATCTGTACCTCTCTGGTGTAGAACTTGACAGCAAAACCACGTGGATCCCTCAAGGTCTCAGGGCTTCCACGCTCATGTACAACTGTAGAGAATCGAACAATAACTGGGGTCTGGACCCCAGGAGCCCGGAGAAAATCAGCACATGTAAGGTGAGAAACATCATGAGTTACTTCAAAGAAACCCTTGGCACTTGCTCCCCGTGCATGAACAACACGTTCAGGGATGCGTTCCCTGTCGAACTGAGCAAGCTTTTCAATCAGATGATAGTCCTCAAGGAGGATGGGTCCTGCCAAAGAAGAATACATCATTGTGTGAAGCCAAAACAGCAACAGTAGGTAATAAGGCCAAAAACACAAGTGCTGCAGCTAGACAACCAAAAAAATACTCATAACAAAAAGAAAGGAAGAAAGAAAGTTGCCGTTTTTTTCCTGGCATAACTGATAGGAACATACTGGTCATAATAGGTGCAAATACATCCTGCAATGGGTTTGGTACTTTTTGTGACGATGACATTCAGAACGAGTTCCAATCAGGGTTTTATTTTTCGAACCGGGACCTCGAACCGCCGGCCAGCGGTAGCGGTTAGCCGGTCCGGTTTGACCGGTTACCGCTGGAAACCGAACAAATTCAAATTTTGAATTCAAATTCACATATCCGGCGGTTGGAGCGGTTAGCCGCTCGGTTTGACCGGTTAGCCGGACCGGTTTGGCGGTTAGCCGGCTGGTTTGCGTCCAAAAAAAATGGGCCTTAATGGACCAACCACTTTTTTTCTTTTTCTTTTTTGATTTAACTTGTATTTGCCAAAAAAAAATATCAAATGAGCAAATATTTGAAAACTTTTTACACCAATAGATTACACACACCTTGAAGTATTTTTTAGGAATTTTTACGAAATTTTTCTATTTTTAAATTTAAATTTGAAAATTTTGAATTTTGCCCGGTTCAAACCGCCCCGAACCGCTACCGGTCCGGGGCGGTTTGGTCGGGAACCGGTCAAACCGGACCGGTTCCCGACGGTTTGGTTAACCCTGGTTCCAATCAATGTCAAGGTCTGGCCATGTTGACCATATAAGAACAGGGATTAAATACGTTCTTCTGGTATTAATTCAGCTCTACCGAGACACAGCTAATCGGAAAAATATCAGACTTTACTATCATGGAATTGTTCATCAACTTAGATTTGTCAGTATTATTGAATGACAGGCTGTTGCATTGATAAGGCACTTTCTTTCCCTAAAGCAACCTAATGGTATGATAGTGACTGACGAAAATATCAGACAAAAGACTGAAACATAAGGCTTCTCCCCTTAGAGTTCATCAGGGAATGCGACCTTTAGGCTCGAAGGAAAGTAATCATACCCAATCTAGTGCCTTCTCTTTTAATTTCCATATATACAGCAGGGGAATCAAAATTATTCACAGGGAACCAGAAAAATAGCATCAAGGTGAAAACTTTGGATGAACAGAGTAACAAACGAGCAAAGGCACAATCGGTGACGTCTGCCCACAGGCCATCAAAGTAATTAAGCTCACTGACACGAGGCGCATATGGCAACAGCAGGATGGATCATGCAATAAGCAAAGGCAGTAGAAGCGGCAGATAAGAGTTGGGAGTCCCGACCTCGTTGGCCGACGGTGAGGGCGGAGTTGTTGTTCCAGACGGGGGCGCCGGAGTTGGTGGTCCAGAAGCTGGAGTTGTTCCCGCTGGACGGGCGGTGCTGCGAGAACCGAACCAAGAGGGGGAAATCCGGTGAGAAGAGCTTGCGCATCCGGCAGGCGGAAAAAGAAGAAAAGCGCGAAATCGGGGATCCAGGAGGGAGCGCGGCGGCGGAGGGGGTGAAAGGCAGGCAGGACTCACCTTGTAGGGATCCATGGCTGTCTGGGCGGGATCTCTCTCTTGCTTGGGGGAAAGGGGCAATGGTGGTTGGCGATAAGGACGAGGGAAGTGGCAAGGGGAGGAAGAAATAATAATGGCAGGAGTCCTCTGGAGGAGAGAGGGTTTCGTGCTCCGCTCGCTCTCGATTCACTTCCCCCTCCACGTCGACTCGCCCGGTCGCGGTGGAGCCCCACTTGCAGGGACACATATAGATATGGCTGTTTAGTGTACGTGCTTACCACGAGTATGTCAGAAAAATGTTTTTTTTCTTTTGGTTTTTGATTGATCGGAAATTCTGAAACTCCATATCATGTCATAGGAGTGGATAGAGTTTGTTACGAGTCAAGACAAGAAGAGAACAGATGCTACAAGATTGCTCGTAAAAATGGGGATTCAATTCCCCAAAAAAATGGTACATACAAACACATGGAGCGTACTCTGTTCCTCTAACTCTAGCTGGGTAGGACTATCCAACTTTAATTTCTTATAAACGACGATGGTATCCATGGTTTGTGGTGACGCGATCGAGGCGGCAAGCCATCCCGGCATCAATCCAATCCTATCGGCATCCGGCTTCAGCGCCTCCTTTCATACGACGTGGCGAGCTGATGGTGACGTACTCAGTAAGCATGGGGGTCTTTGGATCACCTAGTTAGCTCCGTGACAACCATACGCGACATCGATCCATCCACTTTGTTTGTTATCCCGCCGGTCCATGACTGATCGTCGCAATACAAAAATTCGCAGCAACTAGATTGCTGTCCTCCTGTAGGCACTGCTGTTGCTTCCTCCTTTCTTTTCCCTTCTTGTTTTAATCACTTCTAGTAATTCTAAGCATGTCCGATTAGTGTTACATCTTTCGCAAAATAATATTATCATAATTATTCTTTAAAGGATTATTGTACAAAATTTGCAGATGCTTATCCCCCCCCCCCCTGAACATCACTATGCGCCAAGTTTGTATACTCGGCGAAAGAATCAACGGTAATTAAAAAATGCTCTGGAGGGAAATAAAAAAAAATAAAAAATGGCTTCATCAATCATCAAGCAGTATATGCCCGACATTTGGCCCGATGGCAAATTTCAGCCCAGCATTTCTTTACTACGGTCTCTCTCGCTCACTGCTATCCAGCCCACCACCACTTTACATGCAGCAATCCCAGGCAGGCCAGGAAAATGTTTAAGCCCAATCGTGTGAACTGAAGGCCCAGGCGTGCGTGGGTTCAACCAAACGGAAAAAAAAAATAAAGATTCCAACACAAGACTTTGCACATCCTCCCCCCTTGAAAAAGAAAAAGATTTGCACATTCACTCTGCCGTTGATCGATCCTAAGCGACCAAGTTCGTAATCGTCCCCAACTGATATGCGTGCGAGCAGCGGTTTTCTGGCGCTAATTACAAGATGATACTTATTTTCATAGCAACAAAAATTAGACGAGGGACAGAGTGGCATAGGGTATGCAACGCCTATCTAGACCCACCACGGCACCACCAACTTCTCATGTGTGCTCCTAACGATCCACAGGACAAGTGTGGTGCTATGTATTCTCTTGAATAGACTTTCTAAAAAAAATCTATTTATCTAAAAAAATCTATTTATCTTTATTATCTTTCTTTTGATTGTTATTTTTTTGCTTTCGTATTAGAACCTATTTGCATTGCTGCTTATTTTTTTTTAATATCATTCAGTAGGGATTTGCCACTCCTGTTCCCTTAGAAAATCAATATAAAATATATATTGAGGTTCATAAACATATAATACTTACTATGGTCTTCGCCATGATCTTTTAGGATTTTTTTGGCATTAGCCTCCTCAATATATATTGGGAAAAAGGGAAAATATTGTATATGTTTGTCATGGTATTACATTGAAAGGTAACTGATTGGATGAATGACTAATGATTTTATCGGGTTCCTATTCGTCTACCAGTTGACCGGCAGTCTATTGTTTGTCAACGACTTTAATTTGCTTTTTCATATAGGTTAATTGTCGTCCTGAAAAATCCTTAAATGTGCCGTTTTGGTCTAATTTGTCGTGACGTTATGTGTCAACCTCAAAATCCTCAAACATGACGTTTCAATTTTCTTTTGTCGCGGCGCGCTAACCGTCACGCTTCGAAAGGTGGCATACCTCAATATAAGTGCACTTTTGTCGGATTGTACGCTCGGCATGTGTTGCTATAGCTGGGGGGAGACTAGCCAAGTAGGGCAGCTTGATATTCGCCCAATTTCATTGTAAACATGCATATAAAGTAGGTTTTTGTCGCGTTCTATATGCATGCATGTGCATTGGGTCTGATCAATCCCAGTGAACTTCCACGTAACCACGTTTCCGGTTAGGGTTTGGTTATCCTAGTTGTCGATCCCATCTTTTCGGAGGAAGAGTGCATATTTGAACAAGCACCCCCTATATATGTTATCATTTGGGAGTGAAAAAAAACATTTGAGCTATTACCCAATATTTGAGCATACCAAAAATATTATTGTTTCCCACTGGTAATTTATGGAGTTAATTTAGCACTTATTAGCAATCTAGATCATGGTCTTATATATAGCATTTGCCAAGCATGAAGACGTATCAAAATCGAACATCTACGGATTATTGACTACATAGGAGTTACTATATTAGCTGGTTGATGGGACAAAATGAAGGCCTTCCTAAGTAGAAGAGGGTGATATGCACAATGTTTAAACTTGGAGTTGTTTTGTGTAAAAGTTTGAGTTTTTTCTTGTTTTAGTTGAAATCCATGTTGATAAATGGGTTGCCAAAGGGATATTTAACCACAAACCCATCATGGGTTGACCTCTGTTTTGATTTGGGGATGTGAGTTTGCATGCTTAGCAGTAGGCTCATGCAATATCCATCTTGACTATTTTATTTCGCTAGCGTGGCAATATAGTAACTTCCTTGCATTATGCCATTGTGCATGTGAAGAATTACCTTTCAAATTGAAGGGGCTGGTATATTGCCTAGAAAAGAGCAAATAGCCCATGAATGAGCCCACCTTTTGCACAGAAACAAGCAAATTTCCCACCATCAGCCCTGACGTATAGGGCCGACCCTTCTTTTTCTGTTATGATGAAGCAAAGTGTATGTAGTGGCAGTGAGTCATCGATCGCCTTGTCTGGTATGAGTGAGTCAGAATAATAGCAACAAATTATGTTAGAGACACTCTATGTAGAAAATGACACGCCAAGAATTGAAGCTATATAGACGTGCGTGCTCCTCGATCATACAGCAAGTCGCCAAGAAGTGACTGCGCACTGCACACAGCTAGCAGTCGACGTTCAGTACTTAGTAGCATATGGGCGGAGGAGGGGCCGAGGTGTTCTCCGGCGGTGTGGCCAGGAAGACGTCCGCGCACGAGGTCGACGACGGCCTCTCGGCGGCGGCGGCGGCGGCGGCGCTGCGCAATAACAGACCGAAGCCCCGCGCAGGCGCTGGTGATGATGGTTACAAATGCCCAATCTGTCACCGCAGCTTCATGACCATCAAGGCCTTCCACGGCCACATGGCCATCCACTAATTACTAGATGGGTCCCGGTCGATCGATGTACGATAGATGCGAGAGCTAATTGCATCTATCGATCCTAATAAATAATAATAATCCTGCTTGCTTAATCGATCGATCATATCTGGGCTATATATATATATGATCGAGTATGTGTACATGTTGATTGTATGTATAATATAAGGGTCGTCGATCGATCGGTGAATTCATATATGCATGTTCTCTTGTGCATCTGCTCTCGATGATCTTAATCGTCGTCGTCTGGCACGTATTAGAGGCAGTAGTAGCTAGGATTGCAGGAAAAAACTTAATTACGGCAGGTAGCTAGCGCTTGCTTGGCGACGTACGGTACATCGTCGCGGACGCTAGCTGCTGCTGGCGCACGTGGACGGCGACACTAGTTCAAGAATACAACAACAATCTCGGCGTGCTCCGGTCGTCTCTTCCTCCTCCTCTCTCTCTCTTTCTTTGGTGTATAGTGTTTCTCAATCGACCTCTTTATTTTGGACGACTTCTCTTGTACATATATAAATTTGGGCTTTAATTAATAATTTGTTTCGAATCCGAGCGAGATATGCATATATGTGAGACCTTGATCGATCCATCGATTAACTCATTAAAGAAGAATGAACACATGCATGCAATGGTGTCCTCCAAGGTACTAAATAGCGTTGGTAGCGCCCGCAATAGCGGCCGCTATAGCGGTAGCGGACCTCTGCCGCTACCGCTACTAGGTAGCGGGCCCGAAATAGCATGTTTGGACTTAGCGTCCGCTATTTCCTGCTATTGCACTTAGCATCCGCTATTGTGGGTCGCTATTGCTGATTTCAGACTGCTATTTGCTATGTTAATAGTTAAAGCGACAATGAAAATGAATCAAGTGACAATTAGAATGTTGAATATGGTGTTTTAGACAATAATAAAAAATGATGAGCTAACAAATGTTGTTGTTTTTTTGTATATGTGACAATTTAACGCTCATATGCATTTAGGTATCTTCTATATATACATTTATTTAAACTTTTTCGTGAATACCATACCATAAAATATAATGGGTAAATAAAACTTTTAAACTTTTGACCAAATATGATGGTAATTGTTCAAATATGCCATAAAAATTGTCTAATTTTTAAATCCCGCTATTTGGACTTAGCGTCCGCTACAGCGCCCGCTATCCGCGATCCGCTACACGAACACAAATCCGCTACCACACCGCTAAACGCTATTTAGTACCTTGGTGTCCTCTGTCTCTTGATACTAGCTATAGCTGGATTGATATATGTATATATATATGAGCTGGATCTCATAAGCTAGATACTCAAACTGATCAAAGGTCCACCCCTTGTTGGACCTCGATTCTTGTCAATCTTGATGTAGTGAAGCATTAAGGTTTGGCGTCTCCGATCCATGAGATATATCTGCTGCAAGAAAGAATTAATCCTCCTGTGTGAGGAGATACTAATTAACTAAGGAGATCACCGTGCATTTGTATATATAATATGGTGTGTTGCTGCATACAGGATCATGGATCAGAAAAATCTACTTCTATATAATTACTTTTATAAGATCTAGATCTCTCTTGTTGGTTCCACCAGCATGCATGTTAGTTTTAATTTGGGCTATACTGTATATGAGTTACCAGCTGGTAACCTCATTGATTGAAAAAGATTTTCCAAGCTCAGATCCTCTTCGCCAACTAATTTCCTCTCAGCAACTAGGCTCATTTTCGTCTGGAAGCAAAGTGACAAATTTCTATTGATCGATGAGTAAATCAAAATGTATTGTCTCGGTCGGAGTCAAAGTAGCAGTATATATTATTACCAATGCAACAACAACCTATAAATGTTATTGTTGGGGATAGGCTGACGTTCTACATAACACTCTGATATCATAGTACGGACCCCCCTTTTTTTTATTGCCTGCGGTGGACTGGTGGTCTCATTAGTCAAACAATATAATATACATCACATATATACTCCCCTAACTACAACTAAACAATGCAGGGATTGATGTAAACTAACAACAACATATATATTATTACTGCTCACATTATGCTTCCTTCATTTTTCTCATCATTAGGATGCAAATAATATAGCAGGTCTACTTCAATTGTATGTGCACCGTACGCGTACTGTACCGTACCAGCTGCAGCGTACGTGTGTAGAGTCTCATGATGTATGCATTTGACCTAGGGAGGAGGCCGGTCGGTGGTGGACTGCAGGGGTTCAATATCATCTATCATCACTTATTGTAGCTAGTATCATCACACAATTTGATGCTAGGTGCTTTGGTCTGCATATATTGGCATTTAGCAGGCTGCTATATATTATTTTATTCCATTTCTCTCTCTTTAATTTGGACATTTTGTTTTGAGGGGTTAGAGGCCGGTGTGCAAGCAACAAGGGGCTTGCAGGCCGGTACCTACGTACGTACAGAAGTAAGCAAATTAAGGCTGTGTACTGTACTGTACTGAACTGAACAATACGTACTGACGACTGACTCAACATCATATATATCGATCGATCGTCTTTTGCATCCCATATGTATAGTATAGGTGCGCGTGCATTGTATTCGGTGGGAAAGACGACGATGGAGTACAAAGTGCAGTGCCGGCCACATACACATCCTTGCATTGCTTGTGAACCAACTAAATATAATGCAGACAAATCGAAGTGGTGATTTGTCATGGCAACCGTGAGAGCAGAAACGTCTAGCTAGTGTCAGCACGAGACCAGAGGATCCATCCTTGTGTGGAGAAACGAAGACGTACGTCCAAACAAAGGAGGGACGGATCGGAAGGAAGCTACGGAGAAATAGACCAAATTAAAGAAAGAATGGAGCCGAGCAGGCCAGGGCACGGAGAGGATGGAGACTATAAATAGACACCACCACCTCCGGGGGAAGCTCACATCCTTCCATCCGCAGGCAGCGAGTAGTCCACTGTAGTCTGCCTCTCCGGCCGCTCTGTCGCATGCGCAACTAACGCCTGACAGACGACGACACTAGGTACCTCTAGCTAGCTAGCTATGAACGGGGCTCAGCAGGTGTTCTTCTACGGCGTTGCCTACGGGCAGTACCTCGCCGGCGTCGGGGGCTCCTCCTCCGGCGGGGGCGGCGCCGGCGACGACCCGAACCGCCGCCCGTGGATCCCCAAGTCGGCGCACGAGCAGCAGCAGCCCAAGAAGAAGATGAAGAAGAAGGCACCGGCGGCATCCGCAGCAGGGGAGATGACGAGGGAGAAGAAGGGGCCTTTCCCCTGCCCCGTCTGCCACCGCCTCTTCGACGCTGTCAAGGCCGTGCACGGCCACCAGCGCAGCCACCCGCAGCGGGAGTGGCGCGGCATGGCGCCGCCGCGCCCTCCGCCGCCGCCCGTCGCCGGCGACGCCAAGCACTACCGCTACGCCTGCGACCGCTGCGGCGCGCCCTTCGAGACGCGCCAGGCGCTCGGCGGCCACCGCGCCAGCCACAGCGGCAAGATGGGATGCTACTGGCTCTCCAGGCAACAACAGCCTGCTCCCATGCCCGTCTTCGCCTTTGACCTCAACGAGCCGGCACAGCCGGAGGACGACGAGGAGTAGCAACAAGCTAGCTAGCTAGGGCTCGATCGATCGACGACGCACTAATTGATTGCGTCAACCAATCGTTCTCCTTAATTTTTCTTTTCTTTCTATCTAGCTACTAGCAGTACTATGTGTGTCATGTAGTTTGGTTGCAGATCGATCGGTAGCCCTGCCCCTGCAGCAAATAAATAAACTTTGTTAACCTGCATATATATTTATGCTGGACTAATAACCAGCATATATATATATATATATACACATATATATATATACATATATATATATATATACATACATATATATATACATACATATATATATACATATATATATATATATATATATATATATATATATACATATATATATATATAGTATGATGAGTCTGTAAGCTCGATCCATCGATCGATTAACTGCAGAATGAAAGCCGTTGTTTTTAGTATGTGCAGCATATGTTGTTTGTTGATTCTTCCTCAAGCTGGTACGGTCAAGGAATCCATAGATAGATCACCATATCTCATGCATGCACAGCTTTGAGCTCCTTCAATTCGAGTACATTCCGTGGTCTCCATGAGCTAGGTTGCCATCTGCAGGCCAGGCTGGTCTCGATCTGCTAGCAGCTGCAAGAGATATATGTATTATCAACCCCTCTCTCAGTCTGAGAGGAGGAGGTGTTTAATTATTAACCAGACATCTATGCCATGTTGCTCCGGTCAAATTAAATCCCCCAGTTTCTGACAGATTTCCTAAAGTATAAATGCAGAAAATCCATTCTGTGCATACACAGAATTTGCTCGGATCTCTCTGCTAGCTTGATCCTACTCGTAATTATTTTTCCTTTGCTGTTAATTCAGATGTATGCTGAAAAAATCAATAACAAAATGCATGTTCAAAATGGTGTCGGTAAAGGAAACTTTGGGCGGGGGGGAAGACCATTGCTTTCCATCATCCTTTGGGCAGCACCATGACTCCAGATAAATCTGGTAGTAGAATAATGAAATTCCTTGAAAGATTTGAATCTCCTCTTCAGTAATTATATATATACTTACTTAGTTTGTTCATATAATGAACCAAGAGAGCGAGGTCCAAACTGAAAACCCACCGTTTTTCATGTGGAGACGGCATTTCCCACACCAGCCTCAGCCTGTGCAGCCCTTTCATCAGGATGGTAGCTAGGCGTTATAGATGTTGGGGATGGACTGACGCTAGCAACTTGTACATATATGTGATACCACGCTTTTTTTGTTTCTTGCGGTCAGTCAAAGAAATTTTCTATTATATTATATTCTTTCCTCTCATGAATGATAAATAACCTTTATATCCAATGTTAACCGCTTGATTAACAGTGCTACATATATACTGCTAGAGCTTTTTCTCCATCAGTTCTGTTAATGCTTTCTTACCAAATATAAAATTTGTATATTCTTTTTATGCTAGTACTGTAGTATATCAGACGCACGTAGAGATTTCTGACATATGCTTTTGATCGACCTACTACGCACTGAAAGCAGCTGCTGGCCAGGGCCGCCACAGGCCAGTGTCCAAAGGAAAAGCCATAGCTATGCAGCGCCGCCTTGTATTCCATCAGTAATATTAGCTTGCTCGTTTTTGTTTTATTTCTCAGTTTGGAACCCATTGCGGGTTAGCTAATGATCTGCAAAGGATTTGCAGGTTAACTACACAAGTTTCTAAGCTCCAGTGTGTATTCATATATATCATAATTTTTTTTCTGCCCTTTTGTTTTTGGTGACTTGATCTGATATAGAATCATGTGTGTGAAGCCTAGCTTTCTTTGATTCCATGTGTGCTTCTACTGTTTTCTCTATGCTGTACATACTTCTTAGCAATTATTTGATTTGATTTTTCACTAGAAATACTATCTTGGTGTTGAAGAAAAAGAAGATCAGATTCTATGAGTGGTATGAGCGCTGGCACAGCAAATTCTTAGTTTTTCTCAACAAATTATTACTTTGTTGTTGCTGGAATATTTTGCTGTGCCATATCTAACTCGGGAGATAGTGCAACAGATCACGCATGCTCATAATTTATTTCTAATATTTTTTAATCAAATCACGGGTTGAAAGGAAATGCTAATAATGTGACACTACATTTTTTTTTGTTTCTTGCGGTCAGTCAAAGCAGCCGTTAGCTATATTGACTTGGATTTCATCAGTGTAATAATGTTCTTTCGTCTGCTTATGCTGTATACCCACACTATATTATTGATTTTCTAGCTTGCTCGCTTAGCTTGTTCATTTTCTCACAATTTGGAAATTAACCTTCATTTCAGCCTTTCAGGCTTGCTGGATAACTACGCACAAGCCTAAGCTCTATGTATAGGTAGACACACTATATTTAATTTGATGACTCAATGGAAATCCGGCCTTGTTCTTGCAAAAAAAAACGTGATCGGATTTCAGGAGTGGTATGATCTGCTACCACTGAAAATTATTAATTTTGCTCAGTTAATTACTTTGTTGTTGTCCGAATAGTAGATGTGCTAGCTCATGGGGAAAATCTAGCAGATCATCCATGCGATTTTCTTAATTATGAGTTGAAAGGAAATGTTAATTAATAAGAAACTATTTCTATATAGTACAACAATTAAATATTGTATATATTAACCATAGGGGATAGCAAAATATTCAAAGATCATGCAAACCGATACCGCAACTCATTAACAGCGGCCGAGCTATTGTTTCACATGATTTTCTAAATCTAGCCGTTTTCAAGCAAGTTAAAGTACGAGGTATATGGATATATGTAAGTGGCTGAAAAAGTGAAAGAGTAAAGCCTAGGGCCACTAGGGCCATGGCTCTAGGCATGGGCTGAATTTTTACACCATGAAGCACAAGGGAGGACCAGAAGATCACTTAGGGTATTCAGCCAACAAAGTGGCCCCAGGTGCTGGGTAGGCTCGGCTCCGCCCCTGTCTTTAGAGATATATTTGCCTTGGTTAATGACTATTGTTTCCTTCTTGGTACTAAATTAACCATGTATATCATGTCCATTGAAGACATGAAGGTGTTGCACATCGTTTTGTTATATGTTAACCCAAAACCCTACATTTCTGCTTCATTGTCTATCTAAACGTTGAGCACATATGTACATTTGAGTTATTGTACTGTACTATCTGCCATCACAAAAGAAATGCATGCATGTAAGGTATTTATAGTTTACCATCTATGTGTAGTTGCATATATCTTGTTGTACATCACATTAGAAATCGTTAGGATAAAAATTGTGTATCGCTTTCTCCAAATTTGTGAAACTCTCCGATCCAAAATAAAGTATATAAGGCTATTGCCAAATCTAGGGCATGGGTACTGTGGGGGTCATGGATTAGGGGGCCCACCGTCAGGGCGCCTGCGAACGGCGCGTTAACGAAGGAAGACCTGGCAACACTAGCGTCAACTGGTCGGAGGGTTCCGTCTCGCCCGAACCACCGAGGGTCCGAAGGCGTGGGGATATAAGCCCTGCTTCGCCCGACCTTGGCCCGCTCCAGACGACCCGTGGGACGAAGGGGTCGGGCGCGTCCGTCTCGCCCGACCCCCGACCCTCGGGTCGGAGGAGCAGACCCCCTCGAGGGGTCCTAACCGTTGATAAACACGCACGGCGGAAAGGGGGGAGGAAGTCTCGAAGACCTTCCCCAAGTCAAATCTGACTCGTGAGGAAGAAGGCGTGCGGCTTACGCTTTCTCCCGACCGACACCCGACATCACCTGCTCGCCTGCCATCTGCGAAAGCTGATCTGCAGCCCTACGCAAGGGAAAAGGTAGCTGCATGCGTGCTCCTGCGCTAGCAGCCAAAAAGGAAGCTACCGCGAAACTGCCAATGGGAAGGTGGAGGACACGCGGCGATCAGGGAAGGGGTCGCCAAGACGCACTGGGCCGACAGCGCACAACCGCCGGGGGCATCCGGCCCTTGGGGGTAGATAGGTAAAATAACGTTGTAAAGTTGTCCTCTCCTTGGGTTATAAAAGGGGAGGGCGTCCCTGCGAGAGGAAAAGAGGATTCATTCTCTCGATCTCCAGAGCACTAAGTCCTCTACACGCACACTTCACACACACAAGGCTTGAACCGGCCTTCGCTGTAATCAGCCGCCAAGAGAGCAATACGATCAGGAGCTTGTTGCACTGGACGTAGGGATCACTCCCCAACTAGTATAAATCCTTTGTCTTGCGTCTCTTGAACCATTCTCCACCGAGACGTGCGTGTTCTGTGATCGACACTCGCCGGTGCGAGGTACCCCGTGTGCCACCCGCCGACAGTTGGCGCGCCAGGTAGGGGCCTGCGCATGTCTACGTCTTCTTTGACACCCGGTGCGAGATGGCTGGTTTCGGTGACCATCAGCTCAGGTTGGGCGCGACCATCCGCTTCGGCAGTCTCGAGTTTCTCGTGAACGAGATGCCGAGCGCTCGCGGCAGCGCGCCCCGCCTCGTCCTCGTCGACAACCCCAGCTGCCCGACCGCCCGCGCGGGGCAAGTCCCCCGTGGTGGCCCGGCAGCGCCCACGGCCGCCTCAAAAGAGGCCGCGACGGCCACGACGGCAGAGAGTGTCGTCTCTCGGAGCTCCATCGCGGTGTCCAGGGCAGGGCGCGAACGGATCGTGCACCGCCTCGGCGGGAGCGACGACCTAGCCCAAGCGCTCCATGGGAAGCGTTCGGGTTCGCCCTCGTCACACGGCCTCAAAAGCCAAGTGACCAAGAGGATCGACGCGAGCTCGTGAAAAGGCGAGGCGTCAGCCTTTCCTTTTGGGCTGAAGAACGCGTCATGAACTTTCTTCGACTCAGCTCGACGCCAGGCTTGGAAAGGCCTCGAAAGGCAACACGCCAAGGTACGCCTGCTTAGGTACGAAGGCATCTTGGGACGCCACAAGTCCTCGAACGCTGTGACCGCCCTGAGCGTGCCTGGGCAGGAGAAGGATCTGGAGGTGCACGTCCCCCCAAGGATGCGCACGCACTGCCCCACGCGGGAGTGTTTCACTTTGGTTCCCCCGGACGACGCGACGAACGGGGCGAACGGAGCCCAGATCCGGCTCACTCCGGAGCAGATCGCGGTGAAGCAGCAAGAGCTGGAGGATATGCGGCTCGCCATTGAGATAGAGCAGGCTCAGCTCGACGCGAACATGGAGCCGTCCGCTCGGGCACGGGCCCGTGAGGTGAGCCAGAGGATCGAGACCAACGCCGACGGCTACCCTCTCTTCGACCGGGCGAGCCAGTGCATCACGGCGGCTACGCTGCTCAGTCGGCAGCTGCCACAGCCGTCCACCCCGGAGGAACGTCGGGTCCAGAACGGGCTGAGGACGCTCCTTGAGCGTGCTGCGGTGCGGCAGGCGGCGAGCTCTGCGGGGAGAAGGCGGCAATCCGCTGGAAACTCGCGTTCTCCCAGCCCCGTCGACAGGAAGAGGCCAGCCGACGGCTCACGACGGGACGCTCCGAACACGGACGCCGCGAAGGTTCAGGACCGGCTAGGTCCTGACCGTGATGTATGACACACCATCGACGCTCGGCGACGGGACAAGTCGGAGGAGCCGGAAGACCGTGTCCCACGCATCAGGCACCGTCGGCGCGAGGCGCATGTCGAGACAGAGGAGGAGGGAGATTCGAACTCCGACTCTGACTGCCCCGGCCCGGTCGCCTTCTCTCACGAGATCTGAACCGTAGCAATCTCTTCGCGGTTCCGTCTCCCCACCAACTTCAGCAAGTACGATGGAGAGACAGACCCTTTGGTCTGGCTGGACGACTTCCGGCTTGCGTGCCGAGCGGGAGGGGCTTTCGATGACAAGGTCATCCTACGAAACCTCCCCTGTACTTGGCAGAGCCAGCCCGCGTGTGGCTCGAGCGCTTGCCAAATGGGAAGATTCGAAGCTGGACGGACCTGCGAAGTATCTTCGTCGGGAACTTCCAGAGCACCTGTGCACGCCCGGGCAAAGTTTGGGACCTCAAGAGGTGCAAGCAGAAGCACAGGGAGACCCTGCGCGATTACCTACGCCGGTTTTCTCGGCAGTATAACAACCTCCCGGACGCCACTGATGTTGATGCCATCACCGTGCTGATGGGAGGCACCAAGAGCCGACCATTGGTCAATCGGATCGGCAGGGAGTGCCCGAAGACGATCAAGGAGGTCCTCGACATGGCCGCCGAAGAAGCGCAGGGAGAGGAAGCCGTACTGGCGCATTTTCCCGAGGACAGAGGGAAAAAGAAGCACGAGGAGACTGTCGACGAGGCAGGACCGTCGGACTACCGAGAGAAGAAGAAGAAGAAGGAAAGGCGGGTCGAGTTCGTCGCCGTTGCAGACCCCAAGCCATCCCGACCCCAAGGGCGGGTACCACAAGGACAGAGACGGGACGACCGACCCAAGGGGCGACGACCCAACAAGGGCCCGACCCCCGACTACTTTGAGCAGCTGCTCGAGGGTCCATGTCCAAACCACGCGACCCCCGTAAAGCACAAGTACCGCGAGTGCGGGCTCATGAGGAAGTTCCTCATGGGTAGGCTGGATGGGGTCAGCCCGACTCCTCAGTCACAAGGCAAGGGGGCAGCGACCGACTCATTCCCCGAACCCGACGAGTGCCTCATGATCTTCGGTGGTCCAGAGGCACACGCGTCAAAGCGATGCACCAAGCTAATGGAGCGTGACGTGTTCGCGGCTCATCCCACCGACCAGAAATTTCTCCGATGCTCTGAGGCCGCGATCACCTTCGACCAGTCCGACCACCCGAAGTACGTCCCGCATCCGGGGAAGGTCTCTCTGGTCGTGGCCCCGATAATCGCGAGGAAGCGCGTCTCCAAGGTGTTGATGGACGGAGGGAGCGGCCTCAATATCATGTACGCAAGTACACTGGATGCCTTGGGTGTCCCGAGGTCCCACGTGCCCTCGGAACGGGCTCCGTTCTACGGGGTCGTCCCGGGGAAAGAGGCTGTCCCATTGGGACAGATCACCCTCCCGGTCACCTTCAGGGATCGGGAGAATTTCCGTACCGAGACACTCTGTTTCGAAGTGGTGGACTTCGACAGCTCCTACCACGCTATCCTGGGCAGGCCGTGCTACGCTAAGTTCATGGTCGTCCCGAACTACGTCTACCTCAAGCTCAAGATGCCGGGTCCCAACAGTGTCATTGTGGTGGGAACATCCCCACAGGTGGCGTACGAATGCGAGAAGGAGAGCTGCATGCTGGCGGCAGCTCTTGTCGCGTCTCGCCAGCTCGCCAAGGCCAAGACGGCCGTGGAGGCTTCCAAGGAGCTCGCCGTCTCTCAAGCAGCGGTCGACGCCATGGCGGTCCTAACCTCCATTCCCGAAGCGGGAGGCGCACGATGTTGGGGATGATGACGGCCCCGCCTGCAAGAAGGCGATGCTCGAGCTGGAGGCCGAGAGGCAGTTCCAGCCGTTGAGCGACACGAAGAAGGTGCTCCTTGATCCTCAGGGCTCAGGGAGCAAGACATTCATCATCTCCTCCACCTTCACGGAGAAATAGGAAAGCGCGCTCGTCGACTGCCTCCGGGCGAACATCGGCATATTCGCTTGGGTTCCCGCAGACATGCCATGAATCTCTCGGGAAGTCGCCGAGCATTCCTTGGACATTCGTAAAGGCGCGAAGCCTGTCAAGCAGCCCACAAGGCGCTGCAACGAGTTCAAGCGAAAGATCATCATCGAAGAGGTAGCCAAGCTACTAGATGCAGGGTTCATTAGGGAGGTGCGCTACCCCGAGTGGTTAGCCAATCCTGTACTCGTCGAGAAAAAGAATGGGAAATGGATAATGTGTATCGACTACACCAGTCTCAATAAAGCTTACGAAAAGTTTCCCTATCCCCTCCCTCACATCGATCAGGTCGTAGACTCCACTGCAGGGTGCGAAGCCCTATGTTTCCTTGACGCCTACTCTGGGTACCACCAGATTGCGCTCAAGGAATCCGACCAATTGGCTACTTCCTTCGTGGCCCCTTGCGGTGTATTTTGTTACACCACGATGGCCTTCGGGCTAAAGAATGCTGGTGCAACGTTCCAGCGTTGCATGAATCAGTGCTTAGGAGACCTCGTCGGGCGAACCGTCAAGGTCTACGTGGATGACATCGTAGTCAAATCCAAGCGAGCGGACGATCTAGTCCAAGACTTGGAAGCCACGTTCAATCGCTTGCGGGCGAACCGCGTATAACTCAACCTAGAGAAATGCGTGTTCGGGGTCTCGTAGGGCCTCCTCTTGGGATTCGTCGTCTCCGTCAGGGGCATCGAGGCGAACCCCGAGAAGATTGCAGCTGTCACCAACATGGGGCCGCTCAGTTCCGTCAAGGATGTCCAGAAGCTGACAGGTTGCCTCGCTACCCTAGGGCGATTCGTAGCGCGCTTGGGTGTCGGTGCCTGATTTGGTCGCACCGGCACCAACAAGTGATTGCGGTGCTAAACCACTCGTTTCCCTGATGGCGAGAGTAAGAGTCAAGGGTTTTATCCTGGTTCCGGCCAAGAGGCCGTACGTCCAGCAGTGGTGCGATGCACCGGTTTACGTGTTGCTCGTAGTAGGGGTTTACAAGCAAGGTGGGAGAAGGAGGTGAGCTCCTAAGTCCCTGAATCTAGCTTTCGCCGGCTAAGAGTCGTGTGTGTGTGGCTATATGTTGTGAGTGAGTCTTTGACTTTGTGTCACTATGTCCCGCCCTTTGCATGGGCTTCCCTCCCCCTTTTATAGACCAAGGGGGCGGGGTGCGAGTACATGTGTTAGTTGTTGAGTGCACTGTTCGTCCATGCCGTGCACTGTGCGAGCGGGAATCGCGCCTTCCAACTCCGGCTGACGAAATGGCAGTGGCTGACGTAATGTCCTTCCTTCTGGTGGCGTCGAGGTTGGCAACTTGCGTACAGCGTCCAGTTCCAGCCTCCGTGGCCTCCTTCGAGGTTACCTTCGAGGGTGGCGGCGTCCCCGAAGCGAGCGAAGTCAAAGGAGTGGTTGATACAGTGCTGCTGGCAGGGTCAGGCCTGGCCGTGCAGCCTAGTGCTCAGAAGTCCACTGTTGCGAGTGGATTTGACCGGTGTCTTCTCCGGGGTGTGGATGGTTGCGTGGCGCAGTGATCCCCTGCTTTTTTACTGCAGAGGAGCGTCATCATGACTTGGATTGACAGGTCGCAGAGTCTCGGGCGTCATTTCCGGTGCGGCTGACTCGAGCTTGGTCTGCAGGCTCGAGCCTGCCGAACCTCGATCGAGACGGAAATTACCCGCTCGAGGGTCGAAGTCTCCCTCGAGGCCGCTGAGCCTCAAACGAGACGGAAATCCCTACTCGAGGGTGGTCATCCGCCTCGAGCAGGTTGGGTGCTGAAGAGTTGTCACGGTGGCGGGCCTTTGTTGGGCCGTAAAGCCAGGCCAATGTCGTCGTGGGCCTTATTTCTAAGTTGCTTTGGGCCTAAGTTGGGGTACGCCTTTTGTAGGTACCCGACAGTAGCCCCCGAGCCTTCGCAGGAATGAGGTTCAATCCTGCGAAGGTTGGTGTTCGTCGAGGCTTTCGAGGTCTTTGTATCTTCGCGAGTTCTGGGAATCCGTGGGGGCGCGCTAGCGCACCCGCGGGTGTAGCCCCCGAGGCCTTGGGAGAGTGGTTGACACTCTCCCAAGGTCTCAACTTGATATGAGGAGCATCCGCTGCTTCCTCAGATGTGGTTTCGTCCAGTACGCCTGAGGCAGGGGAGGTTTCAAGCTTTCTTCGTGCCTCGCGCTCCCTGTTCGAGGGGGTTGAGGAGGAGGCGACCCGTGCTTCCCTTGACGGGATCGAGCCACGGATGCCCAGTTGAGCTGGTAACGGGTGGTTCGAGCGGACGTCCATGCCCCGTTCGATAAGGGCAGGCTCGTGGTCATAGGACACGCCCGTAAAAGCTTTTCGCAAAAGTATGCTAGACGGGACTCGACCTCATTCGATAGAGGTCGAGGGCTCGATGCTCCCCCTCGAGGGGTCCCTCATTCTAGGCACTTTGCCTGGCCTCGAACATAATCGATTGGTTTCCTCGAGCGTTCGAGCTTCGAGGGTACCGTCAATTATCCCTGACTCGGTTGATCTGGGGCCCTTGTCGAAACCCTTCGAAGGTCCAAGGTTCGAACCCCTGATCAGTAGCACGATGGCTTCTTTACTTCGAGGAGGAAGCTTCGAGTGTTGGTTCCGCTCTGAGCGGGGTAACGAGGCTTTCGAGACCTATGTCCCTCGAAGGGGCTTCCTCGAGCCTTCGAGCTTCGAGGCCGTTCCTTCGAGGGTGGGCGCCTTGAATGCGCCCGTCCTTGTTCTGCGCGGGTCATGATTAACAGCAACGAAAATTTCGTGGTTTCGTGGGAGAAGTGGGCGCGTCTTTTCGGGCGAGGCGTGCGGGAGCAGTTCGACACGACCGCACGTCTGCCGCGCCAGACTCCTCGAATATTACGGCGCAATCAAAACGATTGTGCGGTTGACGCGGCCCGCGTCGTTACGTCTCCCGGGGCGGGTCTGGCTGTCAGCCTAGGGAGCTGTCGTGTCAAGGCTGGAGTACTGCAGCGCCAGACTCCACGGGGGGAGTATAAATAGCACGGCAGTGCCCATGCCAAGGGTACGCCTCCCTTAGCTTTCGCCTTCAGACTTTTGCCCTAGCCTCTGCCTTCATCTTCTTCCTTTGCTTAAGTTTCCCCTCGCCGCCATGGCCCAATTCGTCGACCCCGCGCCGTGGAAGCCATCCAATGCCACCAAGACCTGCCTAGAGAGTCTCGTGGAGGTTGGAGTGCTGCCGCCGAACGTCGACGGCGAGCCGCCTGTTTGGATCTCGCCGGGGGCCGCTGCGCAGCCCGACCCGCCGGCGGGCTACGTCGTCAGCCTCGTTCGTTTCCACGAGCGGGGTTTCGGCGTTCCGGTGGGGAGATTCATGCGGGCGTTGTGCTTCCACTACAAGGTGGAGCTGCACAATTTCTCGCCCAACGTGATCTCGCAGGCGGTGGTGTTTGTCGTCGTCTGCGAGGGTTATCTGGGCATCGATGTGACATCTCTGATGTCAAAAGAATTAAAAAGTGCAATTAAAATTAATGCAACAGGGAATTGAGTTGAAATTCAAAAATTCGTCAAAAATTCAATTATAATTCAAAAACAAGGGTTGTTTGGACACCCAACTGAAATCTCAAGACTTGGGTGCTGAACTTAAAAATCTCGGACCAAAGGAGTAGTTGTCATCACCTACAGCCCTTCGCGACAACCTCGCCACGGCGTTCGTTCCGCTCGATGACCCTCGAGCGGGGATGTCCGTCACGATCGAGCTTAGCCCGGATGTCCGTCACGATCGAGCTTAGCCCGGATGTCCGTCCCGATCGAGCTATGTCCGTGACGATCGAGCCTAGCCAGTAGTTTCCGTCACGCTCGAGGCTCCACAGCCAAGCTCGAGGGGGCACTTACCCTCGAGCGACGTTCCGTCACCCTCGAGGCTCCGCAGCCAAGCTCGAGCACTTACCCTCGAGCGACGTTCCGTCACCCTCGAGGCTCCGCAGCCAAGCTCGAGGACTTACCCTCGAGCGACGTTTCGGCACGCTCGAGGCTTCGCAGCCAAGCTCGAGGGGGGCACTCACCCTCGAGTGGCGTTTCCGACCATTCGAGGCTCGGCAAGCTCGAGCTTGCGGTTCAAGCTCGAAGCGCCGTAGCGCCTGGTCGAAGTGCCTGGTGCAAGCTCGAAAGTTGTGTCCCACACCTCAGACCCCAACTTTTAATTTTACCCGTTTCGAAGTTCAGTTCGAATTTTTGGAGAAAATTCGAATTTGGAAATCGGAGCTCCACGGGCATGCTACAGTGCCCCTGGCGCGCGCTGCGCTGGCCGGAGCTCGGCCGCCACGTGGCCGGCGAGCGGCGCAGGCGGCGCTGAACTGGCCAAGCCGCGGCGGACGCTGGCGCTTGTCGCCTAGCTCTTGTCCGGCCACTCCCGAGCCATCACTTCGCCGCTGTCGCCTCGCCTCGCCTCGCGCCGCGGAGCGCCATCATACGGTCGCGCGCCGCCGTGGCCGCACGCGCGCTCGCGCCGCGCCGAGCGCACTGCAGGCGGTAGAGTCCATTCGCGTCGCGCCAAAGCCTCTGCTGAGGATCTCCACTTCATCACGCGATGATCTTTGACGCCCAACCGCGCGTGTGCGCTCTGTTCGAGCTCGCGCGCCATCAATGGCGACCGCGACAGCCACCCACGCGCTCGCACGCTCCCGAGGCCGCACAGTGCCTCCCTTGCGTGCTCAATCACTCCACCGCGCACTCACACCCCTCCTCTCACTCGCTCACTTGGCCATTTCCACTTCCCCGCGCTCGCTCGGTCTTCTTCCTCCTCGCGACGCGCAAGCCGAACCCAAGCTCTTCGCGAAATTCCTCGTCCACGCTCCACCATTCCCAAATCCATCCCGCACGGAGCTAGTCCACTCCACCAGCTCCAAAACCCCCAACTTTCCCCAAGACATTGTCCTTTCTCCGGCGAGAATTTGAGATTTCCCCCAAATCGCGAATTCCGGCCACCGGAGCACCCGCACGTCGAGCCCCTACTCCGAGCCGTCCCCGAGCTTCCTCGAGCACGCCATTAGCTTCCCCAAGCTCTGCTGGTGCTCAAGGACCTCTTCCCCCCTCCGCAACGACCCCGAGCTCACCGGCGTAGAAGCCGCGGCGGCCGCGCCGCCACCACCTCGTCGCCGGCGAAACTCCGACCATCCCCGGCCTCCAAACCGTCCCCAAACGACTCGTGGTGAGCCCAGGATCCTTTTCCCCCACTTCCCCGTGCCTAGTTCGCCGCCGTTTGGCCGGCGCAACTCCGGCGAGAGCCGAGGGCTTTCCTTCATCGTCTTCGTTTGTCCGGGGGCCTCTGTGCAAAAGTGCAGGACTGGTTCGCGAAGTTTTGAAAGATCTAGGGTTCTCTGCGTAAAAAGATTCTTAAGTCTAGATTTGATTTTCCCGAAACTTGTAAAATCGATTAAAAATCGTAAAAAAATCGGAAAAATGCACAAAAATACTCCCTGGATTCGTGAGAGTCTAAATTACAATCTCTATTAGACATGTTTGTACTTTTGACGAACTGTTTTTGAATTAAAATTCAAACAAGGAAAATCTAAAGTTATGCACCATTTCCAATCCAGAGCTGCGCTAGGGTTGAGCTTTGGATATGTTGTGTAGAGTGGCTTTGGACAGCTTGTGTCCAAAGGGGACGTAAAAATATGAACTATAGCTCCTGTTATGAATTAAAATAGGTTTTCTGTCTTTTTGCAGTGCAGAAATCATTAAAAATAATTTGTATAGTGAAAAATCACCATTTTGCTCCTGGAGACTTAAAACTTGTTAGCACACATGTTAAAAATGAAAAACTGAATTTTTTTTGCTCTGTTTAGGATGGCAAATAATTAAATATGGTTTTTGGTTAGAAAATCATTGAGGATCACCCAAGGGTTATTTTGAGCCATCACTTGGCCAGAGCCCTCCTCATCCTGATGCTTAGCTTTGGTAGGAAGATCTCCTGAAATGGGTGAATTTTCGATTTTATATGAATTAAATTCAATTCTGCTGGCAGCAACTTGTTATATTTTTAATAAATTATGTGTAGCTCAAAATTAGCTAAATTTTGGAGTGAGCTTAACTCTTGTACTCCAGTAGCTGTCATAAAGTTTATAGATAAAAATGATGAGCAGAAAAGGAGAAACAAAAATGCGAAGTAATCTAGATGGAAATCGATTTATATAAAAGAATAAACCTTTTTGTAGTTAGTTAGAATAAAATAAATGGAATCTGAAATTCCAGAACAGCCACCCTAAGTTATGCATCTCATGTAGAAGGCGCCATCCCGGACGGCAACTACCACCTCATTCCCGCAGACGAGAAAGAAGTCCCGGAGGAAGGTGCCGGTGCAGGATCGACCAACCCGGAGGCTAACCCCCAGTCCGAGCAAGAAGGCAAGCCCCGGAGCATAACCTAACTTTACCAAATTATGCACTTTGAATTCTCTATGTTTGTGCATTTACGTTCAAGGAGTTGATTGAATACCTTAGCTGCACATTTCCTACTACCTATGACTTGCAATACTAGTATGAAAGGGATCGATAGTGCATGGCTATAGGTCCGTTACAAGTCGAGTGATTTCCTGTCACTCGCGAGACATAGGAATTGCTTGTCTTTACTTATGTTGGAATCATAAGGATTGACGGGCGGGATGATAGATGTAGATCTCCCGTCCGTGTATGATAATTGATTAAGGTCGAAATGTGTGGTTGAGTGTGTCAAGTTTTTGAACGTACCACATGCATGCCGATGTATGGGGATCGGTAAGCCCGGTACCAGATTGAAGCAGCTAGGGCCGATAGCCATCTCTCCTTGGAAACTTTGTTTTCCCCTGCCGTACACTTGTGGATATATGCGTGAGACTGTGAGTGAAGCAGTAAACCTTTATCCTAAGGAAATGGACCCGGTTCCGAATTGTGGATCGATGGGAAAGGTTGGGAAATGCTTGTACCTTTTATAGCAAGCAGAGTATCCGTGTGTGTTGGGTTTCCCCTGGCCAGGTAGCAGAAATTCGGTTCGAACTGTCCGCTTCTCGCGGTTAATGAGACTGCTTGACCGCCCTGCTACATTGAGTAACAAGTGGAACTATGAGAATGATGAACTTGTTGTATGAAATAAATTGTACTGCACCACTTGTATGATTAGACAGGATGCTAATCTAGAATGGTTAAATCTACTAGAATATGATGCTAAAACTTGAAAGCAAGGACCTACTCTTAGTTGCTTTTTGGCAAACAAACCCACCAGCCAAAAGCCTCTCATTGTCTAGATGTCGGTGATGTAGTTTTCACCAGACGGGTAAGCCTTGCTGAGTATTAGTATACTCAGCCTTGCTTGTGGCAATATTTTACAGGTATACCTTTGGATGTGGATGCTTTGTCTTGGCCTGCCCAGGTTCCACCTGGCTGGCACATCGAATGGGTTCCGTCCTCTGGCGAGGATCGGGAGGAGTAGCTTCGTGGCAGGCTTCAGCACGGAGTTATTTTGTATCGTCGTTAGATTGTTTTACTTCCGCTGCAATGAACCTCTAAATTCAGTTGTTATGGCTTTTTAAATTCCGCTGTAATGAACTTTTATTTCCGCTGCAAGACTTGTACTCTGATTTACATTTGAACCTGGTTTGTAATAACTTGTAATATCTATGTGTGTAAGTTAATTTGTGGAATGTTGTAATCTCTGGAACTCACCTTCGTGTGGGCGTGCTGTTGTTTCGATCGAGAAAAGAACGTGGTTTATCGGGTTTAATCCGACGGCGCTCCAGCTTATTCCGGATTAAGTGCCTGACTACTCGGTTAGTGGTCCCGGGGTACTTAACTTGGAATAATTTCGGAGTGGAACCGCAAAAGCTGGCATCAGAGCCGAAACAGCGCACCAGAGAGAACAACAAACCTTAAATAAATATTTTTGGAATAAAATTTGCCAACTCGTACTTCCGCCGTGCTTTTCGGTGGAAGGTTGTTGTTAGGACCGCTAAGGATGTTACCTAGAGCGTGAAGCCTATGTGGGTTAAGGGATCACGATATGATAGGTGGCAAATAGTATATTATACTGACTTCCAGCACATTTCATTCTGTCATTACTTTACGCAATGGTGGGCGCAAGGTACGGCGATTGCTGTAACGTACCACGGCACTATATGAAAATATAGTGGCGGCACATAGTCAATACGCTGTGATGGCGTATGAAAATAGAATAGGATGGTGGGCGCAAGGTACGGCGATTGCTGTAGCGTACCACGGCATCATATGCAAATATGATGGCGGCACAAAGTCAATACGCTATTCCAATAGCGTATGAAACTGTCAATATGTTGCCTTGGTGACATATGAACATTGCCCGTTCAATGTTAAACGATCGGGTGCCACCTCTATAGTGGGTGGTAATGAATGGAGACGCTTTCGTGAGTGCTGGCACGAAGGGTTGATTATATTGCTCTGGAATGGAATTTTCTGCAGGTACACTAACCACGATTCCGTAAGATGAACGGTTAGAAAAGTTCGGCTAGATAATATAGGGAGAGACGGATATTGCCTAGCCACCGGCACTAACTTCGTAAGCCAAAGGTTTATTGGCATGTGTGTTGGCGAGAACGAATAGGCCGCTCATGCTTTGCATCTCACCGAATTAATATCGAATACTAATAAGTGACCAAATCGAACCGCCGTCAAAGGAATTGAAATCACAACCCAAAAATCCTGCTGAGAACAATCTGTTTGCACCCTTAATTCGAAACTGAAAACGTTGTCGAACGAAAAAGTGTTCAACACGAAAGTTGTCATAAATATTATGAAGTAAATGCTGGAGAAATTTCAACGAAAATGGTTCAGTAAAATTTGAGTTATGCTAAAAATGGTAACCCACTGTCTGCTGGAAATTTCTGGGGACAGTGAGATAAAAATTGAATTTTTACACCATCTTAACGACAGTTTTTGCTCAAACCTCCAACAGGAAACTTGTTAGGAATTGTTTAAACAATGTCCTGGCCAAATTTGGGAATTTTTGAGCTTGTAGATTTCGAGTTTTGTAATTTTTACCACCCTGCACAGAATCTGTTTTTGCTCTTTGGCACTAACCGGTTCTCACCCTTGCCCCTTTTCCTTTTGGTTCAGATGGACGCCCTCGCTGACCTGGCTAGCCACCCCAACGACGTGTCTTTCTCTGATTGCTTGGGATGGGAAGGCTTCCCTAGCATCTTGTGGTCGGTTCTGCAGGCACTTGGCTATCCTACACCGCCACAATATGAGAGAATCCTCATCCGAGACCGTGGTGTGACTCGTTCCCGTGTGCGTTTGGTGGTACACCGTCACCCGCCGTGTCCTAGTTCCCCCACCTGGACGGTGGAAGTTCATGGACACCACATGGAGACGACTTGTGAGCTAGCTGCCTTGAATGGCATCAGTTCTTTTTGTGCTCAGAACCAGAGCTTGGTAGAGCACCAGTTGCTTGGGCTGTTCCCACCAACTCAGCCGGATGATCCCCACTGGATGAGGCGCTACCTTAGCTCTCCTTTGAGGATGGCGGAGAACCCCGTCGCAGCAGCCGCTTTGATGATGAGGTGGATACGGGCGTATCACCGTTTGCAGGCACTTCTTGGACGGTCGCAGAGCGAGATGCTCAACATTGCTATGGACATGTCCGCTCGCGCCCGTGACATAGGGGTTGAGAGGACCTCTTTGTCCATTGAGGTGACCACTAGAGATGCCATGATTGCTGACTTGGAGAGGCAATTGAATGACCTCCAGATTGCACACAACAACACCCAGAATGAGTTAGCACAAACTAGAGATGAGCTTGAGGAGGTACATGGTACCTTGGAGCATGCAAATGCTATGCTTGCCGCCCATGACGCTCAGCACCTTCTTGAGCAAGAAGGAGGGAATGGTGAAGGAGAGGCCCCCGATTCCGACATGGACACCGAGGATAACATGCCGTCCCTTCCAGCTCCACCTTCACCTATGGGCAGCGAGGCTACCGCTAACAATTTGGATGATTTTTAGAGTGGTAGTAGCAAATTTACTCCTCCGCTAGGCCTAGAATTTTTGGCTTCATGTTGTAATAGGCTAGATGGAGTTGAGCTCCCCAAGTTATCTTTTGTGGCATTGTAAAATTAATGGTGTGGTTGTGGTGTAAAACTTGATGATGTTGTTACAGCTGTGTTGAAAACATTCTGCAGCTGACCTTGTTTCAATTATTAATGGGTTTTCCATTCATTTCTGGGCTGTGATGTGAACTACAAAGTTGTTTGGAATTTGTCAAACAAAATTATCACCAAATTGCAACCCCATTGGTTAAGCGAAATAAAAATGGCAACCAAAACACTATAGCTCGGCCTGCTGAAAAACAGCAAATGCAGAGAGCTAAAGATTGAATTTTTCGGCTTAGTTCCAGTCCGAATTTGATTCTGAGCCCAACATGAAAGTTGTAGAGCATGAAATTTTCGAGCTACTGACTGAATTGGAGCATTTGACTTGTTTCCTGTCGGGAGATATGATTTTTCTTCCGAACTGCGTGCTGACTTGCCATTCTGCGCAGTACACTTTAATATATTGTCACGTTCTATCTTGTCATTCATTATGCAAGCTTATGGAATGTGGCTAATACAAGTACCTACTGCAGATGGCAATCACCCGCAGCGGTCACGACGCTATTGGCTCCAACGCTAACCAGCAGGGGCCAGAGGGGCAGCAACAGCCACCGCCACCTCCTCCTCCGCAGCAACCTCCGACGTGGCAGCAGCTTTATGCCACGCAAACGGAGATTCTCCGGAACCTACAGCATCAGCAGCAGATGATGCAGCAGCAGATGCTTCAGCAGGGAGGTCAACGGGCCCCTCAGCCTCAGGTGGCCCGATACGAGGATTTTCTGGCAACACACCCGCCGATCTTCTCTCGTGCTGATGAGCCTTTGGAGGCCGACACATGGATTCGAGCCGTTGAGTCCAAGTTCACCATTTTGGCGACGCCTTGCACTTCCAACCGCAAGGTCGTGTTCGCGGCGCAGCAGCTCCGCGGCCCAGCTCTCCTATGGTGGGAGAACTACCTGGCCCTGCAGCAGGAGGGTCATGTAGTTGAGTGGGATGAGTTCAAAGCTGCATTCAAAGCTCATCACATTCCGGCCGGTCTAGTAGAGCGTAAGCTGAATGAGTTTTTGGCACTGACCCAGGGTACCCGCACAGTGCTCCAGTACTCCCAGGCCTTCAATGGTCTGTGCCCTTATGCGGGTCATCACGCCGACTCCGACGAGAAGAAGCTTGAAAGGTTCCGACGTGGCCTGAACACCAAGTTGAAGGCACAGTTGGCCACCACCCGTGCTGCCACGTACGGCGATCTCGTGAACCTTGCCATCACCCAGGAAGACGCCAATGTGGTGCACAAGGCGGAGAAGAAGAGGAAGACTCCCGCTGGACCGTCAAGCGCGCAGCCACAGAGGTTCCGCTTGGTTCCCCCGGCTGCACCGCAGGGACAGTCCAGGGCACCTCAGGGAGGTGGATGGGTTGCTAGGCCGCCACAGCCTAACGCGCCTCGTTTCCCTCCACCGCCGCAGCAGCAGCAAGCACCAAGGCAAAATGCACAGCAGCCAGCTCGCCCTGGAGCCGGCTATCAGTGCTTCAAGTGTGGAAGTAAAGATCATTTTATCAAGGATTGTCCGCAGAACAAGCAGCAAAATCAGCGCCCGGGAAATCAGCAAGGCAAGGGAAAGCAGCAGCAGCGTGTGCAAGTTCGGCAAGGACGGCTCAACTACACCACCTTGGCCGACTTACCCGAGGGAGCCCCAGACATGACTGGTACTTTCCCTATCTGCACTCAACCTGCTGTGATATTGTTTGATTCCGGGGCAACACATAGTTTTATAAGCACAAGGTTTCATGTGAAATGCGGATTAAAATCTTACCATACCAAATCATCATACGTGATATCAACTGCGGGAGGTAAAATTGCATCCAACCAAGTCACCCACAAGGTTCCAATCAGGCTGGGAAGTAAAACATTTCCTACTGATTTGATTCTGCTTGGAATGGAAGGAATTGACATTGTGTTAGGAGCCAATTGGATGACTCAACATAAGGTTGTCCTAGATGTTGCGGAACGAGTTGTTGAGATAAACTCGCCTACGCATGGCCCGAGTGTGCTATATCTGCCACAGCGGACTTGCGTCGATGCGTGTGCTTACACAATGGTAGAAACCCAACTAAAGGACATTCCGGTGGTATGTGAGTATGCCGATGTATTTCCGGATGACTTACCTGGGATGCCGCCGGATAGAGACATTGAATTCGTGATTGAACTTCAACCTGGCACAGCACCTATATCAAAGAGACCATATAGAATGCCGCCCAATGAATTGGCTGAATTAAAAATTCAACTCCAAGAATTGCTAGATAAGGGTTTCATTCGTCCAAGTGTATCACCTTGGGGATGTCCCGCTATCTTTGTGAAAAAGAAGGACCATTCCTTGAGGCTGTGTATTGATTACCGGTCTCTCAATGCGGTAACCATCAAGAACAAGTATCCGCTTCCCCGTATTGACATCTTGTTTGACCAATTAGCTGGCGCCAGAGTATTCTCCAAGATTGACCTACGCTCTGGCTATCATCAAATCAAAATCAGGCCTTGTGACATTCCAAAGACTGCCTTTTCCACACGTTACGGGCTTTATGAATTTTTGGTTATGTCCTTTGGACTCACGAATGCCCCAGCCTATTTCATGTACCTCATGAATTCGGTCTTCATGTCTGAACTAGACAAGTTTGTGGTGGTTTTCATTGATGACATTCTTATATATTCTAAGAATGAGGAAGAGCATGCCGAGCACCTTCGCATTGTTCTTCAGAGATTGAGAGATCACCAGCTCTATGCCAAGTTCTCCAAGTGTGAATTCTGGCTTGAGAGCGTGAAGTTTTTAGGTCACACGGTTTCCAAGGATGGTATATCCGTGGATCCAACCAAGGTACAAGAGGTGCTAGATTGGCAACCACCTACCTCTGTCCATGAGATTCGGAGTTTTCTGGGTTTAGCCGGTTATTACCGCCGTTTTATTCCGGATTTCTCTCGGATAGCAAAGCCCATGACCGAACTCTTGAAGAAGGGAGTTAAATTTGAGTGGAATGACAAATGTGAGGAAGCTTTCCACACCTTGCGAAGACATTTAACTTCAGCCCCAGTTTTGGCTCAGCCCGATTGCACCAAGCCTTATGATGTCTATTGCGATGCATCAGGCACCGGTCTTGGCTGTGTTCTCATGCAAGAAAACCGGGTCATTGCTTATGCTTCTCGAGCACTTCGGCCTCATGAGCAAAACTACCCCACGCACGATCTTGAGTTAGCAGCGGTCATTCATGCTCTCAAGATGTGGAGACACTATCTGATGGGTGTTCCCTGCAACATATACACAGACCACAAGAGCCTCAAATATGTTTTCACTCAGGCACATTTGAATATGAGACAGCGAAGATGGTTGGAGTTAGCAAAGGACTATGACCTTAGTGTGCATTATCACCCCGGGAAGGCTAATGTAGTTGCGGATGCACTAAGCCGCAAGGCTCGTTGTCATTGTCTTTCCGTGGAGTCCTACGCTGACACCCTGTGTCATGAAATGGCAAAGCTCAATTTGGAGATTGTTCCACACGGGTACTTCAGCCATATTGCAGTGGAACCAACCTTGCACGATCAGATTGTTGTAGCCCAATTAAATGACGCGAGCATTAAAATCCTTAAAAGGAAATTGTCCAAGGAGAAGGTGAAAGAGAAGTACAAGTGTTTCCGGCTAGATGGGCAGGGAGTAATGTGGTTTGGGCATCGCCTCGTGGTGCCTAAAAACACGGAACTCCGGAGGAAGATTATGGATGAGGCACATCTCTCTAAATTTTCTATTCATCCCGGCAGCACCAAAATGTACCAAGATTTGAAACAAAACTTTTGGTGGACTCGAATGAAGCGAGAAATTGCCACGTATGTGTCGGAATGTGACACATGCCAGCGGGTTAAGGCCAGCCACTTGAAGGTAGCAGGCACGCTTCAACCTCTACCTATTCCCTCATGGAAGTGGGAAGATATAAGCATGGACTTTATTGTTGGACTTCCCAGAACCCCTCAGGGGCATGATTCTATTTGGGTAATTGTGGACCGCCTTACCAAGACCGCACATTTTATTCCGGTCAATACCTTTTATAACGCTAAGAAGTACGCGGAGATTTATTTGGAGCGGATCGTTTGTCTACATGGGGTACCCAAGACGATAATTTCAGATCGTGGTGCTCCGTTCGTAGCACGCTTTTGGGAACAATTGCAATTATCCCTGGGCACCAAACTGATCCGTAGTTCAGCATATCACCCACAAACCGATGGGCAGACGGAAAGGGTAAATCAAATACTTGAGGATATGCTTCGAGCTTGTGTTATCCATTATGGGAAGAATTGGGAGAAATGTTTGTCTCTGGCTGAATTCTCCTATAACAACAGCTACCAAGCGAGCCTTAAAATGGCACCTTTCGAAGCCTTATATGGCAGAAGATGTCGGACCCCGTTGTGTTGGTCCCAGGCAGGCGAGAGGTACACTTATGGCCCTGACCTTGTGAAGGAAGCCGAAGAAAAGGTTAGGATCATTCGGGAGAATTTAAAGACCGCCCAGGCACGGCAGAAGAGTTACTTTGATCAACGGCGGAAGCCACTTCAGTTTGAAGTTGGTGATCACGTGTATCTTAAAGTCTCCCCGACCAAAGGTGTGCAAAGATTCGGATTAAAAGGAAAGCTTGCACCTCGTTATATCGGCCCGTATGAAATTACTCAGCAATATGGGCCGGTAGCCTATCAAGTGAAGCTTCCCGAAAAACTTTCAGCTGTACACAATGTATTCCATGTTTCTCAACTCAAGAGGTGTCTTCGTGTTCCGACCGAAGTTGTTGAACAAGAGGAACTCTCGGTTGAACCGGATCTCTCTTATGATGAGCATCCCGTTAAGATCCTCGACGAGAAAGAGCGACAAACACGAAGGAAGGGAGTTAAAATGTACAAAGTTCAGTGGAGTCATCACTCCGAAGATGAAGCCACGTGGGAAACCGAGGACTATCTTAGGAAGAATTTCCCCGACATACTTTCATAAGCCGAGGTATTTCTTTTCCCCTCTCTATCTCTAGGTTTAATCGAATCTCGGGACGAGATTCCTTTTAAGGGGGGTAGGCTGTGACATCTCTGATGTCAAAAGAATTAAAAAGTGCAATTAAAATTAATGCAACAGGGAATTGAGTTGAAATTCAAAAATTCGTCAAAAATTCAATTATAATTCAAAAACAAGGGTTGTTTGGACACCCAACTGAAATCTCAAGACTTGGGTGCTGAACTTAAAAATCTCGGACCAAAGGAGTAGTTGTCATCACCTACAGCCCTTCGCGACAACCTCGCCACGGCGTTCGTTCCGCTCGATGACCCTCGAGCGGGGATGTCCGTCACGATCGAGCTTAGCCCGGATGTCCGTCACGATCGAGCTTAGCCCGGATGTCCGTCCCGATCGAGCTATGTCCTGACGATCGAGCCTAGCCAGTAGTTTCCGTCACGCTCGAGGCTCCACAGCCAAGCTCGAGGGGGCACTTACCCTCGAGCGACGTTCCGTCACCCTCGAGGCTCCGCAGCCAAGCTCGAGCACTTACCCTCGAGCGACGTTCCGTCACCCTCGAGGCTCCGCAGCCAAGCTCGAGGACTTACCCTCGAGCGACGTTCCGGCACGCTCGAGGCTTCGCAGCCAAGCTCGAGGGGGCACTCACCCTCGAGTGGCGTTTCCGACCATTCGAGGCTCGGCAAGCTCGAGCTTGCGGTTCAAGCTCGAAGCGCCGTAGCGCCTGGTCGAAGTGCCTGGTGCAAGCTCGAAAGTTGTGTCCCACACCTCAGACCCCAACTTTTAATTTTACCCGTTTCGAAGTTCAGTTCGAATTTTTGGAGAAAATTCGAATTTGGAAATCGGAGCTCCACGGGCATGCTACAGTGCCCCTGGCGCGCGCTGCGCTGGCCGGAGCTCGGCCGCCACGTGGCCGGCGAGCGGCGCAGGCGGCGCTGAACTGGCCAAGCCGCGGCGGACGCTGGCGCTTGTCGCCTAGCTCTTGTCCGGCCACTCCCGAGCCATCACTTCGCCGCTGTCGCCTCGCCTCGCCTCGCGCCGCGGAGCGCCATCATACGGTCGCGCGCCGCCGTGGCCGCACGCGCGCTCGCGCCGCGCCGAGCGCACTGCAGGCGGTAGAGTCCATTCGCGTCGCGCCAAAGCCTCTGCTGAGGATCTCCACTTCATCACGCGATGATCTTTGACGCCCAACCGCGCGTGTGCGCTCTGTTCGAGCTCGCGCGCCATCAATGGCGACCGCGACAGCCACCCACGCGCTCGCACGCTCCCGAGGCCGCACAGTGCCTCCCTTGCGTGCTCAATCACTCCACCGCGCACTCACACCCCTCCTCTCACTCGCTCACTTGGCCATTTCCACTTCCCCGCGCTCGCTCGGTCTTCTTCCTCCTCGCGACGCGCAAGCCGAACCCAAGCTCTTCGCGAAATTCCTCGTCCACGCTCCACCATTCCCAAATCCATCCCGCACGGAGCTAGTCCACTCCACCAGCTCCAAAACCCCCAACTTTCCCCAAGACATTGTCCTTTCTCCGGCGAGAATTTGAGATTTCCCCCAAATCGCGAATTCCGGCCACCGGAGCACCCGCACGTCGAGCCCCTACTCCGAGCCGTCCCGAGCTTCCTCGAGCACGCCATTAGCTTCCCCAAGCTCTGCTGTGCTCAAGGACCTCTTCCCCCTCCGCAACGACCCCGAGCTCACCGGCGTAGAAGCCGCGGCGGCCGCGCCGCCACCACCTCGTCGCCGGCGAAACTCCGACCATCCCCGGCCTCCAAACCGTCCCCAAACGACTCGTGGTGAGCCCAGGATCCTTTTCCCCCACTTCCCCGTGCCTAGTTCGCCGCCGTTTGGCCGGCGCAACTCCGGCGAGAGCCGAGGGCTTTCCTTCATCGTCTTCGTTTGTCCGGGGGCCTCTGTGCAAAGTGCAGGACTGGTTCGCGAAGTTTTGAAAGATCTAGGGTTCTCTGCGTAAAAAGATTCTTAAGTCTAGATTTGATTTTCCCGAAACTTGTAAATCGATTAAAAATCGTAAAAAAATCGGAAAAATGCACAAAAATACTCCCTGGATTCGTGAGAGTCTAAATTACAATCTCTATTAGACATGTTTGTACTTTTGACGAACTGTTTTTGAATTAAAATTCAAACAAGGAAAATCTAAAGTTATGCACCATTTCCAATCCAGAGCTGCGCTAGGGTTGAGCTTTGGATATGTTGTGTAGAGTGGCTTTGGACAGCTTGTGTCCAAAGGGGACGTAAAAATATGAACTATAGCTCCTGTTATGAATTAAAATAGGTTTTCTGTCTTTTTGCAGTGCAGAAATCATTAAAAATAATTTGTATAGTGAAAAATCACCATTTTGCTCCTGGAGACTTAAAACTTGTTAGCACACATGTAAAATGAAAAACTGAATTTTTTTGCTCTGTTTAGGATGGCAAATAATTAAATATGGTTTTTGGTAGAAAATCATTGAGGATCACCCAAGGGTTATTTTGAGCCATCACTTGGCCAGAGCCCTCCTCATCCTGATGCTTAGCTTTGGTAGGAAGATCTCCTGAAATGGGTGAATTTTCGATTTTATATGAATTAAATTCAATTCTGCTGGCAGCAACTTGTTATATTTTTAATAAATTATGTGTAGCTCAAAATTAGCTAAATTTTGGAGTGAGCTTAACTCTTGTACTCCAGTAGCTGTCATAAAGTTTATAGATAAAAATGATGAGCAGAAAAGGGAGAAACAAAAATGCGAAGTAATCTAGATGGAAATCGATTTATATAAAAGAATAAACCTTTTTGTAGTTAGTTAGAATAAAATAAATGGAATCTGAAATTCCAGAACAGCCACCCTAAGTTATGCATCTCATGTAGAAGGCGCCATCCCGGACGCAACTACCACCTCATTCCCGCAGACGAGAAAGAAGTCCCGGAGGAAGGTGCCGGTGCAGGATCGACCAACCCGGAGGCTAACCCCAGTCCGAGCAAGAAGGCAAGCCCCGGAAGCATAACCTAACTTTACCAAATTATGCACTTTGAATTCTCTATGTTTGTGCATTTACGTTCAAGGAGTTTGATTGAATACCTTAGCTGCACATTTCCTAGTACCTATGACTTGCAATACTAGTATGAAAGGGATCGATAGTGCATGGCTATTAGGTCCGTTACAAGTCGAGTGATTTCCTGTCACTCGCGAGAGACATAGGAATTGCTTGTCTTTACTTATGTTGGAATCATAAGGATTGACGGGCGGGATGATAGATGTAGATCTCCCGTCCGTGTATGATAATTGATTAAGGTCGAAATGTGTGGTTGAGTGTGTCAAGTTTTTTGAACGTACCACATGCATGCCGATGTATGGGGATCGGTAAGCCCGGTACCAGATTGAAGCAGCTAGGGCGATAGCCATCTCTCCTTGGAAACTTTGTTTTTCCCCTGCCGTACACTTGTGGATATATGCGTGAGACTGTGAGTGAAGCAGTAAACCTTTATCCTAAGGGAAATGGACCCGTTCCGAATTGTGGATCGATGGGAAAGGTTGGGAAATGCTTGTACCTTTCATATAGCAAGCAGAGTATCCGTGTGTGTTGGGTTTCCCCTGGCCAGGTAGCAGAAATTTCGGTTCGAACTGTCCGCTTTCTCGCGGTTAATGAGACTGCTTGACCGCCTGCTACATTGAGTAACAAAGTGGAACTATGAGAATGATGAACTTGTTGTATGAAATAAATTGTACTGCACCACTTGTATGATTGAGACAGGATGCTAACTAGAATGGTTAAATCTCAGAATATGATGTAAACTTGAAAGCAAGGACCTACTCTTAGTTTGCTTTTTGGCAAACAACCCACCAGCCAAAAGCCTCTCATTGTCTAGATGTCGGTGATAGTAGTTTTCACCAGACGGGTAGCCTTGCTGAGTATTAGTATACTCAGCCTTGCTTGTGGCAATATTTTACAGGTATACCTTTGGATGTGGATGCTTTGTCTTGGCCTGCCCAGGTTCCACCTGGCTGGCACATCGATGGGTTCCGTCCTCTGGGAGGATCGGGAGGAGTAGCTTCGTGGCAGGCTTCAGCACGGAGTTTATTTTGTATCGTCGTTAGATTGTTGTTACTTCCGCTGCAATGAACCTCTAAATT